>VZSE01000017.1:0-30688 GCA_013398275.1 Promerops cafer
TCCAGGGGGAGTTATCCCGTTCCCACGTGGGTTCCTTGTCCCGAGGTCCCAGAGTTACACCTGGAGAAGTCTCTCACCCTGTACAGTGAATTGTTCCTGATCCCTATGGAGCCAGCTATACACACGGCATATGTACAGGTATTTTCATAAGGCATAGAATATCTTTGCATTGAAAATAAATGAACATTATTAAATTTAATTTAATATATACTTTCTTTGAGGTGTTTATGAAAATATTTTCTTCTCTATACTTTCGTATGCGACATGATAGAAATATTTCATGGGAAGTACAGGTTAATATATTTCATCTTTATAAAGGCATATACAACTTTGAGGCAGTGTTTCTGATGGACAGCAGAATTCCTAAAGGATTTGTATGTGCTTCTGTGTTTTGAAATCATATGAAATTGACTTTTAAGAAGGAACTTGGTTAAAAAAACGCACCAATGCACAGCCAGAGGCTGACAAGTAAAACTAATACGGAGCCACATGAACAATATATTTATAGAGTTAATTCTTATATTTTCTCCCAATGATTGGTACTAACATAGAGTATTATACATTTGGCACTACTGTTTGCCATTGGTCCAGCAATTGGCAAAAAATTGGTTTCCTATGTATAAATCTGTTTGAACATTAGATCTGGCTAGACATATTTACTATTTATAAAAAAATATTTAGACAGTAAGCTCACGTTGGATAACTAAGTCTACTGTGTTCTGGAAACTCTTCAGTAGGAGCACAGCCTTCTCGTGTTCCAGGTGTACAAAGCTGTGTCCATTGGCCTGCAGCAGGGAAAACACAAGGGGAGAGGCTTTAGTGGCTTGTTTGGGGTAAAAAAGGGGCTATTTGGCAATTAAAAGCAAGGCTACAATAAATAATGAACATGTGAGGATTTCTCATCAACACAAAGCACACATTCCTTTTGTTCTCTGTGGGATGGCTTCAGGGCTGGGCTGGTGCTCCAAGGAATGATTTCATTCCCACTGGAATCAGACTCTGGGGTCTGACCAGGACCTGCTGAAAGCCCTAATACAAGAAAATATCTTTCCTCTGGGAAAGAGGAGTTCAAATTCCAGGCAGGGAAGAGTCCAAATACACCGACCACTGTGCCAAAACGAGGCATTAATGGAGTCCTAGAATTCCACACTGGGAGGGAGCTCAAGGGTTTGGAAGGTCCAGAGGGAGATCATGGTGCAGAGGGCCGAGGCTGGGGTGGGAGACACAGACAGGGACAGGCCCCAGAGGGAGGATCTGGCTGGAGAGTCTGGAATGAGGGGGACAAAGGGGGAATGATCAGGGTCCTGACACAGCCCTGAGCTGCCCCAAGGGCAATCCAGGCTGGGCATTGGGAAAGGGTTTCCCAGCAAGGGAGATAAAGCCCTGGGATGCTGTGCCCGGGGAGGTGCTGCAGTCACCATCCCTGGGTGGGGGTGACACAGACTGGGGGTGGCACTGGGGCCAGGGTTTGGTTGGGGTGATGGGGCTGGGCTGGACTCGGTGATCTTGGAGGTGATTCCAGCCTGGAGATTCTGGGATTCTGGGATTCTCTGGGAATGACTGGGAGGGCGCTCTCAGACCTCAGCAGGAAAAGCAGGAGAAATTCGATACCCAAAGAAACCACGGGGTTTGACCTCCCTTTGAGGGAAAGATTCCTCCCCCCAGAGCCTGTCCTGGCCCAGCCTGGGGCCGTTCCCTCTGCTCCTGTCCCTGTTCCCTGGAGCACAGCCCGACCCCCCCGGCTGTCCCCTCCTGGCAGGGAGTTGTGCAGAGCCACAAGGGCCCCCTGAGCCTCCTTTTCTCCAGGCTGAGCCCCTTCCCAGCTCCCTCAGCCCCTCCTGGGGCTCCAGCCCCTTCCCAGCCCCGTTCCCTGCCCTGGACACGCTCCAGCCCCTCGGGGTCTGCTTTGGGGGTGCCCAGAAGTGGCCACAGTGGCCAGGGGACAATCCCTGCCCTGGGGCACTGCCCACGAGTTTGGATTCAAACCAGGTGCCCGTGGCCACCAAAGTGCTTTGGGTACCAGCTGCAAATCAACACTGAAGTCCCCTAAAACACAACTGGCCCTGCAGTCCTGCTGCCAACACCACCCTCTGTGTTTCCAGGCTGAGCCCTGAGCCCAGGAGCCCCGAGCATCCCTACCTGGAGGATTTTGTCTCCGGGCTGGAGCAGGCTGGAGGCGGGGCCGTCAGGCTGAACCCTAGTAACAAAGATACCCTATAAGTCAGAAGTAACACAGGTTAGGATGCTTTCTCCAAGAACTACATCCCAAAAACCACGGGGCTCCCTAGCTGCGGCCTGGGGGCTCTGGATACCCCGGAGATGGGGTAACAGCAAACTGTTTGATTCTGTTTGCTGCCAAACAGCAGTTTGGGGGTGGAGCAGCTCTCTGGGACCTCCAGCACTTATCAATAATTGTGGGTCATTTCAAACTGAAATCCCACACCACAAGGAAAGTCCAGTGTGAACAGGGCAAGAGTGGCAGCTTATCAGGAGGGTAATTAACACGGAGCAAGTGTTAATTATTGGAATAATGTGTGTCATAATCAGTACAGCTATCTTTGCTTCCTCTAGGAAACACAGCTTTGATTTCATGATTTGCCAAACATTCTCCATGTTTGTGAAGTTCTCACTGTCCCTGCAACATGAATCCAGTGTTATCCAAGAGCATCAGCTCCAGGAATGTGCTCGAGGCCTCCTTTTGCAACAAACCCCAGTCAGTTCCACAGCACCAAACACAAACCCACAGGTGTAAGAGTCCCCTTCCCAATCCTACAGCTGGGACTCACCACAAGTTGGAGTTTTTGAGGCCTCCCTCCACTGCAAATAGATTTATCTCAACTGTGCAATTCCCCAAATGAAGCCTGAGTGTCCCTGACCACCACCAGGTGCCAGTTTTAACTCCCAGTCCAGGAGACACCTGCTGCCATGGGGTCTGGAAGGACCCAGGGATTTCCTGGGATTTTTATTTGACACAGCAGCTACAAACCCTGGAATTTCAGCCTCCAGGGATGGTGCTGTACTTTAGGGTTCCTTCTAATTAATTTAGTGAAAGTTTAATTGGGGTCTAAGGCGTGTCTTAAAAAGTGAGAGAGACAATTCTCTAAAAATTTATCTTATCCAGGGAATATGGGCCAGACACTCATGGGATTGATGCTTGATTCCCTCATCTTCTTTAACTGGGAAAAAAGCAAACAACACTCTGCTAAAACAAACAAACAAACAACAACAAAAAAAGCAAAACCAAAGCCAAGCATGGGGAAAAAAATCTTCCAATTACACCAACAGAGAGGCACAAACACCCCCCCCATGTTCTCTGCCTCCACTCTGTGACCTCTCAAACAAGGAGCAGGGAGAGAGGAATTTCAAACTTACCTTATCAGAAGGTTTGAATGGATTTCCTTGTCCACTTATTCCACCACTGATACTAAACCCAAGGCCAGGATTCTTCTCTATCCTCACACAAAACTAGGCAGGAAAAACAGGGATGTCAGCACCGAGCCCTGCCCCAGCCACGGCAGCTCCTTCCCCCACATCCCATTTCCCTGCACGAGCTGAGCCCCTGCACTCCACAAAACAGGGAAAGCCACTGGAACACTGCTGTAAACTGGAAGGGCTGGCAGCATCTGCCCACACTGCAGCCCTACCACAACATTCCCCGTGGCTCACAGATTTCTGCATGGATTTTAATGTTTTCTTTTCAAGGAGGAAAAAACCCTTTAGATTTGTGGAAAAAAAAGTTCACCCTGGCCAAGTTTTTCACTTGAACATTGGGATAAACCCATCAGTGAGGCTTTGTCTGGTGCAATTTTATTTGAATTTTTTTGTCTGGTGCAATTTTATTTTCCCAGGAGGAGCCAGAGGTGCAGCACCCCTGGGACAAAGCCGAGGCATAAAATCCTCTGGGATCTCTGGAGCACTGCACTGTCACAGGAATCAGTGCTGAGCCTCCTCTTTTAGTCAGGGTGACTCCAAAGAGTTGGGGAATTGGATATAAAATAAAAATGAGCTCAGAGAGCTTCATGGCCATGCCCTGAGCTGGCCTGAGCACGTCCTTCCCCAGCAGGGAAGGTTTAGGGGTGGCTCTGCACCTCATTCTGCTCCTCAGGGGCCTCTCACAGCCCTGCAGAGTCCAGAAGGACAAATCTAGTGGGGACAGGAGCAGGGAATGAGGAAACTGCCCAGTGCCTGTGCCAGGCTGGGGCACTGGGGCAGCAGCTGGGCTGTGCTGGGCAGCTCTGAGCACAGCAGTGTCCCACCTAAGCCCTGCCCTGCTGGCACTGAACTGGGTCACTGGGGAGAGGGCAGGAGCTGAAAATTAATTCAGTCTGGCCTGAGAGTGCCAGCTCTGCTCAGGGACCTCAGTTCCAAACGGTGTCACTGGGTCAGTCTGGGAGAAAATGGGAATTGGTGGCTGGTGCTGGGGAAGGGATGGACCCAGCCTGTTCCCATCCCAGTCAGAGCTCCTCCATCCCAGTCAGAGCTCCTCCATCCCAGTCAGAGCTCCCCCAACCCAGTCAGAGCTCCTCCAGCCCAGCCAGAGCTCTCCCAGCCCAGTCAGAGCTCCCCCAGTCCAACCAGAGCTCTCCCAGTCCAACCAGAGCTCCCCAAGTCCAACCAGAGTTTCTCCAGCCCGGTCAGAACTCTCCCAGCCCGGCCAGAGCTCCCCCAGCCCGGCTCAGCTCCCCCAGCCCGGTTCCCCGGGCTGCCCGCTCAGCTGCCCCCCAGCCGCCCGGGGCTCCGTCTCCCGCGGGCTCTCCGGAGCAGCCGGGAGCGGCGGTGCCCAGAGCGGCGGTGCCCGGGGCGGCGGTGCCCGGAGCGGCCGAGCCCCGCGCCCCACCTGCTCCTGGTAGGCGTCCGTGCTGCGCTGGCCCTTGGTCTGGATGAGGCACCGCTGGGGCTGGGGGGCGCGGGAGCTCTGCGAGGACGGGATCTGGATGGGCAGGGGGGGCTGGTACTGCTGGATGGTGACCTTGTTCATGCCGCCCTCGTACTGCTGCTCCCGGCTGCGGTGCTGCAGGCTCTGCGACCCCATCAGCGTCTGGATGTGGCTACCTGCCTGTGGGCAAGCGTCCCGTCAGGAACGGCCAGGCCCCGCAGCTGCCGAGCCGCCGCACACCCGCCCTGCCCCAGCGCGGCCTCTGGCGCTGGGAAAACGGGATTGTGACAGTTCTCACCCCAGGGTCTGGCAGATCTGACAAAAACACCTCGGCTGTCGAGGCCAGCTCCGTCCCACACCATCAGCCTCCCCTCCTCCTCCCCCGCTGTGCCTGGAGGCATCTCTGGGAGCCATGGCTTTTGTTTCCCACCCTCCAGCAATTCTCCTGGAGGATTGCAATCCTCAGGGATCCCTGGCTGCCTCTGCAGCTGCCGTGGATACAGGCTCGGGGCAGCAGGGAGCTCCTTGGGGTGCTCACACTCAGCAGGTGCCAGGGTGCACACGGTGACTCCCTCCTGGTGTCCCTCACTCCTGGGATGGGCAGGACGGGTCTCCTGCCAGTGATCTCTGATTGTCCTGGCTCATCCAGGCAGCTCCTCCTCCAGCACTGTTTGTGAGGGTTCTCCGTTCTCCAGCCTTATGGCCAGAGCAGCCCAACCCAGCAGCTGCTGAGCACAGCTGGGGCTGCGAGGGGCAGCCAGGAGCTCCAGGCACTGGAATTCCAAATCCACCACCACGGAACCACCAGAAACGAGAGCCTTTTCCAGGGAGTTTATCAGCAAAAGGGCTGTGCCTGTGCAGGGCTGGGCTGGAGCCATCCCACCACTCATGCTCTTTATGGACTGAACACCACCTCTGGGATGAAACCTCAGGATGAGGCCCTGCAGGCCCAGGACAGGAGCAGCCCAGCCATCCCACCACTCATGCTCTCTATGGACTGAGCACCACCTCTGGGATGAAACCTCGGGATGAGGCCCTGCAGGCCCAGCCCAGCCATCCCACCACTCGTGCTCTCTAAGGACTGAACACCACCTCTGGGATGAAACCTCAGGATGAGGCCCTGCAGGCCCAGGACAGGAGCAGCCCAGCCCAGCCCTCCGTACCCACCGCCCGCAGCAGAGCCAGAGCACACAAAGGTGGGGTGAAAACCCCACCCTCAGCTCACAGCAGCTGTGGCTTTAAGCCTTGACAGCCCCCCGGGTGCTGCCCCAGGCCGTCCTGCTGCGCGCAGGGCGGGCCGGGCCCTGCCTGGCGCCCCTTACCTTCTTGGTGACGGTGTCGGGGGGCACGTCCCGCCGGCCCAGCGGGTACGGGGTCCAGGGGCTGCCCACGGCCACCTCGTCCTGCCCGTTGTCCAGGAGGCTGCTCTGCTGCGACGGGGTCTGTTCACAAATGCAGGGCAGCCTTTAGTCACAGCACAAACCCTTGCACGCTCACGTCACAACAAGCCAGCAACTGCAATGCACTGCTGCCACAGCGCCCAGTGCTCCCAGTGCGCCGCCAACGCAGCGCCACTGGGGACTCTCTGCAAGCAGGAGGGCTCGAGAGGTTCAGGACAGAAAGAAGGAGAATAATGAATGATGAGAGAGGAGAGAAAATTCACTGAACGGGACTCATTACTTTCAGAGAAACAGATTTTGGCAAAATTCTAATATTTAAGCAGCCTGGCATTAATCCTGGAGTTGGGGCTTTCTCACTGCTCCTTCCAGCAGCGGGAACTTTTCTAGGAAGGATTTGCCACCGAGAAGAATGAGCTGTTTGTGTTTTCTGCAGCAAACATCCCCTGCTGGCAGCGCCGAGGCTGTGCCGGCTCCCCGTGCAGCTCCCAGCACCTCCTGGGTTGTGCCAGGGACATTTTTGGTACAACATTAACCTGGAATTCAATGTTTGCCTCATCGTCAATGGTCACAACACACAGGGAAAGGTTCCTCAATGGTCATAATTCCCTTTTCTCTCCTGTTCCACGCTTCTTCCTTGTCACTTTCCCCTCTGGTTGTTTTGTTCCTGTTTTCAGGACTTTGGAGGGGGTTTGGACTTTTCCTGCCCCATCCTGAGTTTCCATTTTCTGTCTCTCTATTTGTTGATCATCACTGGGAGTTTTCCTAACACCTTTTGGGTGTCAGACTTCCCAAAATTTCAGCATTGTCCTGCCACTGACAACGCCTGGCACAGTGTAGTGCTCGTTGATTAATGGGAATCTGCAAAGGAACAAAAAATATCTATTCTTCCCCTCTGCCATTCTAGGAATTTCTTCTCCAGCTTTGACTAAAAAAATAAAAAAAACAGGATACACTTCTCTAGATGGATGAAGAATCAATCAAATCTGCTTTGAAATCTGAAAGCCGGGAATTTTTCCATTAAAAACTGATTTTTAACAGAAGTTGAAAAGTAAATAGAAGGAAATTATGATTTAAATCACATCTCTGAGGTGAAGTGAAAAAAATCCAACCCTGATTATTTAAAATGAAAGGAAACTTCCATTATAATTCTTTCATCATTCAAGAAATCTTCCAGAAAAATAATGGAATTTGTGATTTTCCTTCTATTAAAAACCACTGGAAGAACATTTCCCCTGTTTAAAGCCTGGGATCTCCTTGCAGAGCTTTCTTTACCCCCATTAAAATGGAAAAATGAGGCATTCCCTCCAGAGCTGCCCTGCTCACATCCCAAGGGATCAATTTATGGGCCCCTCTGGGTGCCCTGCTCGCTGTTATTCCCAAGGAAGGTGGAATTCCCATTCTGGGGATGGGTTGCACCAAACCATGAACTTCTAAAACTTTTCACTGGGAGCCAGAAGTGGAAAGGATCCCTCTGGAGAGTGCTGGGCCTGATCTGCAGAGGGGAGTTTGCACTCCAGAGGGAAAAGGGAAAATGCAGAGAGTGCTCTCAGCTTCTTCCATAAACAGGGAAATGCTGGGATTTCATTTGCTGCAGCAAAAGGGATTTTCCCTAAAATATTGGCCATTTTCTGAGCTGGGACAGGCTGCAACCCAGCCCCACTTCCACGAAACCTGGGGACAAGGAAAAAGAGAGGAAAAGCAGCACTTCCCACATTTTCTCCGGGGAGTAGATTGATGTCATGAACATTTTCAAAGTAACTCATTGTTAAAGTTGATTTCCTGACAGCCAGAGCTCACTCATTACTCTCTTGAATCCAGGCCACGGGAAGGAGGGAGGAGAAGAGGCAAGGATTAAACTGCTGTGGCCTGGATTCTTTAGGAAATGCAAATTCTGTGGAAGGTGTGAAGCAATAAAATTAAACAACACTAAATATACACAGTATTTTTCCAACAGTCATTTCCCCCTGCAGTAATCTTTCCCAACAATAATTTTCCCAAACAGTACAGTGAGAGAACAACCCCTCAAAGCAGTTCAGCATCACAGTTTCTATGGATATGGAGCAATGGAATGCTGGTGAAATAGAAAAGCAGAATAATCCACATCAGACCACACCCCAAAATATATCACAGAGCAGATTCCTGAATTTCCCCAGACCTCCATCATTAATATCCATATTCACCTACAGCCTAAAGTCCTGGAAGTGCCATAAGACACCTCACTGCTAACGTGTGGAGGGAACCAGCACCATTCTTTGGGGTTGATGCCCAATGGATTTTTCCAGGGACTCGTGACAAGCACCTGAGCAGACAAACAAGTTCTTGGGAAGCAAAGACAACACTGGGATGTCCCTGCCCAGCACACACATCCAGGCGGGACCCCTCGGAGCCCCCCGCCCCACAACAGAGCAGCACAGACCCAGAGCAGCACGGGAGCCTGGGGGGACATGGGATGGAGGTGACAGAGGATGGAGGGGCAGGGACACTGGGAAAGGCCTGGCACTGCTCCCTGTGTGCTGCCATCCTGCCCTGGATTGCCCGGAATTCCGGCTGCGGCACGAGCGGGGTCGGCAGGCGGAGCAGGGCTGAGCTCTGGGCCAGCTCCTGCTGCTGCTCAATTATCCTGCTCTCCTCAAATCCTTGGATCTGAGCTCTTGGAACTCTCCTGTGGGAGTTGCTGGCCAGGCTGCTCCGGCCTGGGCGGGTGCCAGGGGCCAGCCTGGCAATTCCCAGCACATTTGATCCCACTGGAGCACCGGGACTGGGGCTCTGCTGCCCTTTCATTTCTCAGAGCTGCTGCAGACCCGTCCCCTCAGCCCCTGGGCCAGGGCAGGGAGAGGCTGAGCCAGGCCCGTCCCCTGGGATGCAGAGAAAGGTCTCAGCATCCCTCCCTGCCACTGAGAATGCTGCAGGAATGGCCCTCTCTGCCTTGTCCTGTGTGCCTCTCCCTTCAAATGGTCCTTGGGAATGCACAGTTTTGTATGGCTGTACTAGTCAACAATGTATTGATAATAAATATAAGATAAACAGTAAATAAATGAGGGAATTGTTCTCTTTTTTAGGTGTTTCTCAAAGTTTAAAACGGGTTTGGGTGTGGTAACGTGTTATAACCCATCAGGAATTACAGCACACCCAATTAAAGCTCAAATATTAAAATCCCTGTCTCCTGGAGCCTGTTTAACATTTCCACACCCATTTTTCTAGGACCAAACAGTCCCAGAGCAAACCATTGTTCCCCACTGAGCAAACGACAGCCCCGAGTGTGTGTGAGGAGAGCAGGAGAGCAGGAATGACAGCCAGGGAGCTCCAGAATCCAAAAAGCAAGGCCACCAAGGGGCAAAGCTGCGTCCCTGCCGGCCTTGCTTTGCGGACCGGGCATCGTAAAAGCACGAGGAAGAGGCAGAAGCTAAACCAGGAGGAAGCAAGGATCATTAATTAACCGGGAATGCCGGGAATGCTGGCTAGCCCATACTTACTTTCGGTAGAGGTAGCTCTTGAAGCATTTGGTTTTCAAATTTAGATTTAGGCTGCAAGTTTAAAGTCATGCTTCGGCCGGCATGCATGGCTGAAACCCCTCCAGAGTGCAGCATGCCAAGGCTAACTGTGTGGTGTTTGTAAGCAGCGCTCTGAGTAGAGGAAACAACCACGGGACACATATGAACACACATGCTCAGAATTAAGTCTCACACATACATGGTTAAGTTCACAGAGTTTTAGTTTAAGCCAACAAACAGTACCGAGTATCAATAGCTCCTCCAGGCATGCACTGGTCACACAAAGCGAGTACATTGCTCCTCGTACAGAAAATGGGCACCAGAGAGGACTTCCACGCTGACAGCACATGAGGGGTGGTGGCATCTGGAGTTCGCATGGTACGAGTCTTGTTTTTTGCAAAAACGGCCAAATTCGGGGTGGGCTGTGCAGCCTGAGGTGTGCCTGGCACGGAGGAGCAACCCCTGGGGAGGTCCTGCTCCCTGAAAACCTGGCTGCCCACGTGGGACGAGCTGGGCAGGGCAGGGACACGGGTGCTGTGCCCACCTGAGGGACAGGGGCTGCTCCCGGTGCTCCCACCAGCACGGCCTCCAGCAGGCAGCCCAGCCCAGCTCCTTGGAGCTCTGCACCCAGCAGGAACCTCCTCGCAGGGACTAGGGACAACCACCAGGGTCAGCTCTCCAGGGTTAAAGCACCCTTCACACACGTTGTAAACTGAGTGTAAGGATGTTCCTTACACCAGCAGCATCTGGCAAGGGTTTATTTCCACCAGGAAGGGCCCTGCTCGGGGTGCACTGGTTTCCCTGGCTGGGAGGCAGTTTCCAGTGGGTTTACACAGCACAAGGAAAAGAGCTGAGGGAGGAAAATGCTTCAGCCTTGGAGCCCCTTTTTAAAGTTTCCCCATTTGATCCTTAAGGATAATTTAACATCATCACATCCGAGCAACTGGAAGGTAAGGAGAATATTAGCACCAAACTCAGGAGGCTCTAGCATAAAGCAGTATATGGACACATTTGGCAATGACTTCTTATGCATTTCACCACAGGAATTTGTCACAACCACTTCAGACCACGGAGTAAATCGGATTCATGGATTAGGTCATTAAATAGGTAATGACTGAATCATGCACTAAAGTACCCTTTGGATAGAAGGCAAATCAGCATAACTTCCTACAGCTAAAAGGAGTAATGATCACATTCCCATTAGAACAGTGGCAGTGGATACCCAGGGATATTTCTCAGTTATAGACACTTCTAATCCCCCTGCACTAACAGTGACACCAGAGCTAAAATACATTTTATTGCTTATTCTCTTTTTCCTTTATTCCCTTTTACTGCCAAGACGTGCCCAGCACCTCTCCAAGCTCTCGGTCGTTACTGACCTGGTGGCTCCAGCAGCGCTTCCATGAGCATGGGAGAACCTCAGGGTTCTTGCTAATTTTGGGCAGAGCTGCAGGAGTCACCACCCCAGTGATGGGCACTGGGGCAGAGCCTCTGGATTTACCCAGGTTTCAGAGTCACCACCCCAGTGACTGCCCCAAGGAACATCACCAGTGTGAAGCCTCTGGATTTAGCCAGGACCCGGAGCCACCACCCCGGTGACTGTCCCAAGGGGCATCATCAGTGAGGAGCCTCTGGATTTTCTGGGATCCCTCGCTCCAGCTGAGCACCCCCAGGGCCCCCGGCGGGCCGGTCCCTCTGACACCACGGCAGGAATGTCATCCCTGGGAGTTCTGGTGGTCACCACTGCACGTGCAAATCGTTTGACAGAGCGAAACACACAACTAAAGGCATTAATTGCAGAGAAATGCCAAACATACCCTGTCTAACCTTCTAGCTTCTATATGTCTAAGTAGCTGTTGTCTCCAGTCAGCGGGCATTTTAGCACAGCTCTCATTTCCCTTCCCAGGGGCAGGCCTCGGCTTTATATCACTGCTATCGGAAGGCTTGTCGCCATAGTTACCCAAGTTATAGTCTGACGGAATCTTTTCCAGCAGAGCTGCCATGGTGGGCCTCGCTGAGACCGGCCGCGTTTGGGCCGTGCCGTAGCTCTCTGTGCTGTAGCTTCGTGCTGACAGGGGCCTCCTTTGCGTGAGGTTTTTAACTGGGAAGCTCCCGGTCTGGGCTTTCACTTCCTGGTAGGAAGGGTGCTCGTCTTCGTAGCGCCCGTTGCGCTTGAGGAACTGGGCCTCGGGCACGGCCATGCTGCCCTGGCGCTCCGGGGCGCCGCGGAACGCGGCCCGGCCGTACCTGTCCGCCGGGGGCAGCTCCTGGGGCTCGCCCACCCTGCGGAACACCGACATCTCCGCCGAGCTGACCAGCGAATCCGCCCTGCGCAGGAAGCCGGGGCGCGCGGCCGGGCCGGGAAACGGGGCGGCCGCCGGCTCCTCGCTGACCGAGGGCTGCGAGAAGGAGAACATGGGCTCCACGGGCGCGTAGCCGCGGTAGCCCCGTGGGCTCACCAGCTCCTGGGGCAGGCTCTTGGCCGGCTGGGGCAGGTACTCGGCGTTGAGCTGGAAGGGCGGCAGGAGCCGCTTGTCGGCCGGGAGCTCCACGGCGCCCTGGGGGTTGAAGCTTTGGTCGAACTGATAAACTTTCTTGGTGACCGACGCCTTGTGCTGCGGCTGCACCTTGACGCTGCCGTAGGTCAGCAGCTCGTCGTCCAGCATGGGCACGGACTGGCTGCGGGACATGCTCAGCACGCCGTGCTCCGGGCCCAGCAGCTTGTCCACCCTCTCGTGGGGGCCCACGGTGTCGTTCCCGGATGCATAGTTTTCCAGGGGGATGTTGTACACCTTGTACGCACCGATGTCGATCTCGTCGATGCTCTGAGACTTCTTAAACTTGTTCGTTTTTAAATCCCTCATCATCGGGGAGAGCCGCTCCGTGCTCTTGCTGATGGAGATGACGTTTTTGGAAGGGTCTGGGCGACAGTGCATATGGGAAAAGACGTTCGTGAGGCTCCTGTTAGCGTTGGAGTCGTGATATTCCCACGGAATTCCTGGAGTGAAAGTGCTCGTCATTTCGGGAGACTCCTTGACGTGATCTTTCCGCTCGGGCAAAGGGCTGGTGTTGGGGGTGCTTTCCAGTTTGGAAGGAAAAGCTGTCCTGTCTTCAAAAGGACTGGGGGTTCTGGTCCAATTTTGCCAAGGATTGGAAGGAGGCACTTCAGAGTCGTGTGTGTTTCTGAGCGCGGGCTGCTCCAGCTCCAGGGGGATCCCCACGATCCTGTCCTGCCGGATCAGCGGCCGGCGCCCGTGCGCGGAGGAGCTCCTGGATTTGGCACTCAGCAGGGGGTTGGTGCCGGCGTTCTCTGCCGCGCTCTCCTCGGCCACGAATCCCGTGTTGTCGTAGTGGGAGCCGTCGTTCCAGCTGTCGGCGAAGGCGTCGCTCAGCGGGCGCCGCTCCGGGCGCGCCGGCACGTTCGCGGCCGGAGCCGCTTCCCGCTGGCTCAGCAATGGCTTGGTCTCCAGGGGCTGTGGGAACGACTGGGCCAGCCTGCAAAGACAAGAGAGGGGAACAAGATAAAATGTCCTCTGTGCCAGCACGTCAGCACTCACTGTCCTTGGAAAGCAATTCAGCCTTCTCCCATCTATGCTCTGGCTTCGGGGTCGCACTGGGAGACTTCAGGGATCCTTAGCGTGGGATATTCCCAGCTGGAAGGGCCCCACAAGGATCTCTGAGTCCAGGAGTCAAACCTGCCCCCTCCCTCGGTGTTTTTAGCACCACCTGAGCTACTCTCAAGCTGTTGGGAACTCCGTGGATGTCGTGCCACTGGCACGGGAATGGTGGCAGCAGGTTTCTGCCCTGGAGCACAGACTCTGTCAGGACACACACGGAGAAGCTAAGAAGTCACTCAAAGGCCTGGCTGGCTCCATGCTGTGTTCCCAGAAATCCCGCTGAACAGATTTTCCTGCTGTAAAAATAATGCATGAGTGCAACAGAAGGTTCCCCCCACTTTTTAACCAGAGACACCAGAGGCAGGTTTTTCCCTGTTCTCATCCAGCTCTTTAACGGGGCAGAGCTGTGGATGGAACAATGTGAGGGGATTTAGGGCAGGCACAGACAGGACAGGCTGGTCCTGGAATGTTTCCAGTGCAGGTTGTGGCTTTCCAAGAAACCTTTTGGAGGTCCAGGGCAGAGGGAGCTGGGACAGCAGTAATGGGACAATAATGGCAGCTCCACCTCCAGGAGCTTTAATGCCTGGAGATGGCACAGAGCTGAACCACCAGCAGTGGGATTACGGAATATGGAGGGCGGCCAGCTCTGCACATCCAACATGGGATAAAACAGTGGATTTTTTGACCCAAATGCCCTAACAGGGTGGCTCTGAAGGCCCAGACAGGACAAAAGGGAAGCAGAAGCTGCGTCAGGAAAGATGTCACACCTGTTCCCCCACAAAGAGTTATTCACTGCTTCTTTAGCCGTGGTCTGCAGGGAGCCCATTTTTACGTGCGCGTTGGAGGACCCTGAGGAAGCCTGGGAAGGGGAATAGTCTGAGTAAGTGCCTGAGGAAACGCTGTTATTCAGACAATGGATCTTATCTGCTTCAGACTCATCTGTCGACTCTGAAACAAAACACAGCAAATGCTTTCAGGGGGCGGCGCTTGGGAACCAACACCAGAAAAACACATTTTCAAGTCAAAGCTGTTATTGTATCGTATCGGGTTGTAGCGATCCGTGCACAGACGTCCACGGGCTATGGTTTACAAGCAGAGGTGGAACATCCCCATCACACGGTTTCATCTCAAAAGGCTGTAAATCCATCAGTACCTTTCTTGTCTTTACCCAGCAGGACGAGTTTGGGCGGGTAGAGCGGCGTCTCGGGCATGGAAGGACGGAGCTCCCCTATCCTCATCTCGCTGCCAGGATGTCCAAAGGCATCCTGAGGGACACAACGAGGCAGGGTGAGCACGGGGAGCAGGAGCACTTCAAACTGCAGCACACAAACAGTTCACAGCCTTCTCCTCGTGATCATTCAAACACCCCAAACCCACCACACGGGCAGTGCAGAAAGTTCTGATTTGTCAGCAGGAAGTTCTAATTAGTCCTACACAAATCCTCTGCAAAATTAGGGTGGATGTGCTCGTTCTGGAAATGTGGGCAAACCAGATGGAACTTGCAAGATACATCAAGGCCGTGTAAACATTTTTGAGGAAGTCAAGGTCAAGAAAAATGCTGCCAGTAGAGAGAAATAAACACAAATTGAGTGTAAACAATTGATATTTCAGGAGGGAGGATTCCTCAGTTATTTCTGGTGAGTCCTTCCAGAGATTCAGCTGTCCCTGGAGCTGTACTTAATTAAAATGGCTTTGTCTCCAAGGAGCTTGTGGCTAAATTAAAATGATTGGGATTTAATAAAGTTCTGCCTGAGAGTTCAGCACACCTGACCTTCACACAGGCCCTGCAACAGGACGTGTGCTGCAAATAACCCCAGTTACACTGGGCGAGGAAAGTGGGACTCATTCTTAGAAAGAGAAATTTTAAATTAGGACATTTAGGCCCCTCGGAGGGAATGAAGGCACCAACGGGAATTTTGGGGCCTTTCTGATCCCTGCAGAAAGCTCAGAGATGAGGATGAGGAGGATGAGTGTCCTGGGGAGACAGGGATGGGTGACACAGGAGGATCTCTGTACCCTGACGGGTTGTGAAGGTTCTCCAGTGACTTTGGAGAGGGAAGGCAATAGGGAGAGATGTAATAATTAGAGAAACAATTTAAACTGGAGCAACCAAACCAAATCCACACTACTAGAATGTATAATGCTACAAGGTTTTAAAAACTCCCTTGTTTTCACTTACAAGGAGGAAACTTTCAGAGGTTTACTGCCATTAAGTACTTTTTGTAGTGACAGAGATTTGTAGGAGCACTTGCCATGTGATTTATCCTTGGAGAATTTAATTCTGCTCACACCAGAGCTGTTTCAAACCCTCTGGATCTGATGCTCTACTGGAGGCAGGACCTTCCCAGAAGAGGCATCCTCAGTTGAAGCAACCCTCAGGGCTGTTATTTCAGGCAGTTCCATGGTGATTCCCACATGGAGTGATCCAGCCCAGCCTCCCCTTGCCCATGCAGAGCATTTCCCTGGTGCCCCACAGGTGCCCAGTGACTCCCAGCCCTTTCCCAGTGCAGTGGGACAAACTGGTGGGAGCCCATTGCTGTGTGCAGAGCAGTGCAGAGCAGTGCAGAGGGGGAAGTTCTCCACCTGAGCAGCCCAGGTCTGGCTGTACCTCTGAGCTCTGGGCTTTGTGCTCCCTGCCTGGGGCTTCCAGAGGTGCTTCCGGGCCGTTCCCAGGCTCAGGCAGGGGCCTCTTGGGGCATTCTTTGGTTTCTTTAGCTTGGACCTGGAATCCCAACATTGTGCCATGAAACTTCCAGGAGTTTTAAGCTTAAACTGCCCCCCTTGCTGGAAGAGAGGAAGACCCAGCAGCTCCATTTTTGACAAGATGGTGAACTTCAGCTGTGTGAAGTTCCCTATTTTATAGTATTTTCCTTTTCTTTTCACACCCCAGCCCAGCTATTCCAACAACAACCAATGGACCTTTGAAAGAACCACTCTGGCATTTGTGAATCTGCCATGAATATGTGAAATACCCCAAATCATATTCCATTAATTCCCCTCTCTTTAAGAGGACCTTTTTCTTACAAGCTGAAGAACAAAAAGGTCACTAATAGGGAGAAAATTGCAAGGAGAAAGGGAAGAGATAAATGCAATTGTGTTGAGTTGGTGCCTGGAGATTGTCCCTCAGGATTCATCCCTCAGGATTCATCCCTCAGGATTAACTGGGGAAGGATGCAGGAAGAGGGCAGAGAGCTGTGGTGAGGAGAAAATACCTGGTACAAACCATTAAAACAAGTGGCAAGAGAAAAATCACCAAATATTCAGCCTGAGGACACAAGAACATGAAATGATAATCTGGAGGAATGACCAGACTCCTGGAATCTGCTTGGAGCAGCCCAGGGCAGGGAAAGGATGAGCAGAGGAAATGTGGGATATTCTCAATGCAAACACATCAAGAACAGGAACTATAAAGCCCTGACTTGCTGATTTTGATATTCCTCATTGTTTCTCATGGAAAGGCAGCACAACTCCCTGAATAATCCCAGACTCCTCTTTGGCCAAAACTCACATCTTTCAAAAAGAATTAGAATGATGAAGAGGTTTGTTTTAATTGATGATTAATCAAGACATTGTTTGCTTATTGTGAATGGAGGTGAAGGATGGTACAGTGGATTTGACATGCAGCTCCTCATTCCAGATGCTCCTTTTCATTATTTGGAAACAGTTTCTGAAGAGACACGTGCAAATTAATTGCAGGGAAAGCCAAAAGAGATCAGAAACCAGCTTATCTGAGGATGAAAAGTGAGCACTGCACCTGAAATTCAATTACCTGGGATCAGAAACTGCCTTCAGCCTTTAGCTACATCACAACACACCTGCAATTTCAAAGTGCACTTTAACTCGAGGCTTGAGTTTGTCTGCTAATTATCTGCAAAGCAAATGGAGCTTAATTATGTTTTATTTAATGGGATACAGCTGAAATCAGGCCAATATTGTTCAAACCATTCACACTTTGCCTTCACTTCCCGTGTGTTTTGTCCTCGTGCAGGAAGCCAAGGAGAGGGAAATGTATCTGCACCACCCTGATTAGAGCTAAAAACCCCTCCCAGTGCCTGGGAAGGACAAAATCATCCCTTTTCTTTTCTTTAGCTGCTGGAATAGTTGTGGTACCAGTCTGTTGGGATTTGTTTGGTTTTTTTTTTTTTTGTTATGTCTGGAGCTAAGTTACTGAACTTTAAACTGGGCTTTAGGGCAGGCTTTAGGGCCTCTGCTAGCTAACAGTTTCTTAAGGCATTTAGAATATATTTCTACTTACTTAAAACTATTTACTTAAACTTCTATTTCATGTTTTTGTGGCTTAATATATTTTAATTTCTCTAAAGGCTCGAGTTCAATCCCTGCATTTCTCTCTCTCCCTGAGGGACTCAGGGAGGCTCTGTTTCATACATTCCAGCTCCAGTCTTGACTCCATCCCAGGGAAATGAAATCTGAAAAAGTTGCCCCATCTCCTCTACAACATCACAGGAGATGAAATCTCATCTTTGCTGGCACGTGGGCACGGGGGGAGTTCCCAGCTCTGCTTTGGGAGAGAATGAGGGAGGAAACTGCAACCCCATTATTTAGTGGCACTTCAGGAGTCACCCTGGGCTCTGGCTGCAGCAGCTCAGCTCTTCTTGCAGGGTTTTGTGAGATTCCTGTGTCCCCACACAGGCAGGGATGTGTCCCCAGCAGCATTCCAGAGTCACTCTGTCCCTGCCATTTCCTCCTTCCTTCCACTCCCTGGGGATGCATCCCCGGGCCCTGCCAGCTCCCAGGACCCTGCTGGGGCTCAGCTCACTGCCATGCTCGTGTTTTCATTGACAAATTTCACATTATTTTAACAAATATTAACAAACCACTGATTTCTGGAGGCCACATCGCCTGCCACAGCCACGAGGCCAAACACCCAAAACCCCTGCCAGGCCACGTGGACCAAACTCCAGATGGAAACACACAGGGATAATTAAAACCCACAGAAAGCTGTGGAGAATACTCAACTTCAAACGACAGATAATACAAAATAAATTCTATATATTCAGCAACAAGAGCAGAATGTCAAGACTTGTGGCCTGAGTCACCAGCTGGTTCAAGGACCAGATTTACACAGTGAGAATTTAATGAGTAAAAAGGAATAATGTTGGGATTGAAGATCTCAGATTTAGATGAAAACATGAGTGATTTAACTTTTTTAGTTGAAATTAAATATTTAACTTCAATATTTTAGTCCTAATTGAAATCGTGCCTAGAGTTGAAGTCTTCTGAAGCCAACTTGAATAGAAAACTTTGGGGGGTTGTTGTTTTAAGGAATGAAAATGTTTAACTGCAAATAAAACACAGCACTGAGAGAGCAGCTGAATGTGTAAAATCTGTGCTAAAGACATGGAAAACTGAGGGTAAAAATTCCTGCACACAGGACTGGCCACAGACAGGGGCATTTCAAGGACAAGGAGTTTGTCACAATGTTCAGATAACAGAGGAGTGGAAAAGAAGGAAAACCTTTTTCCTGATTTATTTCTTTTCAGCATTAAAGCTTTGCAGAGATCTTCAGGAACGCTGGCATTCCTGCAGACCTCTCCAAGCTTTTAAACTCCCCTGGGAAGGGATTCCCCTCGTTTCTGAACAGTGCCTGCACACAGGTCTGGTGGGGTAGATGAGACCAAGCTCCAGCAGGACTGCAGGATTTAGGAATTTACCTTTTGGGGATTAATCCTGGGGTAGAATCTGTCCCTGTGCTGGGCAAACACTCGAGGAAGAGCTGGATTCTGCAGCTCACTGGGAGTCTCCATCCAGGGCTGCTCCCTGCAGTGGAAGGAGCTCTCCTGCTGCCTTCATTAACTCTGGGCAGGGTTAATTGGATTCCTGCTCCTAACAGCAATCCCAAGGGCAGAACTCCCTGGCACAGCAGGGCCACACAGACCCCAAATGGTCTTTAACAGATTAATGGGATGGGATGGAAATGGTGCCTGGGCTCATCCCACTGTCACATGCCAGCCCCACATCACTGGAATTTAACAGAGTGCTGGGATAAATCCACAGCAAAATTCCCATCCAGGGAGACTCCAACCCAAAAATGCAGCAGCACTGGGAAAAACAGCAACTCAATGGAAAACTGGATGAAACTCAGCAACTCAATCTGAGCCTGAATGCAACCCAGCAACTCAGGCTAGAACTTTACAGGTGAAACAAGGGGCCTGAGGTTCCCAGCAGATCAAATGGGGCTTCAAAACCCTGAAAAAAAGAGTCTGGAGCTGTGGAGAGGAGCAAGGGTCTTTACAGTACCTCCACTGAGATCTCCTTGGGGGTCAGGGGCCACTTGTGCTCGTACTTGTCCTTGCCCGTGGGGTCACTGTTGGCAGCTGGGGCCGCGTTCTCGGGCCGCACGCCCAGGCTGGGTTTGCTCACCAGGTTTTGCACAGATTTCACCATGTTCTTCAGATCCTCAGGGTATGGAGTGGGGTAACGTTTGAGGTTTATCTCAACCTGAGCAGGCATAAAATGGTGGGTTAAAGTTAGGGATGGAAGCAGAAATACGGGATGGAAGCAGAGTGCAAAGTAAAGCCTGGTTGCAGTACTGGGCCGAGGGCGCTTTCCTCGTGGTTTGGTTGATCTGTTTGGGGAGTTTGAGGAGTTCAGGGCTGAAATTTGCTCATTCCCTCTTTGTCAGCATCGAATGCAATCCCAGTGACATAAAAGAAGGGATGGGAATGGTTCCCTGCAAGCCCCTGTCTCACCCTGGGGGGGTACTGGTAACTCTGCACTTTGGCTGGCACATTCCATCACGCCTCCCCAAACAACCCTGCTGTAAATGCAGCATGAATTCAGCCACGCTCCGTGTACTCAATTAATCTGAATTATGGATGGCAGCTGAGAGCAGGATCTGATCCTCTGGGAGCCATTTGCTCCTGGGGATGGATGGTGTTCACACACAGCTGGGTGGCTGTGACTCTTTTCTGGCCCAGGAGATCAGAGCCAGAGCTCTCCAGAGAGTCCCCAGGGCCTGGCTGGGCTCTGACTGACTGACAGACCCACAGATCTCCTGGAAAACCCCACATCTGAGCTTCCCAACTTTCCCAGAGCGTGTCAGGATGACGAGGCTGGGGAACTTCAAATTCCTCCTGGTGATAAGGGGTCTGGAATTTGCCACACAGCAGCTTTTACCTCGTGGTGTAGCTGAGCTGACAAAGGAGCTGATTTGAAGAGCTCCCTGCCACAGCTGCTGGATTTAAATTCCCAGCGAGTAGGAAAACCACAGTTTTGGATTCAGCTGAAAATGGTCTGTCCATAGGAATATTTCAGAGGCAAAAGCATGATTGATTTGGTAAATAAAACTGTATCAAGTGCTGGCATCCAGCTCTGAACCAGGAGAGAATAAACATCACGGAGCAGAACAGAAAATGTTAAAATCTATGAGTGGGATGTCACTTTTAATAAAGAATTCCAACAGAAAAAGATAAATCAAGTCTGGAAAGCAGCACTAAAGCTCTGCTTCAATTATGGTTGAATGGAATTGTGTTTAGGGGTGGCCTAATGAGGCACTTGGTGTCTCCAGAGCTCAGACCATGGTTTGAGGGCAAGGCACAGAGCAAACCCTCAAGAACTCCAGCCAGGGAGAAGGAACTGGAGCCTGGGAGGAGACAGACAAGCCCAAAGAGGGATTTCAGCAGGAGTTCCACCTCCCTGGCAGTATTAATACCAAGCAGCCAAACTCCTGCAGCTGTGGTGGGGGACAGCACTGGGATGCAGATCTTTCCCTCACTGACCCACACCCACCATCCCAGAGGAAATCTGTATTTCCTGCCAATCCCATTCCAGTTCTACATCAAAGGCAGCCTGACCCCGAAGAGAGAATTTTCAAAGTCCAAAATCCTTGATGGAAAAAAAGCTATTGAACAATCCCAATTATCACATCTATTTTAACATCTGTCTGGCTTGAAAGTTCAGTTTGATGAGAGATAAAAAGTGAAAACTTCTTCTGCTGTTATGAAATGCTGCAGTGTTGGTGGTTACTGCCTGTTGAGAATTTCAATTTATTTAAATTTATCCCTTAAAGCTCTGGTGAAACTGCTAAAAATGTTCCTGTTCATGTTGAAACCTCCAGCCATGTCACCCCCAGGGAAAATCCTGATAAAAGGTGTGGAACAACAGAAAACTTTCCCAGATGCTGTTTTCCATGCATGGCCCATAAACCTGCAATCCTTCCAGGGTAAAATTCCACTTTAATCTGTTTATTGTGAGGTGAAGGCTGCTTTTGGCTTCATTTTCTGTTTCACTAAAGCAGAAGAGTCCATTAGCTCTGGGCACAGGAGCAGAGAAATTCCCGACTGGGAAGAATACTGGAAAGAAAAATCAAGAATTTCCACCAAGTTTTCAATGGAATGTTAAATTGCTACTGACAAGAGAACTGTTAATTTGAGAAGTAAAATCTGATTTCAATCTCCTCAGATGATTTTATCTCTGACCCTACATTTTACCTTGGGTGTTCTACCACAGTTAGAAATTTGCAGGGTTGATGTGTGGGATAATTCCTTTATATTATTCAAGAAAGAGACATTTCCATGCCATGTAAAGGCTGACAGGTTTGAAAATATCCTCCTGACAATGCAGCTGATTGAGGGATTGATGGAGAACTCTGCAATAACAATAATTTCACAAAACTGGGGGAGGAAATTCATGCTTTGAAGTTCATTTTTTTTTACCAGTGATGCCCTCTCCACTGCACATTCCATGAGGCTGCAAAGCCCTCGCTGACTTCTACTTTGAGAGGAATATGGGATCCCCTATGGGGTTCAAATATTCCTAAAAAAGCAGTGGTTGGACAGTAATTCTGTCTCAATTCCCTTTGGGACAGAGCAGGAACCTGACATTAAAACACGAACCCAGTTCAGTTCAAGACCTGCATATTGAACCCTGCCCATAATAAGTGAATCCCAGAATAAATCCAGCAGCACTTACCTTAACTTTCCCTGGATTTTCCTCCTCTTCCTTCTTGTCTTCGAATTCAAAGGCCACAGTCATTCTCTGCTGCCTCTGCTCCTCCCACAGAGTGGGGTTAAAACTGTCACTGTCTGACTGGAAATCTGCAGGGAATTGGAAAGGGAGATGGGCATGATCCAAAGGGACTTTTCCTAACTGGTCACTTGATTGTTTGAAAACTCGAGGGGGAGCTGAGAAACCATTCCAGAGTTCTGAAGAAATCTGGAATGAGAGTGGTAAAAGCACCACCAGGGCTTGGGGCAGCCCTGGAGCAGAGGGGAAGTGTGAAAATTTGAATTTAGTGGAGCTGTGGGAGGAGCAAAGCCTCAATCCAGCCAAGTTTGGGAGCCCTGAGCCCCCACAGGATGGAGCTGGACATTCCCAGCTCCTGGACACAGCCAACAATTCCTGGTGTGTGCACACCCAGAGCTGGGCTCAGACTGCTCCTGCAAAGCCTCTCTGAAAATAAAAGGGCTTCAGAAAACATCAGCAGGAAAGTGTCAATCAGAGAACATCAACGTGACAGTGTAAATCAGAAAATGTCAGTCTGAAAACGTCAATCAGAAAATGTCAACGTGAAAGTGTAAATGAGAAAATGTCAGTCTGAAAGTGTAAATCAGAACACATCAACGTGACAGTGTAAATTAGAAAATGTCAGTGTGAAAGTGTCAGTCTGAAAATGTCACTCAGAAAATGTCAGTCTGAAAGGGTCAATCAGAAAAATGTCAGTCTGAAAATGTCACTCAGAAAATGTCAGTCTGAAAGGGTCAATCAGAAAAATGTCAGTCTGAAAATGTCACTCAGAAAATGTCAGTCTGAAAGGGTCAATCAGAAAAATGTCAGTCTGAAAATGTCACTCAGAAAATGTCAGTCTGAAAGGGTCAATCAGAAAAATGTCAGTCTGAAAATGTCACTCAGAAAATGTCAGTCTGAAAGGGTCAATCAGAAAAATGTCAGTCTGAAAATGTCAATCAGAAAATGTCAATGTGAAAACATAAATCAGAAAATGTCAGACCGAAAATGTCAATCAAAAAATGTCAGTCTGAAAATGTCAATCAGAAAAGGCCATTCTGAAAGTGTCAATTAGTAAATGTCAATGCGAAAATGTCAGCCAGAAAATGTCAGTCTGAAAGTGTCAATCAGAAAAATGTCAGTCTGAAAACGTCAGTCAGAAAGTGTCAGTCTGAAAACGTCAATCAGAAAACTTCAATCAGAAAGTGTCAATCAGAAAACTTCAATCAGAAAGTGTCAGTCTGAAAATGTCAATCAGAAAACGTCAATCTGAAAAGTGCAAATGAGAAAATGTCAGTGTGAAAGTGCAAATGAGAAATGTCAGCCTGACAGCCTGGGAATCCGTCCACGAGGGCCAAAGCAGGGACGTCCCCGTGGCCGTGGGATGTCAGTGGAGCCGCGGCGGAGCCTCGCCCTCCCTCGGGAGCTGCCGGCCCTCTCCCGGGAGGGAGCCCCGGGCTTGTACCTTCGTCGCTGCGGGGCTGCTGGGGGAACATGTAGTTGGTGAGCACGCGCTGCTTGGTCTCGGGATGCGCCTCCGTCTGCAGCGGGATCAGAGCCTTGGACTGCGGGAATGGGAACACGTCCGTTAATTCCTGGGAACTGGGCAGCAGCCAGCTTCCCCTGCACAGGGAACACAAGGCCGGCTGCAGCTCTGCAGGAACACAACTGCCCGTGGCCCGGGAGCAGCGTGGAGCCTCCTGTCCCTCTCCTCGCTCCTGCAGGCCCCGGCGCTCCCAGCGGAACTGGGCATCCTGCCCGGGGGCTCCGAGGGAAGAGGAGCAGGGAACAGACCTGGCACTGCACTTAGGCACCCCTTGGGATGTGTTTTAAGCTAGGCCTAACCAAGAGTTAATTAACAACGAGGAGTAAATTCCCAGTTCAACTGGGAGTAAACCTGGTGCAAGGCACAGCAGAACTGCCATGGAGCATTCCCTGAGAACTCCTGCAGTGTTTGCCTTCAGCTGGGGATGTTTTATCACTGCTCTGCTCTATCCACAGGCACTCTGATCCAGGAGTCACTGCCACAGCCCAGAGAATGGAAACCAATCCATGCTGTGCCACAGGAAAGTCAAAATGCTGGAAAATGTTGTGTATTTAAAGGGCTGGGGGTGTTCTGTGCCTGGGCTGCACAGCCAGGCAAGGTTAATATTTAAAATGCAAATCAGAGGGAAAATATCCCCCAAGAATCCTCATTTAACACATTAAAATTTAATCATAATTTTCTATTGCCCCCCCCACTTTCAGCTTTAACATTTTTGGCTCAGCTCTAAAACTAAATGTACATTTCAGACTTATTTTAGGGCTCAGCTGCTGCTGGAACCGTTGCATTTCTCAGGGCTCCTGTTGCATAATTTGGTTTAAAATAGAATCCCAAAGAATATCTGCTCTAAACCAGAGTCCTAGAACAAAGAAAGGCCCCCTCAGGTTTCAAAGGCACAGAAATGACTTTTCTCCAAAGCGAGACCCAGAGTCCTCGTGCATCTTTGACTTGTTTGAACTCTCCCTGACTGCAGTGGAGTTTAAAATATGCAGGGATGGGAGAATGGATGGGAAAAGGGAGGAGGAAGCCAAGGATGGAGGAGCAGATGGAGCAAAGGGTGGGAACAGGATAATAACAAGTTTGGGAACGAACATCTTGAATTCCTACTTCAAAAATACTCCCGTGCTACTTTTGCCCTTTGTTTACTACTTTGGTAAGGAGGCAGAAGCTGATCCTGGTAAAAGAAATCCTGCAAAAGTGACTTTTCCATGGTAAAAAATGACACCCAGCAGGATATGGAAATCTACAGCTGGGCTGGGAGCAAACCCTTCCAAAATTCTTCTAAATTTTGTATTGAGTGACAGGGTTCATTGACAGCCCCTTTCCTAAGGAAAATGGGAAGATTGAAAAGCATTACCTGGTTGTCAGAAAGCCACAAGGCTGCCAGTTCTTTGAGTTTGGTAAAAGTGAAGGGCAAATTCTTCAGTCTGTAAAGGAGAATATTGGAACAAGGTGAATTCTTCATTTCCAAAATAATTTATTTAAAGATTTGTATGCAGCATGTTTATCACACTGAAACAGCTAAAATTTCACTGCTTTTAAAATCAATTTTACTAGAATTCAATATTTTATCAATATTCCTGTTATTGTTATTCCTATTGTTTCTACTATTATTATTAATATATCTGATTAATATTCCACATTAAGAGTTGGAAAGTAGAGCTGCTGACATCACATCCTTTGGTACTGAGGAGAGACTGATATTTTCCTTTGGTTATAGTGTAATAAAATTACACGTATAAGACAGAAAAAAGAAAAAAATCTTGGTCCCAGGGAGCTTTAGAGGAACCTCAGTGTCACTCACAGAGCTCTCTTTATTGGACACTGGAGGTTTGGAACAGAAATATTCCAAAATGATGGAAAATTCATTTTTGTTGGAACGTCAGACCAAAGATTAAAATAATATAAATATTCATAGTGAACCTAAATGACAAAATTAAATGGAGCAGGGGAAAAAAAAATCAACATTTTAATGAGACATTTAAACACAATTTCCTAAAAGGGATCTGGGAGTGGGAATGGGAATGGATGGCAGGATATTTGTGGAATCTTCATTGATGTTTTTGCCGTAACTCCTTCTGAACAGGGTGTTTTTAGAGAATCATGAAATCCAGCATGGTTTGGGTTGGGAGAGACCTTAAATCCCATCCCTTCCCATCCCATCCCATCCCATGGTTCCATGAGCAGGGACACCTTCCACTGTCCCAGGCTGGTCCAGCCCGGCCTGGGGCACTGCCAGGGATCCAGGGGCAGCCACAGCTGCTCTGGGAATTCCATCCCAGGGCCTGCCCACGCTCACATCCAGGAATTCCTTCTCCATCCCTGCCTAACCCTGCTCTTTCCCAGCACGTGGCCTGGCCCAGGCACGGACTGAGGCTCTCCCAGCTTCTGGGAGCTGGAGGAGCTGGGAAGAACCGGAGCGACCAAAGGAGCGCCAGCAAACCCAAATCCTAAACGGGGTTTGGGGGAAATGGGGAGGAAAAGCCCCTCTGTGCCAGCCTCAGACCCTGCATCCCACGGAAGGGATTCCCACGTTTCTGGGCACCTCAGCATGGAACACTAAAGCCAGGACTGGACTGAGAGTTGTCTCTGGGAGGGCACTGGGATGTTCCGGGGTGGAGAGCTGGGAATCAGGGGGAGAAGAACTGGCCACTGGAACTGAAGTGGGACAAGGCCATTCCATGCTGATTTTCCAGTTCCATACCCAACCAAATGACAGAACTCTGCATTTTTCATTTGCTTTGCCAAGACCCCTGGATAGCACTCTCAAACGTCAAACAAGGCCTGATTTTAAAGAGTCTTTGAAAGGAAAAACCTCAAATTCGAGATCAAAGATGGGGAGCACCCAAAATCATTGCTGGGCTTTGAATATTTCCAGGCAAGCCAAGCCCCAGCCTCTTTTTCCAACACAATTTTTTGCTTTTAAATTGCGTAGTGCAGGAAAAATTCTTCATCTGTAGCAACACACATGCAAACACCCTGACTAAATCCTAATTCCTGACCAGGAGAAGGAAAGGACACAGGGAATGGAATTTGTGTGGATGGATGGCGAGGTCTGAGGAGCTTTTCTGGCTTCTGTGGCAGTGACGAGTTGGGAGCCCAGAAGCACAGACAGAAAGGGGGGATTCTCTCAGCCCTTTTAGGACAGAAAAGGGGAATTCACTCTGCTCTTTAAGAATGGGAATGGGGAATTCACTCAGCTGTTTTAGGAACTGGAAGGGGGGGTTCTCTCAGCCCCTTTGGGAACAGAAAGAGGGGTTTCTCTCAATCCTTTTGGGAACAGAAAGAGGGGTTTCTCTCAATCCTTTTAGGAACAGAAATGGGGGTTTCAGCTCTTTTGGGAACAGAAATGGAGGTTTCTCTCAGCCCCTTTAGGAACAGAAAGGGGAGATTCTCTCAGTCCTTTCAAGAACAGGAAGGGGGAGCTCTCTCAGCTCTTTAAGAACAATCTGGAACTAAAAGAAAGGTCACTTACCAGTAACTGAGGCTCTGTGGGAAGTGTAGCCCAAATGGACTTTCTAACAATTCTACCTCTCAATCACAGGGCTCAGACCTGGAAGGACTCTGAGGAGAGAGGAGAAGCAGATGGGAGACAAGGTGTTTGTGGCTACCCATGGACAGGGACACCGGTTACTGGTAAGGAATTTGGGATCTCCGGACTCCCACGAGTACCTGAGGCCGAGCAGCCACCCCTGGGAGAAATTTGGGATGAGCTGGAGCTCCCAGAGCTTCCACAGAGCTGCTCCTGCACAAAAGCCTCACCACAGGCACCTTCTGGATCCAGATCCAAGCCCTGCTGGCTCTGCTGGGCAGAGCCAAGAGAATCCCCTGTTCCCTTTGGAAAGGTTTGGAGCTGGGAAGGTAAAGGGAGATAAAGGCATCTCCCAGGTGTGGAGATGAGAAGTTTGGATACAGGTTAGAGGGCGTGGCATGGGGAAGGAAAGCTGGAGGCATTGCCTTGGGTTAAGTGGAATTCCAACGTGGAAGTTTGAAGGAAATCCTGAAATTCAGAGAGCTTCTGGGCAGGTAAGATCAGCAAGTCCCAACATCCAGGGATGAGGAGAAGACGAGGAGCAGGGTGAAGGTTTGTAGTGGCAAAGATCAGAGATCCAAAATGCACCAGAGAGGGGCTCAAACACTGATTCCCCCTGAGCAGAATGGAATCTGGGATTCCCATTAAGCCCCATTCCAAAATGCACCAGAGAGGGGCTCAAACACTGATTCCCCTGAGCAGAATGTGTCCCTTCTTCCAAAGGCTTGGAGGGGCACCCAGGGAAAGAGCTCCTGGGATCTCCCTCCTCTGCCAGATCCAGGGAAGAGCAGAGGGCCAAAACTGCTGTGGGAACATGGGAATGTTCCAGCAGGAAGTGGAGCCCCAGCTCTCTTTCATATGAACTTGTGGGCTCATCCAAAAGAGCAACAGGGGTTGCCAGAATGGTGATGAAAGTGGAGCTGGGACCACAGAAAGTAAAAAAAAAAAAATCACTAAAAATTAAGAAGGTGTCTGAACTTAATCCAAACTCTTCGGTGCAGAATTTTGGAACTTCTTAGTTTTCATTAAGGTGGGAAGTTGCATGGCAAAAGAATTATCCCAACATCTCAGCAGGGCAACGTTCGAACTCAGCCAGAGCTGGGAGCAATGGAGGAGGGAAGGTTTGGGAAGATTTGCTTCCCAAACCACCCCAGAAAAGCAGAGGAGATGATTCCACCAGGTTTAAAGACAATTAAGGGTTGAAGGTCTGGCATCCGGGTCACCAGGCACCACGGAGAGGGAGTGGGAAGGGCACAGCTGCCACATCCCACCCCATGGAACACCCCATGGAACAGCACATCCCACCCCATGGAACAGCACATCCCACCCCATGGAACAAACACCACATCCCACCCCATNCACCCCATGGAACAGCACATCCCACCCCATGGAACAAACACCACATCCCACCCCATGGAACACCCCATGGAACACCACATTCCATCCCATGGAACAAACACCACATTCCATTCCATGGAAGACCCCATGGAACATCCCATGGAACAGCACATCCCACCCATGGAACAAACACCACATCCCACCCCATGGAACACCCCACGGAACACCACATCCCACCCCATGGAACAAACACCACATTCCATCCCATAGAACATCCCATGGAACACCACATCCCACCCCATGGAACAGCACATCCCACCCATGGAACAAACACCACATCCCACCCCATGGAACACCCCATGGAACACCACATTCCATCCCATGGAACAAACACCACATCCCACCCCATGGAACACCCCATGGAACACCACATTCCATCCCATGGAACAAACACCACATTCCATCCCATGGAAGACCCCATGGAACATCCCATGGAACACCACATTCCATCCCATGGAACAGCACATCCCACCCCATGGAACACCTCATCCCACACCTCATCACTGGGATGCTGGCCCCATAATCCCCTTCCTCCCCAGTGGAAATCCCAATCCTCTCCCAGCTGGGGCAGGGAGCTGGAATTTTGCTGCAATCCAGGAAGGTGGGAAGCCCTGCCTGCCCCTACCCCTGAGCTGCCTCCCCCTGTCCCACCTCAGCCCCCCTCTCAGTCCCTACACACCAGCCATGGCCCTGGAATCAGCAGGAAAATCACTGGGGGGAAAAAATGGGAAAAAACCCCAAATACCTCCCAACACTTTCCTGCTTCCCCAGCACAATTCCAGGCTGGAAAAGGGAGCAGTGACCCCGCTCAGGGTGGTTTAACGTGCCAGTTCTTAACTGCCAGGAAACCCTGGCTCAGCACTGTCCTCTGTCCCCCTCTCCTGTGCCCTCCCTTGTGTCCCCACAGGGCAGAGAAGGGACCAGCCTTGGGGACATCCACCTGGAAACCCACTGGATTTGGGACAGGCCCACCCAGGATGGAATTCGTGCCACAGAACTGCAATGCAGGACAGAATGGAACTGAATTAAGGAATTTGAAACCATATTCCAGGGGGTTCTCCATGGCTTTATGTCATTTATATTTTATGTTCAACCTGAATCTCAGCCATGAAACTGGGCTGGAAAATCCTTCCCTAATTTTTGCTGAGTGTGGATGGTAGTTCCTGGAGAGAAAATGGAATTCACCCCCCACATCTTGCACTACCCAGCCAAGCTGTGGTGAAACTGCAAATCCTCACATTCTGGGCACATCCACACGGAAAAATCCCAAGGAAATTCAGATTTTCCATGTGCCTGTGGCAGCACAGGACAGGGATCAAGAACAGCTCATTTTTAGCATTTTGTTTCTCATCTAAGCACAGTGCTGTGCGTAAGGACAAATGAATCTGGGGTTTGACAAAAGAACTCTGCTGAAGGAAATGAAAAATGTTCCTTGGACTTCTTCGATTTTTTAGGATAACTAATTCCTGTTTCCTGGGTATCAGATTTTAATCAGTAAATATGACAAATCTATAGACAATATCTCAATTTTTTTTTTTGCATGGAAACAGCAGGAGATAAAAAAAGAAATGGGTTTGAAGCTATTAAAACACACACCAAGATCCAGATTTTGGCCTTATTCAGTTTTCTTGAAATTTTCCTTTGGATGTCAAAGGAACTGAGACCAAACCATAAAGATTAAGAAAAAACAGCCAAGATTCTTTCCTTATACTTTAAATAAATTAAAGGATAACGATACTATTTTTAACCTAGAATCCTAAAGACAATGTTTTAGTTTAAAATAAAAAATATATACATATTTTAAAATATTTTAAAATATTTTAAAATAGTTTAATAAACATTAAAAATATTTTTAAAAATATTAAAA
>VZSE01000017.1:31289-42938 GCA_013398275.1 Promerops cafer
TCGCCGCTGCCGAGCCCGTGGGCCGCGGGGCGGCGGCGGGGGCCTGGCTCCCTCGGGCCCTCCCGCCGGGAGCCGCGCACGGCAGCGGCCGCTCACTTCTCGGGGCAGCTCCGGGAGGAAGTTCTCGTCCACGGCCAGCGTGCGCAGGTTGTGCAGGTACCCGATGGTGGAGGGCAGAGCCTCCAGCTCGTTGCAGCTGCAGTCGAACTCCTCCAGCAGGGACAGGCTGCAATGGGAAACCCCTCGTTAGTGGCTGCGCAGGCACTGGGTCATCACCCCAAACCTCTGCAGGCTTCACCAGCTCCAGGTTCCAGCAGCCCTGAGAGGGGACGTGCAGGGTGGGCTGGCTGGGGCTGCCCCTGGATGCCTGGCAGTGTCCCAGGCCAGGTTGGAGCAGCCTGGGACAGTGGAAGGTGTCCCTGGATGGGCTTTGAGGTCCCTCCCAACCCAAACCATTCCATGATTTCTATCATTTCCCAGGCAGAAGTCTGTAATATTGGGATTTTTGGAACCCACTTGGCTTGCCTGTGCTATCATTCAGATTTTCTGGGATATTGAGGATATTGAAGAGTTCCAAGGACTTCAGACAGAGATCAGGGCAACCAAGATCATGGAGCCAAGAATTTAACGTTTGTTAACACAAGTAACATTCCCAATGGGAACAAATGGATGTACCACACATTACAGAGTGAGACATTCAAATATATATATTAAATATATAGATTATAGGCATACATTAAGATACTCTGAAGAAATATTTCCTGACCTTCTTCTAAAATGAGACTGCAAATTAAAATCCTTCAAGTGAAAGTTGTGTGACCACCACAAATGCCACCACCCAGCTCCTCTGTCCCCTTTGCTCCTCACATTCCACCTCTTACTCTCAAGTACTTTAATCAGAGAAAGGTTAAATAACAGCCAATTATTTCTTCCTAAAATTTCCCATCTCCCTGTCCACTTCCTCAGGGACTTGTCAGAGGATTCTCTGGGTTTTTTTTCCCAAATATTTTGGTGGATCTGATAAGAAGTTTAGCTCTGACCACACCTTCCACAGACCTTGTTCTGTAGGATTCACAGGAGTCTCAGCTTCAGAATTGGGTCTTCACTCTGTATCTAATTTACCTTTATTCCAGTTTCTTAATTTAAAAGGTCTTTCAGCCCTCAGATTTGATGCCCAGTGAAACCAGAGATTGCTGTTCCTCCCAGGGGACCCTGGAGATTCCTGCCAGGGGATCCTGGAGATTGCTCCCAGGGGACCCTGGAGATTCCTGCCAGGGGATCCTGGAGATTGCTCCCAGGGGACCCTGGAGATTCCTGCCAGGGGATCCTCAGAACATCCCCGTGGCTGCTGTGCTCCAGCAGGCTGGGAAGCCAAAGGGATCAGGGAAGGGGTTCCTTGGAACACATCTGAAGGCTCTGCCAGGCTCTGTTCCAGCTTTCCTTTAAACCAGGCTCTGCAGCCCCAGTTCACCCCCGAGCACACGCAGAAGGATTTCAGGGAAGGGAGAGGCTCCGCTGTTTCCCGGGAACTGGAAATCCCGGGAATCCTGTCAAACTGCAGCACGAGCACACTCCCCTTTCCCTGCTGATAACACGCCCAGAAATGAGATAAGCCCGTCGAGAGCTTATCCCAGTCCATCAGGAAACCTGAGCTGCACCGCTGGCAGTGAAGGATGACTCTGTCAGCCCAGAATTTTACGGGGAAGGTGATCCCCGGCACAGCCCTTCCCAGCTGTTTTCCCGCCTGCTGCCAGCGGGAGATGGCACAGTGGAAACACCCAAACCCCTGTGGAGCTGTATTTCCCCTCTGTAACCCCCGTGGTGGGAGGGCTGCGCTTCAGAAAGGGATTTTCCATCCCTGTGGATCATGGATGGGGCACGAAGGGAAGCTGACAGAACAGCCATAACTCTGGCAGTGCTGATTTAGGTAAAATATCATTAGCCTGGCTAATGGGAGAAATTCCCATCATTCCTGACAGGTTCAAGGCGAGGCAGACACAAATCAGCTGCTGGGCAGTTGGGCACCCACTGGAACGGGGCAGTTCATGGTCCAAGGAAAACCAGGAATATTCTTAGAGAGGGGAGTAGAGAGATTCATGGAGTAGGAAGAGTAATTCCCACACACCCAAGCTGCATTTCCTGCAGCCACAGATGTTCCCAAGAGCCACAGCACCCAGGGAATGGCCAAAGCTTGTCCAACATCAGGCACAAGGAATTTTGCAGACCAAAGAATCCCAGGATCCCAGACTGGTTTGTGTTGGGAGGGACCCTAAAACTCATCCAGGGCCACGAGCAAAAATCCCCCCACCCCCCAAAATCCAAGGCTTCCACGGATGGGGCAGCCACAGCTTCACCTGTGCCAGGCCCTCCCTGTCCTCCTCCTCCTCATCACTGATCTCAGCTCTTGCAGTTCCAAGCCATTCCCTCTGGTTCTTCTACTCCAGATCCTGCTAAAACCTGGGAATACAAATCTGCTCTGGCATTTGCAGATTTGGAGCTGTGCCCCAAACACCCCCCAGCACCAAACACTGCCCCAGGCCCAGCTGTGGCTCCTGAATCCCTCCTGGCACCTTCCCACCCACCCAGATCCCACAGGGAACAGCTCCACCCTTTGCTGCCTCGGTGAATTAACAGGAATCCCTGATTTTGTGAGCAATGTTTGGTTAAGCCGGGCCTATTGTGCACTCTGAGAGCCACCACAGGTTCATCCTTTGAACAGAAATCCCAAAAATGAGGGTGGAACTCCCCAGCAGAGCATGGAGCCAGCACCAAGTGCTCTCACGGAGGAATCCCAGAGGGAATGTTCCCTCCTCCACATTGCCAATCCCTGTGTGCCAGTAACAGGCTCTGGGGGGGGGGGGTTCCACCACTGGAATTCCAGAGAAAGAGACCCTGCAGGAATCCATCCAAAGGGATGAGTCAGAGAGCCACGTCCATTGTGATGTGGAGACTCTGCCCTCCCTCGTTAGAGGAGAGGGAAGAGTTCACTGGAGAAGCACAGCCAGTGGCTCCAGCAGAAGGTGGGGATCCCAGGTGATCCCAGCTGCTCTGCAATTCCACTCCGGAGCAGTGGCTGTGCCTTTGGAAATGTCATTAAGGCTCCGTGACAAACACTGAAGAGATACTGGCTTAAAAAAGGGGGATTTCCCTTCAACAATTAATAAAAAAGTCTTAAAAGGTTTTAGAACCCGACTCCCAAAAATTGCTGAAGCTGGATTTAAATCCATCTTTTTGCAGCATCCGGGAGATCTTGGAGCCTTCTGAGCTTTCACTTGGATGAGAATTTGCTGCTCCACAGAGATTTGGGGAGCAAAGATTTGTCCTCCAGTGATTCCCATCAGCAGCTTTTCATGCTCTCCATGAAAACCCCACAAATCTAAAACACTCCAAGGATGAGCCAAGCTGGGCTTTCAGTGCCTGCAGCTGGAATAGGTCACAAATATGGATGATTGTCCCCAAATGGCATCACAACAGCTAAATTCTTATTGAAACAGGCCAGGGCCAGGGCTTGGAGCAGCCTGGGAGGTGTCCCTGCCCTGGAAGGGGGTGGGATGGGATCATTTTGGAGGATTTTGGAAGCTGCAGCCCCTCAGCAGAAGGAGGCAGAGCTGAGACCCCACAGCAGAGAGCTGCAGAGCATCCCGAGTGCTCCCCATGATCCCAGCCCCTGGAATCCTTCTGCCTTTCCCACAGGGGTTTCTGCCATATTTTAGGATCTCTCCATCCCTGTGAGGCCACAGCCAGATCCTTCCGAGCTCCAAGCCCTGGCTGTTGCCATGGGAACAGATGGATTTTTTTTTCCCCCAAATTCTTCTGCTTTCACTGCTGTGCTCATCCAAATTGATTCACACTGAAATCTTTGGTGTTCCTCTTGGAAAATTGGATATATTTTACCTTCTTCCCCCTTGCACTGAAAAATCCCCAGGATTAAAAGTGGTGCTCCAAATTTAAATGTCACAACCTGGGGGGTCGAAATTATTTCATAATTCAGTATATTTGTCATATTTTATATTTGAAAACCCACACTCCTCTAGCAGAAGGGACAAGGTATTTTAGCTAAAAATGATGAAACTTGGACTCACTTTCCAATGGCATTGGGCAGGATTGTGAGCTGGTTGTCATCCACTTTCAGAGTTGTCAGTCTCTTCAACAATCCTGCAGGAAGAAATTATGGATAAACAGCTCCCATGGAGAATTCCTGGAATCCCATAAGCAAATGTTTGTAACCCTGAAGAGCTCTGCTCTGGGTTTTAGGAAGTATCATTCCAAATGGATTTCTTCCTGCTAAATGCCCTCTAAAAACCAACCTGGGCAGAAAACCACGGAACAAAAATCCTGGGATTGGTGGGGAGATGTGGAAGAACAAGATGGAAAATAGGAGGAGAAGACACCCAGTAAGAGTATCAATAATTAGCAGCATTAATTAGCAATCCATGTTGGAATCTGAGTAAATTGATTTAAAATTGAGGAATTTTACAGTTCTGTGTTCGAAGGGAACAGGAAAAGCAAATACAAGGGCTCAGGACTGAAAGGAAATATCCCAAGGGACAGAGGGATGTCCCAGCTGCCACTCAGCTCCCAGAACTTCCACAGATCCTAAATAATCCAGGAATTCCATGCATGTAAAACAGTCAAAATAAAAAGAAAATTCATTGTTTGAATGACTTCCTTTTAATTCCCTTTTCCCACTGTGAATGAGCAGCAATCCCATCATCGCTCTCAGACTGATTTTTACATTCAAATGAAATTAATTCTGTCCTTCTTGGCTTCTTTTCCTTGAAACAGCAAATCAGGTGGATCAATTCCTTCCAACCAGGGAATTCTGCTCCTGGCTTTACAAAATGGGAGTGTCCAGACACCATTTTCTGCCTCCCTTGGGGATTTAATGGCAAGCCTCACTCCGTGATTGTAAAACCCCATAATTCCAAAAAAAAAAACCCAAAAAAAACCCCCACAAAACTTTTTTAAAAATGAAAAAAAAAAATCTGTAAAATGGGGAGGAATCCCTGATCTTTCCTCACCTATGGAATCTGGCAGCTGCTGCAGCATGTTGGAGGAGAGGAGGAGATCCTCCAGCCCCTCACACCCCGAGATGTCCAGGTCGACCGTCTCTATCCTGTTTTTGGACACATCCAGGTACACGAGCTGTTTTAACTTCCCTATAGACTTAATAGCACGTGAGACAGAGTTACTTGAGCAGATAGAGCTGTTAATTAGAGCGTTAATTAGAGACAAACACACAAATGCAGCTGATCTGGAGTTATCTCAGCACCCTCCGGATCGCTGCTCTCCCCGCGGCAGGGCTGGGGTGGGCTGAGCCTCAAAGGAGCAAAATTAACCCCCCCCTAGTTAATTAGTGTGCTCCAAATTCATTAAATCTGCTGGGATTTGGGCATGCAGCTGAGGTATTTCTCCATCTGGACACAGATCCAAGGGATATTCCCAATTCCCACCTTCCACCATGCAGGTGGAGCTTTCCTGTGTTGAACCATCCCATAACTTTTATATTAATTAATTAATTAATGAATGACCCTCTGCACCCACCCAAGGAAATGCACGTGCAGGTGTTCCCTGCCAGGAAAACAGGGGAATCACCAAATCACCCAAACAATTCCCTAAAATAAATGTCCATACCCCAGGTAGCACTTGCAAGGAATTATTGTCCATCCACAACTCCTTTAGATTCTGGATTTGTTCAAGAACCTCAGGCTGAGGAAAAGAATAAAAAATTATGGGCAGCTAAGTAAAGCAATGTGCCTTTAGTTAAATAAAAATCAATATTTTCTTCAAAAAATAAAGCCTCCCTCTTCACTTCCCTTTGGTTTTTTATAACCCACCTCAGGTGTTTAAGGACAAGGAGAGAGCATTCCCTTCGTGTAATTTAACCACTGGTGCTCTTTATCAAAACTTGTAAAATTTAAGAACCTTTTGCAAAACAAATGAGCCCAAAGGACACATCCTTGGGAGATTTAATATCTGCAGTTGGCACAGCCAGGAGTCAGAATGCACAGGAGATAATGGGCACTGATAAAACCTGGAATTGCAAAATCAAACTTTCATCTGTTTTATTCCTTTCAACACTTCAGGGTATCAGTGAGAGGAGCTAAAAAGGGCAATTCCCCAAGTCACTCCTTGCAGCTGTGAAATTCCAGAATTACAAATCCAGGCAACAAACATTCCCAGGTTTCCTCAGCAGTGTTTTCCTTTCCCACGAAACACTTTCCTCAGCAAACCAACACTTGAAATTTGCTTTTGCCCTCTCAAGTTGAAGAGATTTTTTTTTTCAAAGCCTGTCAGAACCTGGTATTGAATGCTCCATGAAATACTCCATGAAATACTCCATGAAATAGTCCATTCCAAATCAGGGTCCAGCATTTGGAAGCAGTGCAACTGCCCTGGAACCATTCCAACACAGGCAGGAGCAAATGTTCCTTCAGACCCTGAGAGACCTCGAGTTCTCCCGCGTGGTCTGCTCTGGAATGTCGCCATTCCCAGAAGAAATCTGATTTTCCACTTGCCCAGGGAATTGTGGGAGAAGCTCCTGATGCCTCAGCAGATAAAAACAAAGCTGATGAACAGAACTCATTCCTTGTTTTCCACATCTCCACATAGTGAGTTCCTATTAAAAACTAGTGGTGAGCATTTTAAAGATGATTTATTTTGCCTCTGTTAATTCCATTGAAATTCTGCTGTCCCTCAATGATTAAAACCACTTCTCATTTCCAGGCTAACTTGATTAATGGCCATTTGATACTATTTGTTCCTGTGCTGATTAATGTTTCTTTATCCCTCTGGAGTGTTCACAGGCTGAGGTCATTATGGATAATCATAATTTCCCCTCTCAACTTTAATTTGCTTTTCAATCCCTCTCATTAACAGACACCTTTCTTCAAGGCCTGTTCCTGGGCTGCACAGAGCACACTTTGATGGCGAATTCCTTGGATTATAATTTCTCAGGATGATGGAATTTCCCATTACTGTGGAGCACCATGGAATATTCCACATTGTGGCACACCACGATCCGGACGAGATCTCGTGGCTGGGCTGGTATTAAAGTGCCACTAAAACCTTATTTGTCTCTGTTAGAAATGCTCTGGTTCTGGCCTGTTTGGGGAATATTCTCATTTTCCACACAGGCTGCTACAACTGGAATAGAGCAGGATGGGACTAGGAATAGGAATAGGAATAGGAATAGGAATAGGAATAGGAATAGGAATAGGAATAGGAATAGGAATAGGAATAGGAATAGGAAAGGGGAAGGGGACCAGCTGGAAGGGTTTTATGTTGAGTACCCAGTCCAGCTCCCTGACCAATTCAGTCTGATCAAACCTCAAAGGATATTATGCAGGGAATTGTCCAAATGTCCCTTATCCCCCTTTCCAGGAGCCTGTTCAGGGTCTGACCACCCTCTTCACACAGAAAAGCTTCCTGGGACTGAGTCTGAATGGAAGACTCACAGGAATTTTTGGGAAAGTTACGTTATATTTTATCCTCTTTCCTTTTCCTTCTCTCCCTATTCCCTTCCTGAACTTCTCCCAAAGCCTTGCTGCTGGCTGCAGACCCCTGGAGCTCTGGAAGTGGGAGGAGAGAAGCCAAACTTGGCAAAGCTGCTGCTCCTCCACTTCCCAGGGCCAGGTTTGACTCCCCAAAATCAGCGAGGTGCCAAACTTTGGGATGTGCTGCTCCTGGAGCCGCCTCTGCCCTTCCTTGATCACACCCTGGATACAGCTGCTCTTCAGGGAGGCACAGTTGGCATTCCAGGAGTGCACCCATCTCCCAGATTTGGGAATCCTGCTCCCAGCAGAGTGGGTGACCAGAACGAGCTCGTTTTGGCCGCGGCAGCCCCGGCCTGGGGCTCCATCGGGCTGCAGGAAGGGCACAGACTCCCCCAGCTCCAGGGGAAGGGCCACCCCAGCCCCAGGACACCAAGGACATGAGGCACACCACACCACAAACTCACCTTTCTCCAATAAAAAGGAAATTTCTGTGGAAACCCAAGTCACATTTTCAGAATCCATGGAAACGGGACCTTTCAATCCCTTTTTTCCAGGTGTGGGTTAAACCAGTACCACTTTTCCTAAGACATTCCTGCACATTCCCACTGCTCCTTGGCCTCTTGGCCCATTTGGCTCCTGGCATTTGATTCCAGTTCCTCCATTTTTGGAGCAGCTGCCTGAAAAATGAGTTAACCTGGGAGCTGTGGCCCTAACAGGAGGGTGGGACCACCCATCTATCACTCGTGGGACCACTGTGCTGCCATGGAAATATGTGGAATATTGTCCAGTCCTTTTCAAACACCACAAATCCAAGCCACCCCCCCAGAAGAGGCACTCTGAACTCGGGAAGGGTTTAATTCCTACAATTAAAATTCCAAGCAGCACTTCTGAAAATTTCGCTCTGTTTATCCACGCTGAAGATTTTAATTAAAAATTGGAGTTAAATCCTCTCTTTTCTCCTGCATGGAATAAATGAGCAGCCTGGAACAGGGTGGGAGCTGCTCCATAAAACAGATGTAGAGACTTTGCTACAGCTTTTTAGCACCAGGTGACATTTCAGGGTTTGTTTGAAGTGGAATTATCTCAGTTTTAACTAAAGCTACAGGAACTATTCCCTGGTAATCCCTGATCCTGTTCTTCCATGACTCCCAAGGAACAGCATCTCTCACTTCCCACGCTGACAACACAGAAAATTCCCAAGAGATTTAAATCTCAGGGAAATTAATTCTGATTGTGGGGATGAGTTAGGGGCAGAAACTCCTTTGGGAGTTCAAAACTGACCTCTGCTGGAATTCCAGAATCCCAGCCTGGTTTGGGTAGGAGGGAAAAGTGTCCCTTGCCCGAGGCCACGATCCCACAAACCCTTTCCAATAAAATGCCCCGTGGACAGAGCATCCAAACCCCCAGGTTTCCCATTAAAACCTGGAGCATTTCTTACCAGCTCAGAGAACTCATTATTGCCCAGATCGAGCCTCTCCAGCTGAGTCAGTTTGTGCATTGACCTGGAACAGATGAGGAAAGACTTAAAAAATGAGATTTTAACTGGCAAAACATCAGCCAGATTTTGGAGGGCTAAAAATAAAGCTGCATTGATACTGTGATGGCAAAAAAGAATTGCACCAGTTTGATGCTGGTGCAAATTTCAACAATATATTCCATCCTTGAGACATTAACTGAGGTTATTGAACTCAAAAGCCAGCAACAGTTATTGTCATATAAAAACAAACAAAATCTTGGTAGATTTTTGCGTATTTGCTCAGGGAAAATGCCCCATGTTATACCAGTAAGTGACTGAAATGAAGTATAACAGAAATCATGGCTTTTTGAGAGAGATTTATGCATTTTTGGTGGTTTTTTATAAACCACTAGAAAGCGTTTGGACTCTTGAGCCAGGTCTCCTGCTCTGAGGTTGAGATTTAATCAAGTTCAAAGTTAATAAATCAATTTTTGCCTTTCTTTCCATGAACAAAACTGGAGCAGGGTTTTATCCCAAGCGCAGAATTTCTCCTTAAGCCCTGATAGACCAAAGAGAACCAAACACCACGCTGGGTTTGGGGAGTGTAGTGAAAAAAGAGAATAAAAATAATTAAATCATTTAACATGAACTGCAACAGGCTGTTCAGAGGCCTCTTGAGGTAATCAGATCCTAATCAAAAAATTAGCATAGCCTTAATTGCTGTGATCTAAAATATCAACCATTTTATCTCTGCAATTTGTACCAGAGGTAAAAGTGATTATTATTGAAAGGCTGTGGCTGAAAAACAGAGCCCTGGCTTAGCATTTCAACCTGGCTGTGCTGAGAGCACTGCTGCATTTTTATTGCCAGCAAATTTCACTTCTCCTTTGTTAAAACAGGGAAATAAACCCCAAAAACCAGGAATTAAGCTCCACAGGAACAGGAAATAAACCCCAGAGAAACAGGGAATAAACTCCACAGAAATAGGGAAATAAACTCCTCAGAAACAGCAAATAAACCCCACAAACCCAGGAAATAAACCCCACAGGAACAGGAAAATAAACCCCACAAAACTAAGAATATAAACCCCAGAGAAACAGGGAATAAACTCCTCAGCAATAGAAAATAAACCCCACAAAACCAGAGAAACAAACTCCACTGAAATGTATCACTATATATTATTGTAACTAATATTTTAATTATTACACGTTATATATTATCTACATGATATATATTTTATTATTTTAGATATCTCTATTATATCCTTTCAATGATTAAACCCTGAAACTCTTTGGAGATTAAATATATTCAAATTGGTAAAACCTTTGTCTTTCATCCCAAATTCTTCTGAACACAACTTTAACAGCTTTGGGTTTTCTACTGTAAATTCAGCTTCAAATGCACTTTTAACCATTATTTGTGTCATTTCTACAGTCAAATAAACAATTCCAGAAACGAAAATTGATGTGGGGGCAGATTAATTTCAGGGAGTTGGGGCTCCATCAAAAAATGAAGCTCTGCTGATGTTCCCAATGGAAAATTAGATTTTTCCATTAGCTGCTGCTATTTTTATCTCTTTCACATAATTACTTATATTTTTCTTATGGAAAGCTTCATTATAGTTTTTACGTGGGGTCATTTTATAGAGGTGGATCAGGAAAGGAGCAATTATGAGTAATGCTCAGTTAAATATTCATTGCTTAAATGATGTCATGGGGAGAATTAATGTGCTCACAGAAGTGGCAGCCAAAAGATTTCCCACAAATCTTTCTTGGGATCCCATTTGGAGCTTTCCTTCCCCTCACGAGTGACTCCATTCAGGAGATTTTGAGGGTGGAATTCCCACGAGGCTCAGAATAAAATTATTTTATTTTCTGAATGATTTTTAAACGTGGAATGTGCTTTTTGAGAGACTGCAGAGGCATGGAAATCAAGAACAGAAATGAGGTTGGGGGATTCTCCACGGTCATCCATGTTCTCCCCTCCCACCTCTCGGGGCCAGCAAGTTTTTCTCTGAAATTCAGATTTCCTAATGAGATATCAGCTCCTTTGGAAAAGAGTCCCAGAATTCGTTGGAAAAGACCTCAAAGCTCTATGGGAGGTGTCTCTGTCTGTGGAACTGGATGGAATTTAAGCTCCCTCCCAACCCAAACCAGCCCAGAATTCTGGGAATTATTCTGGAATTCTATGAAGAATAATTAAGTCAATTTTCCAGGCAACTTTACCCCCTTTAAAAATAGGAAAAGCCCTTTTTCCTAAAGCAAAACAATGGGAAAAGCCTTTTTTTTTTCCCCCCATTAAAAATATCGGAAGGAGAAATGGACACAAGAAGGATCTTCCTCAATTAAGATTTTCCTTCTGGGTACTAAATGAAGGGGTAAAAAACAAGATTTTGGTACAGTTATAATTGAAAATAGCTGGTTTGGCTTCCCAATTATATATATCGGGAAAAAAGCCTGGGGGAACAAACACATTTTTCACCTACAAGGATTTCCTCTTAGGAATTTCCATAAAATGGAATTTTCTCTGTCCTTTGAATAAAGTGTACTTTAATTTTTTTTCTGTAAATACAATGTGAAAAAATGACATTTTTCTCTGACATTCATGCCAGTTTTTTCCCCAGGCCTTCCCACTTTTTTCCATTTCTCTCTCCCCCCCCCCCCCCCAAATTAAAAAAAAAAACAAAAATTTTAATAT
>VZSE01000017.1:42957-79117 GCA_013398275.1 Promerops cafer
GAGATAGACCCAAAGTTTTAACTGGAATTAATCCCACTGTGGATCTGCACCGGATGAATGTGCCAGGAACCCACAAGCCCCCAAAACAATGGGAAAAGCCTTTTTTTCCTGAAGCAAAACAACGGGAAAAGCCTTTTTTCCCTAAAGCAAAACAATGGGATGCATTTTCCAGCCTCTTCCCTGAGCAGCAAACGGATTCAGCTTCAAAAAGCCTCAAGGGAAACCTCGTAGTAGCAGCTGCTGATTAAAATATTGCCAATATTTTAATAACGTGGTGCCGGAGTAGTAAAGCTGGGGGGGGGTGTGAGTTCCCAAAGTCAGCCAGAGCTGCTATTTGAAGAAAAACAGGGCACCAGGAACGCTGCAAATATTTGTAAACCCAAAGTGTGGCAAACACTTCCCGTCTCCATCAGAAACTCGGGAGAAAGTGGAGCAGCATCTCAAAAAATAGCAGGAGAAAGTGAAGCTTTTCCCTAAATTTAGCCCCTCCCCGGACAGATTCTCAGCTGATTTAAATTGTCTCTTCCACTGACTTCAACACACTTCACAAAATAAACCTGTGATTTTTGCCAAGCAGCTTCCTAAAGTGGGGTTTGGGAAGTGCTAAGGGTGTGAGGAAAATGTGAATTTTATGGCAGAGATGTCTGGAAGTCACCGGGAAGCTTTGGACCACTCCACTAATCAGGTTCCTGGAAATAAAAATCCCTTTTATCAGGAAATTTATGTCAGAAGGGAGCTTAAAACCCCCAAAGAACAGAACAACCCAAACAAATGTCTGCAGAGGAGATCAAAGTGCTGAGGAGTCACACACTGTCACGTCATTTGGGATAAAATGGCCCATTTCTGGCTGATTTCAGCCCGTTTCCCCAATTCCCCCTTTCCCCAGTGCACACATTCCCTGTGAGTGCACACGGACACCGAAACAGCTCCCCTGGATTCTGCTTTTTTAGATCAATAATTCTTTTTAGGCCCTCCCGTTCCATTCACTGTGCAGTCGCTGCTTTCCCTACCAGGACCTGCTCCAGCCGCTCCCATTTCCCAGACGAGCTCTCCCCCTTTCCTCATCCCTAAACTCGTTTTTCGGGATTTGAACGCCCTCTTGGACTCCCGGGAGCGATCAGGAATATTCAGGAATCTCCCTGGTTTTTTTTCTTTCACCTCAGGAAAAATCTGGAGCCCGTTCCGTGGCACAAACCTTCCCTTGGCTCCGGAGAGAATTCCCTGACAGATCCATTTGGATCCGTGACTCACAGCCATTTTAAACACTCCCATCCTTCATTCCCAGCCCANGCCAAGGGAAGGTTTGTGCCACGGAACGGGCTCCAGATTTTTCCTGAGGTGAAAGAAAAAAAACCAGGGAGATTCCTGAATATTCCTGATCGCTCCCGGGAGTCCAAGAGGGCGTTCAAATCCCGAAAAACGAGTTTAGGGATGAGGAAAGGGGGAGAGCTCGTCTGGGAAATGGGAGCTGCTGGAGCAGGTCCTGGTAGGGAAAGCAGCGACTGCACAGTGAATGGAACGGGAGGGCCTAAAAAGAATTATTGATCGAAAAAAGCAGAATCCAGGGGAGCTGTTTCGGTGTCCGTGTGCACTCACAGGGAATGTGTGCACTGGGGAAAGGGGGAATTGGGGAAACGGGCTGAAATCAGCCAGAAATGGGCCATTTTATCCCAAATGACGTGACAGTGTGTGACTCCTCAGCACTTTTTACCCTTCCCAGCAGGAAAACAATTCCAGCTGCCAAAAAATCCCAGAGATCTGCTGAGGAGCCAGGATTTTCTGGGGAGCCAGGGAGTCAGAGGATGAGAACAGCAGATCCAGGGGTTTTCTCCCCCCTCCAGAGCCCAGTGAGCCCCCAGGCCCAAAGGAGGGCCCCACAATCCCCCAATTTTCCAGATGACTTTGGGAACAAATCCCACAGGACCTTGGGGAGGTGTTTTCCTCTGGCCAGGGATCAACGCAGGGCTGGAATTTACTCCAGCATCTTTGAAAATTCCAGGCTGCTTGGAACAACCAGCAGCACGGGGGAGATTCCAGATTTTTCCTGAGGTGAAAGAAAAAAAACCAGGGAGATTCCTGAATATTCCTGATTGCTCTCAGGAATCCAACAGGAGGTTGAAATCCCGAAAAATCAGTTTAGGAGCATCAGGTCTGCTGGCCATGAAGAGAAATGAATATTTAGGATGGGGGTTATTCCCCAAAAATATAAAATTCCCCTTAGTGAGGGGAATATTTGGCCTGGAAAAGCAGAAAAATTGGTGGAATGAGGTGGTTTTTACAAGCAGGAAATCCCAGTGCACTCTTCCAAGCACAGGCCACCAGCAGAGTAAAAGTGCCCAAATTAAAACTTGGTCAGAGTCCCCAAATGCTTCAAAATTTTACAGAAATATCAGGAAAAAAAAAAATCCAGATTTTTCTATTTTTTGTGGGACAAATCAGAGCTTTCATAAAATATCCGAAATTATCTGCAACAATCAGCAGAGATTCCCAAATATTTCCAGCTGCTCGGAAGATCCTGGGGAATGATCAGTGATAATCTCTGATCAAACCACACAGAGGGAAAATAAATTATGGATTTTATGGAAGAACCTTGTGAAGATCTTTGGGCTAAACATGAATTTTCAGCAGGGTAAAAACTTTTCTCTGGGGAAAATGGGAATATCCTGCCATGTTTTCATCACCCACGCTCAGAATTCCCTTAAATTGGTATTTTTCCAGCAATTTTAGACCATTTTGCATCCAGTTCCTATGGATACATCTTGGAACAACCTGGATTTAGCAGGAAACAAAGCAGATTTAGAGCTCTGATGAACACAAAACACATTCCATTCCTGTCGATGCCCAAATGGCGAATTTTTCCTTAAAACATTCTTTTTTCTAAATATTTTAGATTTTTTTTTAGAATATTTTCTGAATATTCTCAAATCCATCTTTTCTAGAGAATGCAAGAGATGAAAAAAAAATCTGTTTTTTGATAACTTTTTGTCCACTTAAGTCCCACTTAAATAATGCTGAGCAGAAGGGAATCAATATCCTGCTGGCACACTAAAGCCCAAATAATTTAATTTTGGACAGACCATGAAGGGAAAATATTTTCCTGAGGATGTTTTCAGCACTTCAGATGATTCCTTGGTGAGGAAAAGACTGCCACATCCTCACTGACCAGGGTTAGCTCATCTGCGGCTTCCCAATTTTGTTTATTTATCTTTAAATATCAAATATGTATCTATAAATATCAGATATTTATCTATAAATATCAGATATTTATCTATAAATATCAAATTTTGGCTTTTGAGTTACATTCAGGTGCTCAACCATTGTCCATCTTCCCTTATATCATGGAATCCTTAATTGGTTTTTTTTTTTTTTGCTAAAAACCTCCAGTAGAATTTATTTTATAAATGAAAAAAAAAATTCATCACAGAAACATCACCACTGCATTGCTTCCAATCCAAATATTTGGCACTTTTGGAAATTCAGGGTGAATAAATGGAAATACCCCAGCACTTACTTTGGTAGAGTTTTCAAGTGGTTTTCTCTTAACTCCAAAATTCGCAATTTGACAAGTCTGGAAATAGGAGAGAAAATAATTAATGCATTCAAAGAATCCATCAGAATGGTTTGAAATGATTTCTTTTAATTTTAAGAAATCTGTTTTATGCAAAATAATCCAACGTCCAGTTCTTGTGGGGCTGGATCTGGCACAAACATCAGAGCCAAATAATTTCATGTAATGTCTGCCCTTATCTGAATTCTCCTGAAAAGCTCTGACATTTGTCAGGTTTTCCCAGCAAATTTAAATTAATTTTATTCATGACTCCAGCAAGGCAAACACAGGAAAAGCTGGGAAGTTTGGAAGAAACAAAAAAAATCCAACAAGAAAACAGAGCAAGGTTTGTAAGTGCAAGGTCCCAAGTAGATCAGACAGGAGGGAAACAACAACAATAATAAAGGAATTAGAGTCACTTAATTAATATAAAATCAGCATTTGTGAAATAAAATGTTTTCTGCTAAATGATTTGGGCTCCTAAACCTGTCCTTAATCCCAAAATCATCAGCCCAGGCCCCAGGCCAGAGCAGGATGGGTACAAACCCCACACTGAGGGTGCTCCATCCGCCCCTTTTCCTTGATATTTGGATTTATATCTGACTCCAGGGGCAGGATTAGGGCTTATCCTGGCATTCCACGCTCTCCTCTCATGCAAACAATCCCCTTCCTCCTGCTGATATTTTGTGTTTCTCAGAGGTGCCCAGGGGGTGTGACAAAACAGCATTTTTATCTCCCCAGGCCAGTGTCACTCCCAGCAGGATTTTGTCACATTTTGTCATTTTCTCTGGAGAGCTGAGCTGATGTTCCTGTACATAATAAATAATTAATAATAATAAATGAAATAAATAATAAAACTTTCACCCGGGTGGCTGCAGGGACCAGCCTAAAACCGGGCTTGGGTGAGTTCTGCACCAACACCAAAGCTTTGCTCTGCTGATCTTCTGTCTCCCGAGCTCCTTGCCCAGGGGGACAGGAATTCCAGCAATTCCCAGTGCAATAAACTCCCCATTTCTGCCAGGGCCGTGCAGGGTGAGCACCCCCAGCCCCCTCCTATGGAAATAGGATTCCATAACTCTGATTCCCCCACCTCTGCTCTGTCCTTAGCTCACATTTTTTTTTTTTTGGCTCTGCTCCGGCTGCGCTTATTTTTACCCTCGCTCCCCATCCCTTCTGCCCTGCTGCCGCCGGCCTCCTCTGTCTCGTTCAAATCTCACATTCTCACATTTATTCCACCCCTCTGAGCCGCCTCTTTCTGCCCTTCCGACTCAGATTCCACCCTCCTGCCCGTTCTGTCTCCAGGAGGGCGCCTGGGGCGGAGGCTGCTGCTGCTGCCCTCGCTGCGGGCAGGACGAGCCTCCTCAAGCCCCGCTTGGCCTCAGCCCTGCCCCGCGTGCCAAACCCCAGCCCCGCGTTCCTGCTGACACAACACTCGCCCTCCCAGCCTCTCATGAAAACAGGCCTGAAAAGCCAAAACCTCCGGGTTTTCTGCCGAGCTTTTCAAGAGGAGCCAGCTTTGAGCCGGTCCCTCGGGAGCCTGAGCCGGGCTCAAACGACAGGGATGTGCTGTGGTGACTCATCCTTACCTTCCAAAGTTAGCTGGGAGAAACTCCAAAAAGGCATCGTTTAGATAGAGCTGGGTCAAATTTAGAAGTTGTGTGAAGCCATCTGGCAGCCTAAAAAAACAGAGCAAACCTTAATGCTCACCCCGAGTTGCCATGGAGATAATAACAATGTATATTTAGAAGCAGAAAGGTGACTTTCTCTCTCACCTACTTCTTCTACCCAAATTCTCCTGAAGAACTCACTTTTAACAGACATTTTTGCCCATTCCCATCTTCTCTGCATTGCTACAAACAGGAAATGCAATTCAGGGGACAGCAGCTTTTTCTCCCTTCCTGCTTGAGGCATTTAAACCAAAGGTGTTTCTTTTCCCTTTCTCTCTTTTCTCTTCCTTTCTCCCCTTCCCTTTCTCTCTTTTCTCTTCCTTTCTCCCCTTCCCTTTCTCTCTTTTCTCACATCTTTTTCTTTTTTCTCCTTCTCTTTTCCTCTCATTCTTTCTCACTCTCCCTTTCTCTATTTTTTTTTTAACTGAAACATCAACATTTCGCCCTTTCTCCCCTTCACTCCACTTCGTAAATCCTGGATTTACAACTCATTTTTTGGTGCTATTTTTGCAAAATTTTGGAAGGAATGAGGAAAAAAGGGCTGGCAAAGTGTCCAGGTGAAGCCTCACCCCTGTGTTTAGAGACTGCCCAGCCTGACTGGCACTAACGGAGTACTCAGATCTCTGATAAACCCACTCTGGGCTTAAATTAGAAACAATTTAAATTTTATTTGTTTAAATTTTAACAATTTGAACAATGTTGAGCACGTTTTGTGCCCCTGGAATGAGCAAAGAGAGTTGCTGGTACTCACTTGGACACGGGATTGACGCTGGCTTCGATTATTGTTAAACACTTACAACACTTAATGTTTTCTGGGAAATCTTGGATTCCTAAAAAAAACATGGAAAGAGTATTAGATACACAAAAATATTTATTAGATACAGAAAAATATTATCTACACAAAAACTGTTCAGCCTGGCTTGCTCATAAATGCTTCATTGGGATTTTCAGCTCAGACTTCAGCTCGAGCAGGAAGGAAACACAGTTTGGAATTATCATCCAAAAGGTGATGCTGAAGCCCTAAATAAATACATAAAAATACAAAATTATCACTCTCCTGCTAATGCTCGATTTATATAATGTTCTAGAATTAACACTGACATAATTTGTGCTGAGATTTGTGCCTTCATCCCTTCCCAAACTGCTTTTCTCTCACAGAATCCTCAGAGTCTCCAGACCTGCACTGACAGGAAATTTCCCAACATTTCCAGGAGTTCCTAAGCCTCAGTTTTTAAAAAGGTAGACCCTCGAGCTCAGACAGCAAAGGTTTTTAGGCCCATCAGTGTGAAAATGCAGAACTGGGAATGCACAGCAGCAAATCAGTCCAGATAAATCCTGGGAATTGTTTAAATCCCCCACTCAAGAGCCCAGCGAGCTCTGAACCACTTTGGAAGTGGAATGTTCCTAAATGCATGGAAAATTGGCCTCCCATTCCTATTCCCAGCTGGGCAGAGGCCCTCAGAGCTCAGGATGCTAAAGAAAAACTCTGTTTTGAAAGGAAAAAGCAGAGCTGGATTTCCACAGATCCTCCCCCAAAGTGCCAGGTGGGAAACCTGAGACAGACCTCGAGTTTCTTCACCACGAGGAGTAAAAACTTCATCACAGCTGGCTTAGGTTGCAAAGGCAAGGTATGGCTGGGGGTGTGTGTTCTATTGCCACCTGTCAGAGGTGGGGCAGTTCTCTCCTGTTAATTTGTCAATTGTTAATTGATTAAAACCTGTTAAAACCAGGTAGGGCAGTTTTCTGTGTTCTTTTTTTTTTGTTTTCTCTCTCCCCCAGCCAATCCTCCCTCAGGGAAATCTCTGCTGTCCATGGCCATGGAGCCTCCCTGCAGGGCTGATCCAATTCCAGCATCCCATGGGAGATGCTCCCCCAGGGGAGGAGCCCAGCATTCCTACCTGGATAGAATCTGACCCTGCACACCCCAGCAGCCTTTTCCCCCTGCATTCCCAGAGGAGCAGCTTTCTCCTGCCCTGCATTCCCAGAGGGAGCCCAGGCCCATCCACAGCACCCCTGGAGCTGCAGAGGAAACTCCACCCTTGGCCAGGACCCTGCTCCAGCAGAGCCACATCTGCCCCTGCAGGGGGATTGCAGCCCCCATGGGATGGGGCTGTGCCAGCCCCCTGCCCAGCAGGGTGTCAGGGGGGCTCTGACTCTGCCAGTGGGGTTTATTTTGTACCACTGCATTTGCATTGTTAATTTCCCTATAAAGAACTGCTATTCCTACTCCCATATCTCTGCCTGAGAGCCCCTAAATTCCAAAATTCTAATAATTCGGAGGGAGGGGGTTTCCATTCTCCATTCCAAGGGGGGCTCCTGCCCTCCTCAGCAGGCCCCTGTCCTTTCAAACCAGGACAAGCTCCCAGGTTTTTGGGGATGCTCAGGGTTTGGGGCGCTCACCGTTCTTGCTGATGTCGAGCTCGCGGAGGTTGACCAGGCTGGCGATGGACGTTGGGAGGCTGGACAGGTCATTGTCAGGGATGCTCAGCTTCCGCAGGGCTTGGCAGTTGAACAGTTGCTGTTCCAGGGGTTTTGTGGAAAAAAAACAAATAAAAATCCATTTGGGATCGTTATTGACACACAACCAGGCAAAAAAACCTTCCCCAAAAGGTTTTTTTTGGGGGAAAAAACCCAGCCGTTGACAGGGATAAGGCAAACAGGTCATGGATAGCAGGAATGTTCAAAGACAGCCAAAATCTGTAAATTCAGTGCAATCAATGTATTGTGATGTTGATATAATTGCATATAATTCAGATTTATTTATATATTTCGTATTTGTCATAAAAATTCCCAAATTTTTGTGCCTCCCGGTAAATTAAAACAATATAAAATTATATAAATGTAATATCTATTATATAATTATATTATATAAAAAATTAAAATATTTGATTTCACTATTAAATTTCACGGCAGATTTTAAAGTACTGTCACTGCATTCAGATTAAATAATAATCCTCAAGATCCAAAAATGCTTTGGCATTATCCAAAGGATACTTTCTTGAAATCCCTGCCCAAAATTCAGGACTCAGTTCTAATTTTTCCATCAAATTCCAATTTTGCAGAAGTGGATTCCCAGTTTTCAGCAGGAATTCCTCTGGGAGCTGAGGAAGGCTCAGAACTCGGAGTTCTGACCCCACCTGGACACACCCGAGGCTTTGGAAATGCTGGAGGGAGAAGCCAAATTAAAAATCTCCCCTCTGGAATGATTTTGTTAAGTGCTGTTGCACCAGAAGGAATATGAGGCATGAAATGTGGGAATGAGGTCCCAAAATTGCTTTTTTTTTTTCACCCACTGGGTGCTTAACAGATATTTTTCCCAGTTTCCAGAGCTCCCTGGCCATCAGGATTTCGTTGGAATCATCATTCCCTCTGTCCATGTACAACTTTAATTCCTCTCAGACCAAATCCAGGTGATGCTACCGAGCTCTGAGTTATAAAATCAGGGTTTTTTTCTGCACCTCTGGGGAGAATTCCATCCCACTCATGTTTTTCTGGATGCTGATTCCAATGACTCCACTCTCATCCAGATCAATTTTCCCTTTATTAGTCATCAATTCACTTGACTCATACAAATAAAGGATTTTTTTGCAGCAGGAGAATGAAGTCAAAGGCAAAGAGAATAAAAAGACTTGGCTGGATTTAGCAAAAAAAGAGAGTTAGAAATATAAAAACATCTTGTAAATCCTTAAAAAACCAGAGAAATACGAGAAATTAAGAACTAAAAATCAGCAGTAAAAGAATCATGGTTATGATAACTAAAATGGAAAGTAAAAGCAAAAATAAAATCAGGCAGAATGAGTTTAAGGCATCAGTTCAAAGTAAAATAATTTACTGGGTTCTAGAGCATCACGTGAAACTAAAGCAGAGCTGGACTTAACTGAGTTGTTTCCTCATTAAATAATAAATAAAAATGGTCAAGAGTTTTGATTCAAAAGAATTTTGTAATATCAGGGGCAGAGAATATTTGGCAAAGAACAAAAAATGACCAAAAATTTCCTCTGGAAGAAATTCTTTGAAATCACATTTACAGAGGGAGGAGAGAATGGTAGAATTTAATGTAAAACACAAAAGCTCATGTTAAGTAATACAGCGCCAGTTTCATGGGGAAAAAAATATTAATTCAGAGATGAAAAAAAATTATTAATTCAGTGATGAAAAAAAAGCCTTGAGCTCTGCAGCAAAACCACCTCGAGCAGAAAATTTGATAAAGGAATTATTTCAGCTGTTGAATTCCTGGTAACAATTAATAAAGGCTTAAGACAAAAACTGATGAGTGCTATTAACACCGCCATTAATCTTCTCTTCCACATGGCCAAGATTGTGTTAAACTCCATTTACTCTAAATTAAAATTATCACCTTCATCCCAATTGCAGCATTTTGGACCTCTTCCCTTTGGTCCCCATTTTTTCCATGCAGAATTCTGGCATCTTGCTCTGATATATTTGTTTTCCATCAAGCCCAAGTGTGAAACACTTTGATCATTCCAAGAGTATCCCAAAAATCCCTCCCTAAATGAGACACTTCCAATATTCCTCAGTAGCAGAAGGAGAAGGGAATTAATAATAATAAGAAGAAGAAGAAGAAGGAGAAGAAGGAGAAGGAGAAGGAGAAGGAGAAGGAGAAGGAGAAGGAGAAGGAGAAGGAGAAGGAGAAGGAGAAGGAGAAGGAGAAGGAGAAGGAGAAGGAGAAGGAGAAGGAGAAGGAGAAGGAGAAGGAGAAGGAGAAGGAGAAGGAGAAGGAGAAGGAGAAGAAGGAGAAGGAGAAGGAGAAGGAGAAGGAGAAGGAGAAGGAGAAGGAGAAGGAGGAGGAGGAGAAGAAGGAGAAGAAGGAGAAGAAGGAGAAGAAGGAGAAGAAGGAGAAGAAGGAGATGGGACCTCAGGGCTTCCTGAGCAGGTTCTCCCCAGGAACCATTTGGGATTTCTGGGGAAAGAACCCAGCTGATTCTGTGCTGTGTCTCCAGGAGAGCACAGCATTTTCCCATGAAAATAAAAGGATTTTGGCTGCCCTGCCCCACCATCTGTGCAGAATTCCTCCACGGAGTGAGACCTCTCAGGCAATGAACCATCACATCCCAGCAAAGCAACTCCACGGCATGGAAAAAGCCCATTTTGGACTTCTGTAAATGGAAATTTTACCAAGTCTCTGTGCAGCAAAACCGGGAAATTTGCTGTGAGATGATGGAGAATGGAGCGATGTTTAATTAAGGATTTGTAAGCATCTTTCGTTATTGTGGAGAAAAATTCCATCAGGGCCTGGATCCCATCCCTTCCTGCTTCATTCTGGAGCCAGCACCTGCCAGTAATTGGTTTTTCCACCTTTCCCTCTTTTGTTTCCAGAACGTTTTGGTTACAGTAACTTTGAATTCCTTACAGCAAACACTGATCAGCAGGAGAACGGATTGGAAGATTCCAGAAGAGAAGTTTTACAGGGGAAGGATGACTCGGATGGTCTCAGGGCAGTTATGAAACTCCTGCTTGGACAGTTGGCATTTCCCAACGATATCCCACAGGGATAAAGGAAATCCTGACAGAGAGCATTCCCAGGAAATCCCACAGGGATAAAGGGCTGATCCTGACAGAGAGAGCAGCCCTGGCATTCCCAGGAAATCCCACAGGGAAAAGGGCTGATCCTGACACAGGGGACAGTCCTGGCATTCCCAGGAATGTCCCACAGGGATAAAGGGCTGATCCTGACACAGAGAATTCCCAGGAATGTCCCACAGGGATAAAGGGCTGATCCTGACACAGGGGACAGCCCTGGCATTCCCAGGAATGTCCCCCAGGGATAAAGGGCTGATCCTGACACAGGGGACAGCCCTGGCATTCCCAGGAATGTCCCCCAGGGATAAAGAGCTGATCCTGACAGAGAGAGCAGCCCTGGCATTCCCAGGAATATCCCACAGGGATAAAGGGCTGATCCTGACACAGGGGACAGCCCTGGCATTCCCAGGGATATCCCACAGGGATAAAGGGCTGATCCTGACACAGAGCATTCCCAGGAATACCCCACAGGGATAAAGGAGATCCTGACACAGGGGATAGCCCTGGCATTCCTAATATCCCACAGGGATAAAGGGCTGATCCTACCACAGAGCATTCCCAGGAATGTCCCCCAGGGATAAAGGGCTGACCCTACCACAGAGCATTCCCAGGAAATCCCACAGGGATAAAGGAGATCCTGAGCTTGCTTTGAAAAGCAGGGACAGAGAGCATCCAAAGGCAGCGGTGCCTCCTGAGCCAGGCACTGGACACCACAGGAATTTCCAGTGCCAGAACCGTTTCATTTGGAGGATCATTCTCCCCAGTTTCAGGCTCCAAGCTGCCCCATTGCTGTGCTGTGAGGAAGGAGCAGGAGTCCCTGCTGCTCCCAGTCCAGCCCCGATTCCAAGGAATATCCCTGGAGTCCCCATCTCCGCCTGTCCCCAGGCGCTCCAGCAGTCCCGGAGCCGGGCACACATTGCAGGCCGCGGCCCTGCCCCGGCAGCCCAGCAGGGCACGCATTACCTTGGGAAGCTCCTCGATCTGGTTGGCATCGAGGTAAAGCTCCTCCAGGGTCCGCTCGAAGTTGAAAACCTCCTTTGGCACCTGCTGCAGGCCACAGTGGGAGTAATCCAGCACGGAGACGATCTCCTCCTCCCCGCGGAAACACCGGCACGGCACCAGGCGGCCGATGATCTTCCTTTTGGTTGTCATCTCCAAGCAGCATACTGAGGGAAAAGGGAGGAAAAATGAGATTTCAGCAGCCTTTTGGGGCAACGTTCCTGGGAATTATTCTGCGGATCGCAGGTCATTAAAAGAGATTTCCCGAGGGATGTCCGGAGTGTGCCTCGTGCAGGGTTTGTGGCACCTTTCTGGGGCGGAAAGGTGGGATCTGGAGTGGGATGAGAAAAGCTGGAGCCTGCAGCTGTTCCCCGCTCTGGGATGGAAGGGAGCACACCAAGCCCGGCTTTAATGGGGAAATGAGCCACGGGAAGGCGCAGAGCCCAAACGCATGCACGAAGCACGGGGCCAAGGCCGCTCCCCGGCCCAGTCCTGGCGGGGACTCGGCTGGAGGCGCCTGGGCGTGATTCCCGTGGGCAGTGGGCATTACCCTGCACCCCCCACAGCACAGCGCTCCCGCCGCCTTCCCGCGGGCTCCTGCAGCAGCTGAGGGCAGCAGGGATGCAATCCCAAGGCATGCCCGCTCCTCCCGTGCCACCACGCTCTGCTGGGGACTCCCAGAGGGCATTTAGCAAAATCCATTCCTTTCCCTGCACTAGCACACAGGCCCAGGAAGTTTTCCCAGACTTCTCCCACCCTCAGTCCCGGTGATGCAGACCCTCCCTCATCCCCAGCGTGTGTGGGCACCCCTAACTCAGTGAGTAACTTTACACAGTGCCCTACTCCTTGTCACTGGAACAAAACTACTTCAGGATGGAGGGAGCACTCCAAAGGCAGATTTGGAGCATGGCAAGCAGCCCCTAAATCCATCCTGGACACCTTTAGGAGTTACTTTTATGGATACACCAGGCTGTCCTGAAACGTATTTACCACAAAGGCAAGGAGGGCTCAACCTTCAACTCCCGTGTGCCAAACCCTTTCCAAGGTTTCGAGTTATATTTAGGAATTAAATAAATATCATTGAGTTAATTTTAATAAATATAATTGCACTATATTAGTCCAAATAAGGCAAAGTTGGGTTTTTGTAGAAAGCACCAGTATGGGATGGAGGACCTGGGCTACGATTGAGAGGAGTAGAATTTCACACCCTGTGGGCTTGTGGTAATTAAACCTTTCATTAATTTCAGCATTATTAATTCCTACCCTGGACTAATTCCAGCTTTGGTAATTCCACCTTCCTTCCCTACATTTTGTTCTCTCCTGCTGTTCAGAGATCTTTGGTGCTGGTGGTTGGTCATGGAAAAGGCTCAGTCCAGGAGCCACCCCCTGACTGAGCTGAGTCAGGGACACAGCAGCTCCATCCACTCCTTAATCCCTGCAAGGGACTCCTCATCCCTCTTCCACTGGCCCTGGAAACACCAGAGCTTGGTGCTTTTCCCCATTTAAGAAGTAAAATTCCTCACAGCTGAGTCCTGAGGTCGTTGCCCCGTGTCACACGTTACACAGGAAGATCAGACCTCCAAAAGAGCTCAAAAATCAGATTATTTCTTGACTAAAGACAGATAAACAAGGAAAGCAGCATAAAATAACCTGCTCCTTTTCAGCTCCAGCAAGCAGCTCATTATCAGTTCCTGCAGTTTATTGTCTTATAAAGAAACTCCTTCATCCCAGGAAAACAGGAGCTTTATGGAAATCAATTACAACAAAATACAATCCCTTCCCAATTCATGGATCTTTTGTGCAGGAAAACACTAATCCCTGTTCATCAGGAGTCACAGGAGAAGACATTTCCCTCACCTGCTGGAAAGACAGAGAAAACTGCTGCAGGTTCACCCAGCTGATTTAAAGATGGGATGAAACAGCTCAACAAATCCCAGCATTCCAAATATCTCGGAGCAAGAGGACAAAAGACAGAACAATTCCTTTGTTCATCTCAAAAGCTTTGTCCTCTGCAACGGGCCTGCACACCAGGAGATGTATCCAGAGGGCAGGGATAGGTGGGGTATTGGGAAGGAATTCCTGGCTGGGATGGAATTCCCAGAGAAGCTCTGGCTGCCCTAAAAGTGGCCCAAGAGCAGCCTGGGACAGCGGAAGGTGTCCCTGCCATGGCAGGGGTGGGGTGGGATGAAATTTAAGATCCCTTCCAGCCCCAACCATTCTGGAATTCTGGGATCTCCTGAAGAGTCAAGCAGGGGGTGTAGAACGTGTGAAGATGCTGCTAGAAAAAGCTCCAGAAGTCGCCTCTGTGTAATTGGCAGGATAAATCAATTTTTAATTTGCTGTTTTGCAGGATACATGAAGGATGGATTTAATTTTTCTCCCAAACAAGTTTTCCATGGAACACTTCACGGAAGTGTTGGTATCTCAGGGAGTGGCTGCAGTGCCACAGTGAATAAGCAGAGCCAAAATTCAACCAGGGCCAAAGCCAGCAGGTTCTGGGCTCTCAGGGACCAACCTGAGCTGTCTGACCGGGCAGCAAACATCAAACCCCTCCTGCTCTTCCGATTTCATTCACAAAACTCCAGGAAATCCCAGTTGCAGGGATCTGGCAGAGCTAGGAAGTTCCTGAGAAATGCTGAAAAACGAGAACTTGGAAGTGTGGAGAACTTGGAGCATGGCAGGGCTGGAGGGAGCAGGAAAATATTTGCCAGAGGGTTCAGAAAATAGGGATTATTTCCAGAGCAACAGGGAATTCTCCCCAGTGCCTCCTTTGGCACACATCTCACACAAGGGATGGTTTTTCTGCTCCTGTTTTCTTTCTCTTTTAGCAGCACAATCAACACCAGTAATATGGAATTCCTTCCCAGTGTCCCATCTAAATCTCCAGCAAAGAATGCAATCTAAACCTCCCCTTCTTTAAAGGACATCCCTCTTTTCTCCAAATCCCATAAAAGACTTGTTTGCAAAGCAGGAGCCCTTTCTGGAGCATTTGCCACCATTCCTGGGAGGGGTTCCAGGGTAGCTGCTCCCTCCTCTGACTTAAGGAAGGCACTGGGAATTTCCCAGTTTGTTCCAGTACCCCAAAATTCACATTTTCTCTGCCAAAAGAGATTTGATAACGGCGACTACATATAAGAAATGGAACAAAGCTGAGCTTAAGGTTGGAATTAAAAAAGAAAACAACCCTCAAATTTCCTTCAGCCCAAAGCCTTTTCCCCATGGATATTCTCCTGGCACTTGCCAGACATCCACTTTTATTTCCTTTCTTCCCTTTAATTAATTCTGTGGGCTGCCTGGCTGATTTCCACAGCGTCCAGTTGCAGTCTGGGTCACTGCAATAATTAGGGAACTTCAAAGCTCTCGGAGTCATCTTCATTTCCAGCACCACATTTCAATTAGAAACACAACCCTGTTAATAATTCAGAGCCTTGAAGGGACGGAGGAAGATTCTCTCTGCATTTACAACCACGTGGAACCTTTCTACAGCTTTGCCTCCTCCTCATCCAGATTTTGGCTTTTAAATTTGCTGCTCACCTTTCTGTGAGCTGCAGCTTTGTGGGCACCAGCTCTGCACAAAACCTGGGAGTTTTTAGCACTTTGTTTCTTTGCTCTGGGAGTTGTGTAACTCTCACTACCTCTACCTTGTATTCTTTATCCCAAACTTTTGTCTCCAGCTGTGATCCCGTACTTGTGACATGGGAATTGTGCTTATGTAAGCTCTGACATCAGTCCTTGCTGCTGTTTTGCATTTCCTCCCCATTTTCCCACTCAGAAAAGGCCCCTGATGAGGAGGAAGCTGCTTTTTCTCTGCCTGAACAGCAGCATTGCTCTTCCTGAAGAATCTGCTTGATTTCCCCAGGGGTATCCCAATGGGAAGGAGCATCCCAGGCCTGGCTCCTGCCCCTCTGCCCAGGTGAGAGCCCACCTGCAGAGCTGCCCCAGCCCTGGCCCAGCACAGGCAGGGTCCAGAGGAGGCTCCAGGGTGAGCAGAGGGATGGAACAAGGGGGACAGGACCCAGGAAAGGCTTTCCATTGACAGAGGGCAGGGCTGGATGGGATTTTGGGAATTAGGAATTGTTCCCTGGCAGGGTGGGCAGCCCTGGCACAGGTGCCCAGAGCAGCTGGGGCTGCCCCTGGATCCCTGCAGTGCCCAAGGCCAGGCTGGACACTGGGGCTGGAGCAGCCTGGGACAGTGGGAGGTGTCCCTGCCATGGCAGGGGGGTGGAATCTTCCAAGTCCCAAAAAACCATCGGTCACGGGTTGGACCCAATGGCCTTGGAAGGCTCTTCCAGCCTCAGGAATCCCGGGGCTCTGCCCTGGAATTCACTCCATTTTATCCAAGTTACACTTTTCCACACCCTGCTTAGAAGCAAGAAGCATTTTCTCCCAAACTTCCCCCCTGAGCCAGGTGAGGGAGGCGGGAATGTCACTGTTCTCTTCCTAATTGGAAATGCAAAATTAGGGATTTATTCTGGTTGTAGAAGCCATTGGTAATAGTCTTCATTAACCTTCCTAAAAGATTAAGGAACTCTGGCTCTAAAGTCACAATAACAGAATTATTAGGGAGCTTCCAAAGGGGAATTGGTCTTATCAAAGAGAGGGGTGTGCAATATTATCTGAATTGTTTTCCTGCACAGAAATTCCCAGATAAGCAGAATATCTCCCCCAGAAATGCCATTTAATGCTGATAATTGAATTCTCTTCATTATGTCCCCATTACAATGGTCTGCATTCAGGTTCACATTCAGATTTGGCTAATCCTAAAATAAAATAACCAAGCATGAAAAATCAGATTTCAGCTTTTGTGTCCTGGGAATATTAATGAGGGGAAGTTTCCCTGGCTTTGCTGCAAGTCCTGGGAGGTCCCTGGAGACCTGAACACCTTGAGATCTGGGAAAGGTGCAGAAAAAGGGTACAGTAAAATTGAAGAATTATTCCTACCAAGTATCAGTTTTGAATGCCCAGACCTTACACCTTTGGGATACAAAGGCAAATCTTTATCTTTTCTGATAAGATATTCATTGATTCCAAAGGTTACTATTGGCCTTGCCTTGAAATTCCCAATTTCCTTCCTTGAAATTCCTTCCTAAAGGAGCTTTTCTGAGTGAATGTTTTTGGATAATCCTAGATGATGATGACTCCAATTGCAAAGACATTTTAGTGACAGCAAAAGCAGTTGTTGGGGTTGGTTTGATTATCAAAAATCCGTGTCCTGTTCTCCCTACAGACAATTCTTGCCCAGCCTCAAGGAAAACCCCGGATTCTTTTTATAGAAGTGACAGAATTCCAGTAATTTGTTGCACATTAGTGGCACATGTTGAAAATTAATCATTATGCTGTTAATTGCTAGAAATTCCAATCACTCTGACAGCTCACCCTGCAGACATTTCAGCAGGAGAGAATCCCAACAAATAAGAGACATTTCTTTGGGAAGTGTGCTGTCTGGAAATCAGGGAATTTACATTTCTGCTTGGATCTTTGATGTGTCGCAGCTTTTATGTGAAGTAATCCTTTCGTTTAAGAGATGATGTGCTGTGAAATTTGGGATGAAATGGGCTTTATTTGATGCTTTATGGAGCAGTGGCTGGAAGTGCTCTCCAAAGGAACAGCAGAGAAAACATCATTCACCTGCTGAAGGCACCACGGAAACAAATTGGGATTTAAGCAGGAGCAACAAAACCTCTGGGTTTCTTCCTCGCAGGATCCCACAGAATCCCCAGTTGCTTCCCAGTGGTTTCCATCACAATCCAGTTGTGTTATTCCCAGCACATTAACCAGCTTGGCAGGATTGCAGCAGCAAAAGTGGGGGCATTCTGCTGAGCTGGGGAAGGGCAAGCACAAACTGCAGCCAGGACAGGCAGCTTTGATGACAAGTGACAACTCTGACTCACAGTGAGAGCTGGCCCTCTGGCACAGGTGAGCAATCACAGCATCCTGGAATTGTTAAGGTTGGAAAAGATCTTTAAGATCTGGGAGTTCTGCTGCCAGCCAGCAGCACTGGCCAGGTCCCCAAGTGCCACATCCACACATTCCTTGGGCACCTCCAGGGATGGGCACTCCAAACCCCCCTGGGCAGTTCCAGTTCCTGAGCCCCCTTTCCATGGGGAAATTCCTGCTGGTGCCCACCCTGAGCCTGCCCTGGCCCAGCCTGAGGCCGTTCCCTCTGCTCCTGTCCCTGTTCCCTGGAGCAGAGCCCGACCCCCCCGGCTGTCCCCTCCTGGCAGGGAGCTGTGCAGAGCCACAAGGGCCCCCCTGAGCCTCCTTTTCTCCAGGCTGAGCCCCTTCCCAGCTCCCTCAGCCCCTCCTGGGGCTCCAGCCCCTTCCCAGCCCCGTTCCCTGCCCTGGTCATGCTCCAGCCCCTCAGGGTCAGCTTTGTCCTGAGGGATGAGGAACCTTTCCCTTCCTGGCCCTGCTGCCTCTGTCCCATGGGATGGGACATTCCCACTGGAGCAGGTATTACTCAAGTTCCAAACAGGAGATTAAGTTCATTTCTGTATTTCCCAAACCTCTGGAATGCTCACAGCGAACTGCCTGGAAAACGTGTGGCTCCCTCAGTGTGGGAAATGCTCCCACCCAGTCACAGAACCTTTTCCTTTCTGAACAAAACAGGGGTTTTTGAACCACTGAAAATTCCACTTCTGATCCTATGCCTGGTTTTCTGCCACCCCCCACCACTCCAACTGTACCTTGAGTGTTTCTATCCCACAAGGTCCCCATTTTTATGGATATTCCCAATATTTCCCAGCTTTCATTTACCTTCTTTAACCTTCTCTGCTCTTCCAGTTATTCCCCAGCAATAACTTCTCACCTGGGCCTTTCTCTCCTTCCTTGCCCATCCCAATGCTCCTTGATTCCCTCCCTCCACACATCCTCTTCCCATTCCAAGCACAGCTCCCACCTCCAGACCCTTCCTCTGGCTCACACCCTCTTCCCTGGCCTCCCTGAATTCTCCACAGCTGGCTTTAAAGTTCTGCACCACCACAATGATTTCCTGCCTTTCTGTCCTATGGAATTATCCTTTCTTTACCATGGAATTACCCTCTCCTCTAGGAATTCCTGCAGAAACATTCCACTGACCTGCACAAACATAGATTTCGTTCTTCCCCTCATTCATTCCCAACTAAAAACTTTTCCCTGCTCACTCCACTCTTTATATTTTGACAAAATCACAAAACCTTTTGCTGTCTTCTTTGTCCTGTTATTCCATCCCTTTCCTGGCTATGGATGCAGTGCTGGGAGATGCTTCCCTGGCTGTTCATAAATGGGATTCTGGGAATGCCAAAGCCTTTGGCTGTACAGGGAATGTCAGCACCAGGGAAATCTCAAAGGCACAATTCCCACAAGCAGTCATGCAAATTGGTTGCTGAAATATTGAGAAAATGATTTTACATGAAACCTGACATTTATCTCCATGAACACCTCATTATCCAGGAATTCCTGAGCCTGTCTCCTCTGTGTTTCAGTGGATAGCATGGAATCCTGGAATGGGAGGGACCCCAAAGCCCACCCAGTGCCCCCCCTGCCATGGCAGGGACACCTCCCACTGTCCCAGGCTGCTCCAGCCCCAGTGTCCAGCCTGGCCTGGGGCACTGCAGGGATCCAGGGGCAGCCACAGGTTGCCCAGAGAATGTTCCCTCATAAAATGCTTCAGTGGCAAGTGGTTCCTTGAAATTGGATTTCACTTCCCTAAGGAAACCTGTGGCTGGCACAGCCTCACTTCCTTCCCATATCCCAGTGTTTAATGCTCCAATGCCTCCTGCTCTTTGTGGTTTGAGCAAGTTCTGTCAGGGTCAGGTCCCCCACTGAAAGGAGATGAATTCGGAATTCAGAACTCAGAATTCAGCACCCAGAATTCAGAACTCAGAATTCAGCACCCAGAATTGAGCACAGCCTCTCTGGCTGAAATGAAATCCTCTCCTTGCCTGGCTCTGGAAACGGAAGCTCCCAGCCCTTGCCATGGTGCTGTCGGGGTCACCCCCAGAGCAGCTGCCCTTGTCAGGAAATGGGAGACTCCAGGGCAGCTCCTCCCTTTTCGAAGGACATGATTGTGCCAGAGAGCCTTGGCTTTAGAAATCTGAGAAAACAGAGCCCTAGCAGAGCTCTGTCTGCTTCAGACACCCTCAAAACAATAAACGAGACCTGTGCAGGGCCAGGAGCTGGACTTGGATGATCCTCGTGGGTCCCTTCCCACTCAGGAGATCGATTCCAAGATTTCACCGTGTGACACAAACCCAGCCTCCACTTCTAACGACAAAGTAAAAATAAAGAATTAATATTGAGCAGTTTGTGGCTGTAAACTCCTTCTCCAAGCCCAGTTCTCAGCTGGGGCTGGTCGCTGCCCAGATGCTGCCCACAGAGCTCACTCCAGTATTTCAGCTGGAACACCCCCAGAGTCAGGGCTTTAAGGAGCAGGAAAACGGCAAGAACCTTCAAGGCCATCATGGAAAAGGAGGATGTCTGCTCAGATGGCTGGAGGATCCCAGGAGAATCTCAGTGAGGCTGGAAAAGCCCTCCAGGATCATCGAGGCCAAGCTGTGCCCCATCCCCACCTTGTCACCGAGTGCCACCTCCAGAGAGGGCCACTCCAGCCCCTTCCAAAGCCTGGCCACCCTTCCCATGAGGAAATCCATCAGTAGAGGGCTCTAGAACTACACTCTCCCAAGTATCCTGCTCCATGATTAATCTGTCCCAGTTTTTTTTTAGGCAATTAACATGCTGTTCTTCTGGTACAAATGTTCTGTAAAAAAACTCTCACAGCTGAGCTGTCAAACACTGAAATTCAGTGCTTTGGAATGTCAGGTTTTTAACAAAGTCCCGGAGTTTGGAAAGTATAATCAGAACTTTAATGCCCAATTATGCAATCTTAGCAGTGACTTTCTCAAGAGAATTTTATCACTCGCGTTGTAAACTGGGATCAGCCACCAGAACTGCACCAAATTGTTCCACTCTGGGAATAAAAGGGCTGGATTGCTGAGGGGAGGGAACAGCAGAGCTTTGGGAATTGCAGGTGTGGACAGAACAGCTCTGGAAGACTTTGGCACATCCTTTCATTCAGCCACAGTGATATGCTTTGGGAATTTTTTTACTGTTTCCCTTGTTTATCCTCAGCATTCCAATAAAACAGAGGGATTTTCCTTGCCTCAGCTCGTTTAGTTTAGGCTGAGACTCCTCCCCAGAGCAATCCCAACAAGTGCTGGATGTCCAGAGCCCCAGCCTGGAGCCAGATTAAAAAACACATGGACAAAACCCTTGGATAAATTTACCACCCACCCACCTGCTGGATTCAGCCTTAGCTGGGTGCAGGCACTGAGAGCCTCTGGGCTTTTGCTTTTTGGCAGCAGCTTATAAATAACCAAATTTCCATTTACAGCCTGCTCTGGTGACTCCAGAAAAGGAGTTCAAGCCTGGCCCAAAGGCATGGAGCTGCAATGCAGAGGGAAAGGAAACAGGGAATTTCCCATCCTGCACTAAATGAGGATTTTATGGACATTTTCTGTAGCAGGTATCAAATATTGAATTGTTTGGACAACTACAAACCAAAGCAAAGCCACCAATCATCAAATGAATCTGGAGGGTTGTGCCCAGGTCTGCCTGGAATTGCAGCCACAACATTCCCAGCAGTACTTGGAATGTTGTTACAATATCCTCCAAATCCCAGTTTACAAAACTCAGTTCTGACAGGAATTGCCAATATTATAATTTCACCTGTTCCGGAGCAAAACCCTCAAACAGGTGCATTTTATAAAGGTTTAACTTGGTTTTTTGAACTGCACCAATCTAATATTTGCCAAATCTTTTCCCAGAACCAAACTGAGCAATCCCTGTTTGTCATTCCCACAGTGCAAGCACAGGAACTGAGCCTTTTCCTGAAGCTTTTCTAAATTCATTGGACAGCCGAAGATTCCATCAGTTTATTTCCATTTAAATTATCCCAGCCACCTTTCTACTGATAATGATGAAAAAGAAAAATGTGGATCAATGTCCCCACAGCAGCACAAGGTCCCCAGTTCCTCCTCTAGTGCTCCCTGGCATTTGATTATTTTCTCTGGCTACTGCCAAAACACTTCATTTATTCTTAGATTACATGATCTATATTTTTATTCTATTTTATGTTCGTTTCTATTGAAATATTTCTTTGGTAATTTAGCAGTTTTGAGACACTTTGTCACTTTTCAGTCCACGTGGATTCTCTTTGGGAGACCTGGAGGAGGCAGTGGAAAGAGCTCCTGTGGGGATGGGGATGTCACCTCCAAAAACCAATAAAACCAACCCAAAATACACTGAATTATGTCCATTAAAGTCCTCAGAGCTGGGTGACTCCAAGACAACCCTGAATGTACTGATTTACTACAGGCAGTGAGCTCTTACAGCTCGCAGAGGATTCTGTTAATATTTAATTAAACACATCCCTTCTTTGAATTCTCCAATGGCAAAATAAAAATTCAATCCCTCCAAAGCCGTAAAAAGACAAACTCATCCCATCAGGACTTAATTTAGGAGAAAGAAAAGGATTTTCCTAAAAACAGCATTATTTTATAGCCATCCATTGGCTGGGGAGTCAGGGTCCATGAGAGGAACGTGGCTGCTCCATCCCTGGCAGTGCCCCTGGACGGGGCTTGGAGCAGCCTGGGACAGTGGGAGGTGTCCCTGCCCATGGGATTGGGATGGGATTTAAATTCCCTCCAACCCAAAGCATTCCAGGATTTGGGGACTGAGCTGTAAGTGCTGCAGGGATTTCAATCCCCACAACTCCCACCTCCCAGCCTTTGACAGTTTTCCAGTGTTGTCACTCAAGGGAGGCACTTGCAGAAAACTCTCCTGCAGGAGCCACTGCAAAAACCAGGAAAAAGTATCCAGAAGCTCCTCTCAGTTTCCCAGGCACAGCTTTGTGGTGAGATTCACTGATTTAAAGGCAGAAAACTGCAAACTGGGAAAGAAAAGCAAAAAAAAGAATCTCACTGTGCTCAGTGTCAGCTGCATATGGAAAAAAATTGCAGGGATCAGAAAATGAGGCCAGGGATCAGAAAAAGAGGGAGAACAAGATCAGGGCTCTGGCCACTGTTTGAGTGGAGGGAAAATAAAGAGAATTTGGGGTGGGATATGAAAGAATCCAAAAAGGAATGAAAAATCAGCAGTAGTCAAGATGATCACAGGGAAGATGTGGGAACAGGGAGAAAAAAATCCGGACAAAAGCTGAGGAGGGAGCGTTGGGCCCGTACAGACAGAACACACTGGGGATGCAGCACAGGAACTCGGGGACAGCTGCTCTGCCTCTGGGTGCAGCAGTGACCCCCAGCCCTTCCCATCCCACCCAGAGCTGATCCCGGCTCCGGTGGATCCCCCTGGGTCAGGCTGGGGATCGGGAGAGCCCCGAGCCCAGCGTCAGGAGCTGCGCATGAACATCTGAACCTCAGCCTCAACCAGGGAGAGAAACATTTGGAGCAGCTTGGAGTGGAGCCCATTCCTCCCTCCCACCCAGGAAAGCAGATGGCATCGGGAAGATGAGCAACATCCCAGCGCTCGGCGCGGCTGCTCCGGGGCAATCAAACCGGGAGCACCGGGGCAGGGCACGGCACCCACCTCACCCCTCCCCGGAGCTCTCCCGGCCCCTGCTCCAGGGTCCCTGCTCCCGCCTGCTCCTCCTGGAAGGTTCTTGGAGGCCGCCGCTCCTTTGGAGCCCCACGCTATTAATAACTGGCCCGGATTCATGCAGAGGATATTTATTTATTCCCCCTTTTCCTCTGCCAGCGGGCTCAGTTATAGGGATGGACTGCATGGAATGGAGGCAAGGCAGCAAAATGTGGGTTCAGAGGGAGCACTAAAAGCTGTCACAAAGTCACCAAAACCAGAACCTTGCAGGATCCTTCCTCAGCCTTGCAGGATCCTTCCTCTCGGGCTGTGTAAGGCATGAGCGAAGAAAATGTTCTAAAGTCCCATTATTTCTATGATAATTTGGGGGGTTTGGCCCTAAGGAAAAGGGGAAAACAGCAATAAACAGAGGCAGGCTTCTCTGTCAGCAAAGTGTTGTCACCCCGTTTGAGAGGGTGGCAGAGAGGACGGACCTTGACCCTCCCCAGCACGGGAAAAAGCCAAGGGAACAGGGGCAAGGAGCAGCACTGGAATTCTGAGTAAATAGCAGGAAAAAAATCTCATTTTCCAGTGGCTGATAGCAGAGTCTGAGGAAGCCAAGACCCTCTGCAGGACGAGCATCACAGGCTGGCTTTCAAAAAGAGCTGGAGCACAGCCCTCGCTCCTCCTCGCCTTCCCCAAGGATCTGGGTTGTCCACAGGTTTCCTTCTCCAGGTTCTGCCCACTGGAAATAGATTTAAGGCAGGGCAGAGTCCACGCTGAGCTCTCCTTTCCATCCTTTCATCACAGCAAGTTTCCCTGGAGTAAAAACATTCCCCTTCTCCCAAAAGGTGCAAAAAATATCCCCATTCTTCTGCTCAGCACAAATGGAACAGAAAGACAGCAGCAACCATAGTTACAGAGTCTTTTAGAATATTGGATCTATAAAAAGAGATAAAAACTGTATTTTAACCAGCTTGTTCCCTGCTCAGAAACCTGACAACTTCCAACCTTGAATGTTTGCTTGGTTTAAAGCCCATTTTTAATATTTATTTACAGCACATTCTGGAGTTCTCACTCTCCAAATTCAAGTTTGCAACAAAGAAAGGAAAAAATAAATTACAGCTCTGTGCATGTTTTACATTTGTGGCCTTCTTAGCTGTGAAATTCTTTGCTGTTGTTATGAAATTTAATCACATTAGTCAAGAAATTGGTGGTTCAGAGGCTCACAGGTTTCATCCTGCTCAACCAGCAGGTGAATTATTTTAAGGAAATACTTTGGGATTCCAACTGTTGGTTATTGACAGCTGCCAAAACCAGGCTGGAAGTGCTTTTGCTTGAAAACTTTTTAAACTGGAGAAATCTTCTGAAAAGGGGGAATGTGTTTGGTGGAAGGCTGATCTCACACAGTCAGAAAAAAATCAATTCAGTAAAATTCAAAATAAGACAGAACGTTTCACTTAAATTATTTTTGATCCAAGTCATTTCCAGCACATTTCTCCTGGTTTAATCCAGGATTAGGATTAGTCCCATATTCAGGAACAGAGCAACAATAAAATTCCACGAGCACTTTCCCTCCATCATCTCCTGGCAAAGCACAGCCCGAGGGGCTGGTAGGGACAAGATATCCCAGGAGCATCCTGCTGGGTTTATTCCCAGTAGGAAGGATGTTCAGCAGTTCCCTCCTGACCCCCTCAGCTCTTTGGAAGGTGTGAACAGAACTTCCTGAATTATTTACACCGGACAAGCTGGCAGCTTGCTGGGAATGCAGAGGAGTGGAAAGGATTTGGGAAGAGACACAAACCAATGTCCCAGCCACACGCAGGAATTCCTCTGTGCCACTTCTGGGTCTGTGAGGATGGAGGGAAATATTCCAGTGGGAAGTGGGGAGCAGAGCCTGGGAAATGGAATCCCAGCCGAGTTCCCTGAGTTTTAAGCCGTGCTTATCCCCACGGAAGGAAACCTTGTGCCTGGTTCAGAGGAACCTGAGAGCTCTCCTGGAATGGTGGAATGCTTTGGGATGGAAGGACCCTAAACCCATCCAGTGCCACCCCTGCCAGGGGCAGGGACACCTTCCACTGTCCCAGGCTGCTCCAAACTCCATCCAGCCTGGCCTTCAGCACCCCCCCAGCTCCACAGAGCAGAGCTGTGATGGAATTTAATCCATGGAAGCTCTCGGTGTTGGAATTAGAGCTGCCAATGCTGGCCCGGCACTATTAAATTTTAATTTCTGGTGAGTTGCACTGGGTCAAAAACACAAATAAACTCTCACTGGAGGACAGAGAGGCTGAAGTCTGGCAGTGCCTGAGATGAGATGGGAGCTGCTGAACCAGGGCTGCGAGGTGTGTGAGCATCCACTTGGAACAGACGGAATTCTGAGGGAAGGATTTCACTTTGTCACTTCCCATGAGAGCAAAAAAGCCATTATTTAGATGACAAAGAACCTGTCTTCTGGATTTAGAAGATGATTATAGGAGATGTCAGTCTGCCAGAGAAAGAAGTTCCTCCTGGTTTAGAACAAGTTTTTTCCGTGACATTTTCCTGAGTTAATTTTTTGCTTTTAGGGATTTTTTTTTAGAGGAGTCATCACTTTACAGAGACAAAGCCAAAACCTGGGAGCTCTGCAAGGGCCGCAGTGAGGCACAGAAACGTTCTTAAGGCCAGCTTGGACAGGGTTTGGAGTGGAAGGCATCCCTGCCCACAGCAGGGGTGGAGCTGGTTGGGCTCGAAGGTCCCTTCCATCCCAAGCCATTCCATGATTCCACAATTCCCCTTGTGTTTTCAGCAAGGGCACCAAATATTTTTCCTGGTTTATGCCCATGGGCAGCAGCCCAACTGTATCCCACAGATTTCTTGCCTTGGCACACGAGGAGTTTCTCCAGTGCTTTTCAAGGGATGTTGATGCACCTATAAAATAGTCTGGCCTGGTTTATGTGAATTTCCCACATGTTCCTTGTGAATTTCCAATGTTTGATGTAAATTTCCCACATGCTCCATGTGAATTTCCAATGTTTTATGTGAATTTCCCACATGTTCCTTGTGAATTTCCAATGTTTGATGTAAATTTCCCACATGCTCCATGTGAATTTCCAATGTTTTATGTGGATTTCCAATGTTTTATGTGGATTTCCCACATGCTCCATGTGAATTTCCAATGTTTTATGTGAATTTCCAATGTTTTATGTCAATTTCCTACATGCTCCATGTGAAGAATTTCCTACATGTTCCATGTGAATTTCCAATGTTTTATGTGGATTTCCCACATGCTCCATGTGAATAATTTCCTACATGCTCCACGTGAATTTCCAATGTTTTATGTGAATTTCCAATGTTTTATGTGGATTTCCCACTGCTCCATGTGAATTTCCAATGTTTTATGTGGATTTCCCACTGCTCCATGTGAATTTCCAATGTTTTATGTGGATTTCCCACATGCTCCATGTGAATAATTTCCTACATGCTCCACGTGAATTTCCAATGTTTTATGTGGATTTCCAACTGCTCCACGTGAATTTCCAATGTTTTATGTGGATTTCCCACTGCTCCATGTGAATTTCCAATGTTTTATGTGAATTTCCAATGTTTTATGTGGATTTCCCACTGCTCCATGTGAATTTCCAGCCTCCAGGGATGCAGGCTCCCTGCCATCCTTAAAGGCACAGAGGTGAGAAGTCACACGAAGCCAGAGCCTCTCCCCAGGGAAAGAAGAGGAGGATCAATCCAAAGCCCCCATCCCAGCAGGCTCCAGGTTGGTCACAGCCAACTGGGCATCCTCTAGGAAGGAAAAAGGGAAGTAAAACCTCCCATAATCGACTCTGAAGCTCTATCCCAGCAGTGAAACTTTACATGAAACAGCGACGTGGATGCATCTGTGCTCCCCAAACACTGCACTCAAAAATAAGCCCAAATTAAGCACTAATTAGTCCCTCAGATGCCATTAAGTGTTGTGAAAGTCACCACACAGAACATTCCAGCCGTCCCTGCTCAAACCCTTTTTGCTTTAACGCTTCCCAGGCTTTGTTTGAGGCCATGAACCCCAGAGCTGCTGTTTCAAACCAGAATTTCAGTGCTTTGAGAGCAGTAGCAGAACAGAGCCTTTGTCTAGGCCTGGGCCGAGTTGATTTTCTGTTGTTTCAGTTGTAAGGGAGCCCAGCACGATGTGTCTGAGCCTTCCAAGCCATGTAGAAAAATGAAATACTCAGTGAACTAATTAGAGGAGCAGATGTTTTTAACACCCATGTGTGAGACTGCGATAGCATTTCTACACTAATGAAAACAGCCCTTCCTCCCTTTTACTCCCAAGGTATCCCATATTTTCTGATTCAAACTGTCAAGATGTTTCATTAGAGCAAAACAGGAGGAATTCTGACCAGAAAAAGATGTAGCAATTTGCGCTGTTTAGAAAGGAAATGAAATAAAGATAATATTTTGATTTCGAGATCAATGCCATCCATATGTCGTGTCAAATAATCTCAGATGTTATTGGGACCTTCCAGTGACAAGTAATGGGCTAATTAGAGCAAAAATCAATCTATTTCACAGAAAAAGAAATGAAACTCAATTCTGACATTTCCTAATGAGAGATTTTCATTTCGGAATTTGCTGTCCAACCTCAAATTTTGACAAGTTTGGGAATTCTGTTTGCAGCATCTTTCAAACAGACTGGGAGATGCTTCTCAGGAAGTCCCAAGGCCTGAAAATTGTGAGACAGTAAAGATGGGGTTCATCGGGTCACTCCCCTATGCTGGAAATGCTTTTATTCCTGGATTTTGTGCCTGTTGCTGCCAAGGCAGAGAGCTGAAATCGAGGAACACCCTCCAGAAACAGGGATGAGCATTCCCAAGCAGCCCTGGCTGCTTTGGTAATCTTCATCACCTGCCCATGAATTTCTGGGGTGACAAATCCTCCTTGTCCCAGCAGGAATTTCTTTTGTGTCTCCACGATATCAAGAGCAAAGGAAGCCAAAGCAGGACCTTCCCTGAGAGGTGGAGCTGAGGTCCTCTGCTTCTCCCACTGCCAGAGGGCAGGGCTGGATGGGATTTTGGGAAGGAATTCCTGCCTGGGATGGAATTCCCAGCGCAGCTGGGGCTGCCCCTGGATCCCTGGCAGTGCCCAAGGCCAGGCTGGATGGGTTTGGAGCACCCTGGGACAGTGGGAGGTGTAGGGGAGAGGAACTGGGTGGGCTTTAAGGTCCCTCCCAGCCCAAACCATTCAGTGATTAAGAAAACAGAAAACCTTGCAGAAAAAAAGGTCAGAAAGCTCCGAAACCCCCTCAGGTTTTGACTGACACGGCCCCCCCTCCCAGCACACAGGTTTTATTTTATTTCCAAGGAAAAGGTTTCCAGAGCACCAGAGGCTCTGGAAAGGTTGTTCCCACGCCGGTACCTGCTGCTGACTGATCGTTTTGTCCCTTCCTAATTGGCTTTGGAACAAACAAACTCATCTGCTCCCTTCCCAAATGCCACAATAACAACCCCAAAACAAACCCGTGACAGATGCAGATCCTGCTCATTGTTTGCTTGCATTTTAATTAACTGCAATCCAACCTTTTCCAGCAGATTTATAGCCCAATAAACGAGACAAAAGCTTCTTTTTGGAGATGGGAACACTTCAATGAACGGCAAGGTCTCATTAACAATTCCAAGCTGATCCAGGCCACGTGTGACCTTGGAGACCCTGGGATTTCCCTCTCATATCCAGAGCTGCCTCGGGATAAATGAGCTATTAAATGATAATTGTTGGGTGGTCAGAGCCTGCTGTCAAGCCCAAATCCGCAATAATTTGCCGCAGCAGATCTGCTCTGACATAACCCGGAGTGACTTTTGTTTCCAAGTGAATGGGGAAGTCTTGAAAGCGCTTGGAATTTAGCACTCTCCAGGCACTGCTTTCAACACCAGGGCTGCGCTGTCAGGGAATTCATTCCGACCATTCCCGACGGTTTCCTCCTTTTTGTTGGGGATGAAAACCCAGAGAGGGCTGCTGAGCACCCTCCAGGATCACAGAAACATCCACGAGCATCGGCTCTGAATGCCAGGACGGGACAATTTATTAGGGGAAAAGTGGGATGTCTGCCGGGACACCATTCCCAGAGCTCCCACTGCTAGGTAGTGACCCTTGGGATGCACAAAGGGCTTTCACGGAGTGCGTTAAAAAAGGAATAAATTCTAATTAAGTACAGTTAAAAAGGGCCCAATTTAAAGCAAGTAGGTCAGCACCTGCTTTGAAAAGGCTGCTCTGAATGAAGTCACTGCAGCAGTGCTGGAGCTGGGAGCTTTTCATTTGCACTTTCTACCCTGAGCACAGGCCCAGCCTGAGCAGTTCGCTAGAAAATGCAGGAAGCAAAGGAAAAGAACCTAAAATTGACAAAAAAAGAGAAGGGCTACACTGTGTCTTCAAAAATGGGAGCTTTGTGCTGTCCCTGAGCGAACCCAGTCATGCCCTTTAGGAAAGGTTGATAATTATAAATAAAAATTTACTTGGCAGCAGGTGAGTTCTGCTGTCTCAACACCAGGAACACAACAGGGAGTTCTTGCAGCAAATGTGTCACAGAATCACATCCCAGAGCCCCAGACTGGTTTGGGCTGGGGGGGACCCAAAAGCCCATCCAGTGCCACCCCTGCCATGGGATCCGGGGATCCACAGCTTCTCTGGGATTCTATTCCAGCCCCTCCCCAGCCTCCCAGCCAGGAATTCCCTCCTGATATCCCACCCATCCCTGCTCTCTGGCACTGGGAAGCCATTGCCCCTCGTCCATCTGAGACCAAAGATAAATCTCACTGATTTCCTTTTAGTGCTGATACAGAAATACAGCAATAGAACCCTGCCACCCCTAAATTTGTCAATGCCACGAATTAGGGTGGAACAAAATGCCAGAGGGAGAGGGGGAAGGAGTCAGCGTGCATCTTGGGAGAAGTTCTCCAGTAATTTACTTTTAGGAACTCTCTCTCTACTCTTCACCACAAATTAAGATTAGAGGCAGCACAGTGTCAAAGAGATGCCAAGCACCAGCCTCCATCCCTTCCCTCAGACTGGGAGCAGGTAGGAAAAGCAGATCAGGGAGCTCAGGACAGAAAAGCAGATTTCCTTTGCCTCGGGTCCCTCTGTAATATGTAATTTAGTGATTCGTGTCATTATAAAAACAAACCATGAAATATTCTTGTGGAAGTTTGGGGTTTTCCCTATTGTGTCTTTCATTTTTCAGTGCCTGGTCTCGTGTATCCCCCCACGGTTTGTTTTGTAAAGGCAAACACCTTTCAGCAATCAGGGGAGGCCAGCCCATTGGATCTCTCAGTGCTGATCTTGTCTATCACCAGCAGACTCACAGCTGTTTGTAAAGACAAGCTTGTTACTCCTATCAATGATTTCATTATGTATCTTTAAATCCCTTTTACCATGAGTTGCTGACTCTTACTGTAAGTTACTATTGTGTATTTCTGTCACTATGTAATGGTCTTAGAAAATGATTGACTTTTACTGGATCCACTTTTGTGCATGAAGAAACTGCTGCTTATTTGGACTTAGACCCCAAGCACAGTGTGAGCCCCGAAAAGCTGCCTATAAAAAAGGCACAAACCAAGAGCAGGATGGACTGTGGTGGAGCAAAGTCTCCCCCATCCCCAGCGCTCTTTGCTTACCAACAAACAATAAATTGCCTTATTGACTGACCAATTCGATTGTGATGGGTGATTTATAACAAAAATTACTGCTGACACCTCGTGCTGGGAGCAGAGCTGATTCCTGGCGCTCTGACCCAGTTCCAGCCCCGTGCCCATCCCTGCCCCGCTCCCGGAGCCAGCCGGGAAATCTGCGCCGTGCCACGGCAGAGCACGGTGTCCCTGTGAGGTGACAGCCCTGGCAGCTCCTGCCGCCGCCCGGCAGCTCCGAGTGTCCCCGGATCCCCTCCGACATCCCCCAGCACCCACGGCAAGGCAGGGAGAGGAGGAGCCCTCCCGGCCGCTGCTGCTCCAACGCTTCTCCTCCTGCTCTCTGCAGCAGCTGACAGGGAACGTCGCACATTTCACACATTACAGCCGAGGGGACAAACGGGCAGTGCCTCTCAGCTGGAAACAAAACAGGCCAGGATTTAAAAAATCACCGGACTGGCCTCAGGATGGACAGAAAACCCAAAGCTGGGCTTGGAGAAACAACTCGAATCCCCTAAAATTTCCCAGCCATGGAGTCCTTAAGCGAGGACAATTATTTTGCCAAAAATACAACTTGCCATACAAATATTTTCCTCTGAGAGTTTTGGTTCCCAAGTGGGAGGTGACAAAGTTTTCAATCAGCTCCAGAAAACCCATTTTAACCTTTCTAGGACAGAACACCAAAACTGCTCCTCATGCAAACGTTCTGTATCCTCCACCAGGCTCTACATTCAGCATCTGCATCAGATGGCACTGAAATGCCTCCAGTGAGCACTTCCAGGGCAGTTTGGAAGGAATTCTGCAGCCTTTGTTCCAACCCAAAAGAAGGGAAAGAAGAAAGAACCCCCAGAATTTCCTTTGGAACTGAAATTCCAGTTGGCTCAGCTGTAGTTTCCAGGCAACCAAATCTCTCCTCCAAGGAGGATGTTCAGGCTGTGGCTTCTGCACCTTCCCCAGGGAAAGGCAGAGGATTCTGCCAGGAGTAGCCACGAGCACAAGAGGAAAAGCAGGGATGTGGGAACGAGACAGGGCCACGAACAGCGTGGCCAGCTGCCACCCTGAAAATGCAGATGGATCTGGGAGAAAAAGGGAGAAACCTCCCCGAGCTGAGCTCTCCGAACAACGGCTCCTGTTCATCTGTTGTCTCGCAGGGTTTAACCTCAGCTCCTGGCAGCTGCCCCAGCCAGGCAGCACCAGGCACCCAGAGCCCTGCTCAGACATGAGCCAGGACAAGGCCACGTCTCAGAGGAGGCACAAAAAAGCACACGGCAGCAATGGTTTTATTCAGGAGTGCAGAAGAAAGCCAGCGAGGAAAGCAGCGCTATCTAAGAGCCCTGCCTGCATTATCCCCCGAACACTGGTGCTTTGTGCAGCAGCCCCGGGCCACAAGCGCTCTCAGAAAGGCTTTCAAATAATATTTATAGGGCCGGGGACAATAATATTTGGAAGCATTTGGAAACCAGCCGCGGAGCTCAGGGCCGGGCTGCGGGGCCCTGCCGGCGCTGGGAGGGGAGAGCGCACTTTGTGCTCCTCAGCCTCCCACGAAACGGCTTCCAGAGGAGCTGCAGAACCGCTGGGAAAGCAGCACTTCAGAGTAACAAGGGCCCGAAATAAGCTGCCCTCCCAGCCCCGATTTTACCCGTTTGTGTGAGCACAGTGTGACCCAGGCTTTAGTGATCAGTTTGACATGAGCCAGGAGCGCTCTGAAAATCGAACGGAGCAAGGAATGAAGTCCACCAAGGATACAAAAGATCTGTGCGTGACACAATCCAGAATTCTCCCTCATAAAGGTGGGAAGAGGAACAATTTAACTTCAGAATTATTCACTGCCACCCTGTTCTGCACCAGGTCCCAGAATGTTCAAAACTCTTCTGACAACACCTAAAAACGATTTTTTTCCCTTGGTCTTCAGCTGCAAAAACTCCAAACTTCAAAAAACCCCAACACAAATCAACAACAAAACAAATTATCCAGAACCAAGCCTAGGGAAAAAAAAAAATCAATCAAACGCTTCATGCAGCCAATTTATAAACAATTAAAAGTGTGTTGATATACTGGAAATTATTCAGCCTGCTTAATTCTGGATATTGCTGCTGCTGTGTCTGTAAAGCAGAGGGGAACAGATGCAGCAGCAGGAATTCAGCCTCACCCGAGTAACCCCCAGTTCTGGGGGAGCAGCAGAGCAGTTCCAGCTTTTCCTGAAGTTTTTATGAAGAAAGGGATAAACCAAGCAAACAGCACAATCAATTTGTCCACTAAAGGTGGGATAAATGATTGAGGAGCTCTTGCTGCAGCTAGCAGCTGTATTTAAACATAAAACCCCAAGTTCTGGCCTTTCTTGCCTACAAATATCCCTGAACATGATCTAGGGAATATTTATTCCTTTTTTTTATCCCTCTTACCCAGCACCTTCAGTCAGCACCTCGTTAACCCATAAGGACTTCACCGATTTCCACCTAAAAACTTCTTGAGGCCACAGCTGCTGAGGTGAAATCCATCCTGTGGATATCCCAAACGCCAGTTTGGAGAGCATCATTCCATCCTAAGGAAAGCTCTCCTCCTCCTCAGAACACCAGACACCCGCAGGCACATCCCACCTGCAAACCCAAATGTCACCCTCCAGGCCTTACACTGATCACGGGTTTTGTTGGAAAAGATATTCCAAAGGGCCAAAGGCAAAACGTTTCCCTTCCAGAGTGACCCTTTTAATTCCCAACCCCGACTGGCAGCTTTTTGGGGTAAGCACAGGGCAGGGATCACTTCCAGGCTGCACATTCCTGGTGATTCCCAAAGCACTCAGGGAATGTTTTCTGCTGGAAAAGCCTGGATGGAGTGAGCAGCACGGGTGGGATTTGCTGCAGAGCACCAGGAGCTGCAGCAGATCTCTGAACGTGGCAGGGTCCCGTTCTTTCGTAACCAAGGATTCCTTACATAACTCATTACTAATAATAGGGAATCGCTTCTTTCCCCACTTTGTGGATGCCTTACTCACACTTTGCACATCCTTTCTCCTCCAGAGCTGAGTGCAGGGAGAACTCCAAGGACAGCCTGGTGCCCATGGGTGGATCCAGCACGGAAGAGCCCGACCCAAAAACCTTGGGATAAAATTGCATTTTGGGAACAAACAGCAGCAAGGAAAGGGATATTCCTGACTAAACTCCCATCCTGAGCCCTGAGGATCTGCCAGGAGCTCACACCTGCACAGCGAATGGCCACTCCACATTACCCTAACTGTCCATAAAACTGCCCAGACATTCCTGGAGAAGAGCCTGGATTTGCATTTATGACCCAGGAGCTGCAGCTCCCCAGTCCCAGGTGAGGATCTGACTGCCACATGTCCCCTTGGGAATATTCCCATTCCTTCTTCCTGCACAGTTTTGCTCTCAGCAGTGCCCTTTTCCTTTTCCCCATCCTGCCTCCTGTTCTGGAAAACCAGCTCTGGGCCAGCTGCCCTCTGGAATAAAGGGCACTAAACTCTGTAATATTGTGGATTTCCTACTGAATCAAACACAACCTACTGGAAAAGCAAAACCCCACCTCATTTCCCAAAGGAACACTCAAAACCTGGGGGGAATGTGCAGAATTTAGGGCACGTGGGGACATGGGCAGTGCTGGAGGAATGGTGAACTTGATGATCTTGGAGGGCTTTTCCAGCCTAAACAATTCCATGCTTTTAACCCCAGCGAGGCACTGGAATCCCAGCTATAGTTCCAACAACTGAAACAATTCTGATTCTGAAGGTTTAAAACCAGCACTGGGTGAGCTGGGCCTGTGAAATTCCAGACAGAGGTTTGTGGTTTGGGGTGAAACAATGTCATTCCTGCATTTCCTGCCTTCCCTCCTGGATACCTAAATGACTTCCACTGCATTTCCCATCCAGTTATTTCTAAGGCAAACAAGTCATTTCAGGCTATCAATCTTGCAAATTGCTCTCTGGAATAAAACCTTTAAACTTTTCCTTTTTCCTGTGCAAAAAACATTCTCCTCACTGGAGGCAGGGTGATTAAATTCCTGATTACCCAACTTGCACGTAAAAATGGCTTTCAGGAGAACTGAACCTGGCTTTTATGGATGGAGGTTAAAGCCCAGCTTGGAAATCAGTCCCTGGGTGTCCATTCAGGAGCTACCGAGCTGCTAAAAAGTGGGGAAAGTGCACAGACACCCTTAAATAACACCAGGGCCTCCCTCTGGATCCTCACTGAGCTGCACCAGGCCTCTGCTTGCAGAAAGGAAGGCAGAATTCCCCTGCCCACAGCCAGGGAAAACCAGGATCTCTGCTCCTGGGAGAGGCACTGGCTACATCCCAATTAAAATCCCTTTAATGCCACGTTTTAAATGTGTAAATGCAATTATACTCTGAGCGTTTTAATTACATTGTGGTGTCTCTCCTAAAAGGAATTTTAAGGAAGGATTTTCCTGTTAGTTCTGGGTGTTCTGTCAGAGGGTGCTGGAGTTATGGAATGCTTGGGTTGGGAGGGACCTCAGAATCCATCCAGTGGCACCCCTGCCGTGGACAGGGACACCTTCCACTGTCCCAGGATGCTCCAACCCAGCCCTGGACACTTCCATGGATGGGTCAGGAATTCTGCCTGCTGCTGGATTGACTGCAGGAAAGAGGCACCAGGGAATTCTCAGGGAATTCTGCAGCTGTGACAGCACTTCAGCCACGGCTTCACCTTTTGTGCTCCTTAGAAAGCCAAGAGTGAACTCAGCCGTGCTCACTGCTTGGGGAAGGAATCCCAAACCACTGCATCATTGCATCCCAGATCACTTATTGCAGCTGTGTCACGGGGTATCTCACACCCGTGGACCAGCACACCAGGTTTCTCTCTGTTTTCACCCCCAGATCCTCTCAGGGGTTGTTCTGTGTTCAGTGACCTCATTAAAAACCTGGAAGTTCACTTGTCTGTAGGAAACCCCTTCTCCCTGAAGGAGAGGGGGAACACAGACCCGGAGCCATTCCTGGGAATTCCTTTGGTCTTTTTTCTCCTCTCTTGTTAATTTTTTAAAGTTTCTTCTTAGAAAGCAAGAAAGAGATGCCCCTGCTCCAGCTCCATTCATTATCCCAGTGCTGCTCCCATCCTGCAGTCCAGCAGGAATGAGGAATCCCTGCTCCCCCACCTCCTTCCTGGACACGTCTCCCTGCAGACATGGATGTGGCTCCTGCTCCTGCTCCACCCATCCCATCCCATCCC
>VZSE01000018.1:314-11120 GCA_013398275.1 Promerops cafer
CTGGGGCCGCGCGGGAGCCCTTCCCTCCGCCCGCCCTCGTCCGATCCTCCTGAGCCCCCTCCGTGCTCCCCAACAGCGGTGAGTGACCAGCGGGGACATCTCCCCCAAACTGAGAGTGAGCAACTCCCCCTCGTCTCCCTGTTGTCCTTTTCTTTTTCCTCTTCCCCTTCCCAGAGCCCCCCGCGATGGCTACGGTGCGGGGGCAGGGGTTGAGAGGAAGCGACACCCCCAAATTTAGGGGTTCCTCCGTGGGGAGAGTGGGAGGGGCTGTGGGGCGGGACGAGGGGGGGGACGTCATGTCACTGTGTGTGTGTCCCCAGGAGGGGCACGGAGGGGGCTGGGGGCAGGTGGGATTCCTCCCTTGGAGGCGGCTTGGGGTGTCACCCTTGGGGTGTCCTTGGGTCACCCCAGTTCTCTCCCTGCCCCCTCTCTCCCCCCGTGGCAGGGTCCCTCCGTCTGAGAGTTTCTGAGGGGGCCCCCTGGAATCGCGGAGGGGGGGTGGGTGCTTTTTGGGGGTTCCCTAGGGACCTGCAATGGGGGGAGACCCTGGCCTCGTGGTACAAGGAGACCTCAAACCTGAGGGAGGGACCTAGGTCCCGGGGGGTCCCAGGGATGTGGGGGGGGTTGCGGTCCCATGGTGTGGAGGGAGCCCGATCCCAGAGTATGGAGGTGACCCCATCCCAGGGTAAGGGAATCCTAGGAATGTCGGGGTGCTGAATGCCCCAGGGGTACCTCAATTCCAGGATAAGGGGGGACACAGAGATGTGAGTGTCCTGTTCCCATTGTGTGGGGTGCCCCGGTCCCATGGAATGGGGTACCCTGATCCTGGAGTAGGAGGGCACCCCAATCCCAGGATATGGGAATCCCAGGAATGTGGGGTTGTCCTATTCCCATGGTGTGGGGTGCCCTGTTCCCAGGGTATGGGGCTGTCCCAATTCCAGGGTAAGATGGTGCCCTGATCCCACAGCTCAGGGGTACTGCAGTCCTGGGGTGCAGCAATGTCTCATTCCCATGGAATGGGGGTGTCCCAGTGTTGGGGTACAGGGATGTCCCATTCACATGGAATGGGATACCCCAATCCCAGGGTATGTAGGGGTGCCCTGATCCCAGGATATGGCGGCACCACAGTTCCAGAGTTCAGGGTCAATATCACCTGATTTGGGGGTGCAGGGTCCCATGGCATGGGAGCGCCCCAGTATTGGGGTGCAGGGATGTCCGAATCCAATGGAATGGGGGTGCCCTGATTTTGGGGTGTAATAATGTCCCCATCTCACATATGGGGATGTCCCAGTATTGGGGTACAGGGTTGCCCTGAACCCATGGCATGAGGGTGTCCTGATTTTGGGGGGCAGGGGGGTTTCTGGGTACCCCAACTCAATCCCTGGTTTCCAGAGGGAATTTGGGATCACCCCTGCATGGTGTCACCTCCATGTCTGTCCCAGCCCCTGGCCCCCCCTTGCACCCCAAGCCCAGACCCTTGTCTGGGTGGCAATGGGGGCTTGGGGGGATCTGAACTCTGGCTTTGGAATATGATAGGGATGGGGGTAGGAAAGGGGAGGGAGGGGGTGGCAAGAGGGGGGGGGAAGGGGGAAAAGGGATGGAGAAGATGGAAAAGGGTTTGGGAAGGGGAAGAAGGGATGGGGAAAGGGCAGCAGGGATGGGGCAGGGGAGAAGGGATGGAGAAGGCTCAGAGAGGGTGGAGAAGGGGGAGATAAGTATGGGAGAAGGAAGGGGAAGAGAGGGTGAGAAAAGGGGAAGAGGGGCTGGAGAAGGTGGAAAAGAGGATGGGGAAAAGGACAGTGGGGACAGAGCGGGTACAAATAGGATGGAGAATGTGTAAAAATAATGGAAAAGGGGAAGAGAGGATGGAAAATGGGCAGAAGGATGAAGGTACCAGTGGGACCAGGATGGGACAGAGGGCCTGGGGCAGGTGCCAGTCGGAAAGGGCAGGTGTCATTGGGATGGGGCAGGTAGGGATGGGAAGGGACAGAGGAATTGGGGCAGGTGCTGATGGGATGGGGCAGGTGCCAAGGGGCCCCAGGCCCCTGTCCCTGTCCCTAGCCTACTGGTGCCCACCCGCCTCTCCCACAGCCCATCCCGGCCTGGCCCGGCCACGCCGGAAGCCCCCCAGGCCCCCTGTGGGGGGACCAAGCCCCCTGAAGGAGCTGCTGGGGCCAGAGGGGGCCAGGCTGCACCCCCCTATCTGTGGGGAGTGTGGGAAGGGCTGCAGCCGGAGCTCGGACCTGGCGCGGCACCGCATCACCCACACCTGGGAGTGACCATTCACCTGCAGTGCCTGCGGGAATGGCTTCAGCCAGAATTCCAACCTGGCCACACACCGGCACATCCACACCGGGGAGAAGCCCTTTGGCTTCCGGGACTGTGGGAAGCACTTTGGTGAGAGCTTGGCACTGGTACAGCACCGGCGGACGCACAGCGGGGAGCCACTGTACAGATGCGGGGAATGTGGGAAGAGGGGAAGAGCTTCAGCATCAGCTCCAACCTGCAGCGACACCACTGTACTCATGGCCGAGAGTGGCCCCACCTCTGCCCTGAGTGCGGGGACACTTCCTGGAACCCTGGCCAGCTCCGGAGGCACCGCAGGGAGCCCGTAGTGTGAGGGGGAAGCGGGGTGGGCATGGGGACAGGGACACCTGGATGGGGATAGGGACACCATGATGGGGACACCAAGATGAGGATGAGGAGGATGGAATGGGGATGGGGATGGGGATGGGGATGGGGATGGGGACAAGGACACCAGGGTTGGGGCACAAGGATGGAGATGTGTTGGTTTGGCACGGCCTGGTTTTTGGTAGCGGTGGGGGGCATAGACATGGCTTCCACCATGTCCGACACTGAAGAGGAAAGACAAAGGACTCTGCACAACTCCATGTGAACCAAGCAAAAGCCATTTATTGTGCTTCTTAATATTGTTTATATTTACTTCTTATCTTGGTCTACACAGTCGCACATTATTTGATTGGTAGCTCCGCTTTGTCCACGCATCTCTTGATTGGTAGCTCTATTTTGTCCACAAGGCAAGCATGCATCTCTTTTCTTAATCTAATCAGTAGATGCTGTAAGCGTCATTTTACTTGGGTTGACACCCCTATGTTTGTCAGCACCTTTTCTGCGTCTTCTTTCTTCTTGCAACATCAGCCTTTTAACAAAAAGATGAATACAGCTTTTTATCCACAAAGATGACCTCATTCTTTAGTTCCAGAAGGTTAGGCTGGTTCATTTAGTACATGTCCATTTTCCTGCAAATATGATCCTACACGACATAGCCAATCCCTGATGGCTCTGAAGATGGACATGCTGCTGGCCCAATTAGAGAGGTTGGTAACACCTCTGTGATGAAATATTTAAGAAGAAAATCAAAACAACATATGTGCAGTTTTTTCCCAGGGGTGGTGAAGAGCTGCCACCGGGGCTGTCCCAGCACAGCCTGCAGCAATGCGCTGCAGCCGCCGCCGTCTTGGCGGGGCCTGCGGCGAGCCTTGCCTGCCTGGCTGCCCTGAGCCAGCCGCGCTGCAGGTGAAAAGGGCAGGGACGGTGGCGGCAGCTTCCCCTTCCCAGCACCCCACATGAGGAGAGGCATTAAACAGCGCCAGCGCCGCGGTGGCCGCTGCCTGTGCAATGGCAGTGGGGCCGCGTGGCTGACAGTGGAAGCACGATGAGTAACTCCCTGACACGGAGGCTAGACAAAATCAACTCAGCGCTGCAGGATCCTGCAGGAATCTTTGAATTGGTGGAACTTGTTTACAGTGGCACCCATGAGCAGCATTTTTTCTTCTAGTCAGAGAAGAGGAGGAAGTGAGGACATATGAGGGAAAACAACATGGTGCCACCTAGGTCAGTGGAAAAAGAGGGGGAAGAAGGGCTCCAAGCACCAGAGCTGAGATTCCTCTGCAGGCCATGGTGAGGACTATGGTGAAACAAACTGTCCCCCTGTGACGCATGAAGTCCACAGGGGATGCAGAGATCCACTCGCAGCCCGTGGGAAAAGTGCTCACACCGGAGCGGGTGGATGCCAGAGAAAGCTGTGATCCAGTGAGAGACCTGAATGGAGAGAGCGGGCCCCTGCTTCCAGAGACAGAGAGAGAGAGAGGGCCCTTGCTTCCAAACCAGAGCAACCTATCCTTAGAGGACTGCACACCACGGACAAGTGACCCACACCACAACGGATTTGGGACGACTGTTTGCCTGTGGGAGGGACCCCACGGCAAAGCAGAAAACAGACTCCTCTCCCTGAGTGAACAGAAGATCTCAAGTGACGAACTGGTCAAAACCCCCACGCCCTGTCTCCCTGTGCTGGTGGTGGGAAGGAGGGAGGGGCTGTGGGGAAAAAGGTATTGTAAGGGCTCATTTTACTTCTCCTTGTCCCCCTCTGACTCTGTTAATAATAAATTTACTTTATGCCTTTAAATTTGAACCTGTTTTGCCCTTAGAGTGTTTTTCTCCCAGTCCTTATCTCAGCTCATGAACCCTTCATTAATTCTTTTTTTTCCCTCTCTTCTGCCCAACTGTAACAAAAGAGGGTAAGCGAATGACTCTCGTGGGTGCCTGGCGTTTGGCCAGTGTCAAACCACAACAAGACACCAGGATGGCAATGGGGACACTGTGATGGGGACAGGGAAATCAGGCTGGGGACACTGTGATGGGAATAGGGACACCAGAAGGGGCCTGTGGGGACACTGTGATGGGGTAGGGGACACCAGGATCAAGATGGGGACATCAGGATGGGGACAGGGACACCAGGATGAGGACCCCAGGGTGGGGACGGGGACCTCAGAATAAGGGTGCATGGATCTGCTGTCATCATCAATAAAAGGTCCCCAAGCAGCCTCATCCCACCACACAGATTTGGGGACCTTCCCAATATTGGCACCCCCAGGGGGTGATGACAGTATCTTCCCACTGCAAGGTCTTGGGATCACCCCCAGTCAGCCCAGTGTGGCCCCAGGGAGCTTTTCTGGTTCTCCCCGCCGGGCCAGATCCAGTGCCAGCACAAGGTGCCTGCGGAAAAGGGGAGAGGCATGGGGACACCCCACTCACACACTGGCACCCCCAGACACTCCGGGGGGCTCTGGGAGAGGGACTTGCAGGAAGAGCACACCAAAATCCTGATCCCACAATCCCGCCCACAGTTCTCTGGCCTTTTTGCATAATTACAACCATTTTTAGTTTCTGGAGGACAGGAAACACACCCCCAGAACATCAGAAGGGGCTCAGGGATTTGGGGGGTGCAGGGGGCACCCCAAAACCTCAATCCTGCAATTCCATGATCCCAGAATCTGTGATCCCACTCATGAACCTCCAGCCTCATTGCATAATTCCAACAATTTTTAATTGCTTAAAATTGTTGTCTGCCTGCCAGAGCGGTGTTGCCACTCACGCATCCCTCCCACCCAACCATCTCCTCCACGTGTCTCACAAGGCAATCACTGCCTCACGCACGAGGTGACCATCAACCCATTCTCCAGCCACCTGACCTGCAGCTGCACCCCTCCCAGAGTGCTTTTTGGTGAACAAGAGTGAACAGAAGTGAACAGGATTTAACAAAGGTGGAAAAGGTCCTTTTTCTGTCCCACATGTTCTCTGCATGATTTTTTTTGTGTTTTGGGTTTCCTGTGATGTAACAATAAAACAAAATGTAATAAAGTTTTCAGAAATAGAAAAATGGTTATATTGTGTTGATATGTATTTGGCCTGTATTGCCCTGTATTATTCTGTATTTGTGTTTGCCACCGCTCTGTATGTAAATTGTACTTTTACTGGTGTGTATATAGATTGCATTTGTACTTGTATTGCCTTCCAGTTAGGAACTGTATGGATTTCTTTACAGAAAAAAGCAAATTCAATACACACAGATATTTTGCATTGTACAGCCTTGTGTTTGTATACATTGTTGTTTCCATGTGTTTTCCTGAAGTGTAAATAAAAAAAGTCATTCAATAAAGTTGAATAAACTTTAATAAAGATATCCCCTGCCCTTTTTGGCTCCTGTCTTTCTTTGGTGTAGTTTAGTCTTTTTTCTTTGTCTCCTATGTGTCCTCTTTGTCTTCCTTCTCTTCCATTTTCTCTGTTCTTCTCATTTCTTCTTTTGTCTTGCTTTTCACTGTATTTCTTACTTAGCTTTTCACTTTACTTTTCAGTCTATTCCTCACTTTACATTTTTTATGTCTCACACAGAAAACTGTGCCAAGACAACAAGCTTGTCTGGAGCTTGCTGCTGATGCATGGAAACTTATATTTGGACCACATTCATCAAGGGGCAGTCCTCTTTCCTTTATAGCCTGCAAAGTGCTGTCAGATTGCTGTGCTCTCTGCACGATCCTCCTCAGCTACAAGTCTCACCACGCACATTACAGATTCACAAGGACCAAAGCTCTGGAGAGACATCTCGCACAGAAAAATGTGTCAGGACAAAAACATGTTCTTCATGTCTCCTTCTTGTCGCCCAGATTGTGGTGCTGTGTTGAAAGTCTTGGACATAGAAAAACTAATGCAGCAAATGCTTCTCTCCTGGCACATTTCGCTGAGCGAGAGCTAGATGGACAGTTTGGACTCTGAGAAACACAGAGTATGATTGGCCTTACAGCTGAGGAAAGACTGTGCAGAGCACACTGTGGATGCGTGCAGTATAGACACCGAAAAGTGACAAAGCTGAATGCCATCGCCGGGCGTTGGTTCTGTCCGGATCACATCAGGTGAAGAATGAAGCGGCAGAGTGCATGTGTGAGTAGTGTACCGCATTGCAGAAGTCCAGCAACAGCTCGTTCATGATCAGAATCAGCTGAGAATTCTCTTGCTGCTTCAACCTGTGTATTGCCCACGTTGAACTCCACCACACAGCCCAGAGATACGCACTTTCATACACCTTCAGGGTTTCACATCTGGTCCAAGCAGCTATAGCTCCAGAGAGAAGTAAGCATTAAACAGAAAGTGTTCCTAAATCACTCGCTTCTCTAAGCAGCCTTTAAACTGCACACAACACACTGTGGCTCTGTACCTTCCTTCTCAATTAGACATGCCATCACATTTTTCACTCTCGCAGCTCTTTTGCCAAAGTCCAGAAGCTGCTCCCATCAAATAGGCTCAAGAAGGAAAAGCCAGTGCTGGGCTGCACCCTCCCCTTGCTGCATGTCAGCCACACCAAACACGCTTCTGCACTGTGTACTTACCCTTACAGCATCTTCTGACATCATTGTTTTTGAATCTCAGCATCTAAAGCTAAATGGGATTGTTTCCACCTAGGGCTCAGTTAGGAATACGTATGAGCACAGGTAACTGTCGCAGACCTTCTCCCTTATGACTGATAACTCGATTTCAGCAGGCAGTCCAGTGGCAGTAGCGCTCCTCTTGCAGCCTGTATGCTGCACACACAACCACAGTGCTCCACAAGTTTGCTCTCAGCGTTGTGAAGCATCATGCCTTTTCATTCTCCCAGAGTGCAAAGTGTCCATCTACTTCTTGCACAGAACACATTTGTGTACGGAAGGACATGGACACATTGGTCTCTGCAAATTTGAAAGCCAAGCAGAAAATTGCAGAGCAGCAGAGTGAGACTGCAGTTCATACGATGGAATAGGAAAGAGCATTCCATTTGTGGAATGAATATGTGTTTCCTTGCCTAAGGTGCATGGTTCAATTAAGCAACTTGTCTTGGCACATTTATTGTTGCGAGATGTAGCTGTAAAAATTTTTGTTTCAGATTCAGACTGCAAGAGAGACAGAATGTAATGGTATGTAGAAGTGAGAAGGAAAGTGCATGGCCCAGGTGCCTTTGGACAGTAGCAGTGCACTAGACTGCTTCTGTGCCAGCACAGCATGTTCTGTGAGAGAAGTAGATTGATGTTTCACACTCTGGGAGAATGAAAGGACGTCAAGTTACATAAGGCGAAGAATGAAGCCACGGAGCACTGGGCTTGTGTGTGCAGTGTACAAGAGGAGCGTGGCTGCGCACTCACTTGCCTGCCAAATTCAAGTTAGCAGTCATAAAGAGGAAGTTCAACAAAAGCTATTTGTGCTGGCACATATTCTTTTCCAAGCCCTAGGTGAAACAATCCCATTTAGCATTAGATTCCGAGATCCAGAGAACATGATGGTAGATGCAGCGGAGAAGGGAAGTACAGAGTGCACCAGTGAGTTTGATGTGGCTGACATGCAGCAAGGGGAAGGTGCAGCCCAGCACTGGCTTTTTCTTCTAGGGCCTTTTTAAGGCAGCAGCTGCTGGATGTTGGAAAAACACCTGCAAGAGTGGAAAAATATGATGGCAGATACATGTCAGAAGGATGGTGCATAGTCCCAGTATGCTGTGTGCAGCTCAAAGGCTGCTAGGAGAAGGGGGTACTTTAGGAACATCTTCTGTCCTGACACTTCTTTCTCTGTGAGATACAGCTGCTTGGACTTGGCAACGCTGAAGGTGTGTGAAGGTGATTGCAGTGTGAACATCAGGTTTCCCAGGGAAGAGGGAAGGTCAGCAAATGCTTTCTTCCTGGCAAATCTCTCAGTCCAAACTGCAGATGGAAATGCTTTCCTAGCAATGGACTCTGCCACCTTGAGAAAATGCAATGATGCTATACTGATGTGCGGAAAGGACTCTCCAACTAATTAAAGTTAGAAAGTGGCATGTTTATTGACAGCACTGGACATATGGGGAATAGCTTCCCAAAGACATGTGCAAAATTCACGGAGCTCCTGCTTTTCTATTTATTCACTAAAATCTTACATATTAATATAATTTCCCACATGCCTATACATATGCATTACCTAACCCCACCTACCCTTGCTTCGTATTAAAATGAGCTCAAAGTCCTTTCACGCTTGCGCAGTGCTTTGCTCAAAATGGGTCAGTGGGTTTTGAAATGGATCAGTGGTCTCAAAAAGATGAAGTCAGAGATGTCTTCCTCCTAGTAAACTTTGTCTTGTTGGCAGGATCTCTGGTCCCTTGGCCATAGTCCAAGCTCCCCATCCTGGTTCTGGCTGATTTTGAGGTCCGGTGCAGTCATGGTTTTTTCATTTTTACAATACTCTTACCCTCACTACCTTACTTCTACAAATACAACAAAATCAAATAAATTATATATTGTCTTAGCTCTAACTAACTCCATATGCTAATAATTAATCATTTTAGATTGCTTCTACTCTTCTTGTTAAACTCTTAATCATTCTATATTGCTTCTATCCTTCTAGCTGAACTCTTAACCCTTTTGATTCTCTTAGGTGCTTAATTCTTGATTCAATATATATAGAGTTGAGAAAGAAAGTGTGAATCCGTAATGTTTTTGGTGTAGTTTCAAGAGGGCAAAGGGAAGATGAAGGCCAACATTGGCTCCTTGTTCTTGGACTTCTTTGGGAGCAGCTGCTGGATGTTTAGAAGGCATTTGGGATCTGCAAGAGTGAGAGGGTGAGATGGTACACAGAGCTTGAGGGAAAGTGCATATGTTCAGGGAGTTTGATGCAGCTCAGTGGGTGTGAGTTACATGTTGAGTAGCTGATTGCACAGAAAAAGTTGCAAAACAAAGAGGCAATGCTGAAATTGCCTTTTTTTTTTGCAGCCTTTAAACATGCTCAGCCAACAATGAAACGATTCCTCTTCTTTCCCCAGTACGTGCAGGCGCACATGCTGTCAGTCTCCAAGAGCCAGGACCCACAGCGGAGCTCTTTCCCCGCACTGCCCCCACGCGAATGGGGTCGGGCCAGGAAAGCGCGTGCCTTCCTCCTGGGCACTGTCAGCGCTCATCTGAACAACCACACGATGGCGCTGTCGGCTCGCAAAAGAAGGAAACGCCCCCAGCCCGCCTCAAAGCCCCGAGTGCGAGCCCAGCTGCAAACACCCTGCTCTCGAATCTACTGTGCCACCACAAAAACATTTCTCTGATCTTCCTCTTCCAAGTGCACACTCTTCTTTGCACCACACTCGAAGTACAACACAAACTCCATTGCCCTAATAAATCTCTTCACTTCCGCAGAGTCCGGCCACCAACTTGAAAACATCTGGCAAAACCAGAGCTCACAAAAGGGCCAGATGAGAAAGCTCTTGCTGCTTACAACTTCAACTGCACTCCTCAAACTACGAACACACACCATGCTATGGGCACTTTCCTTCTCACCTCTTGGTACCATCCTAAGCCTTCAGTTTCACAGAGTCAGGATGCAAATGGAACGGCACCAGGGACTCCTCACACACTAAAGCTACCAGGACAGCTTGGCATCTGCATTCCCATTGACAGTTCAACAGCTCCAGCCCAGAGAACTGCTTTTTGGGAAAAACCTTTGAATTTACTAAGAGCACCCAGTGTGCGCATCTAAACTTGCTTTCTTTGCCAAAGAGAGGAACTAGAAGCCCATCTCAAAATGAATGGCATCCCCTCCTCCAAAATGCAAACCATCCAGGGACTGATCCCATACAAAGGTGCCAGGACACTGTTACTGAGCATGGGGCACTAGATCTGCTGCACAACAGCAGGGGGTGTGGGCAGGGGTGTGCAGGGTATGTGTGTGTGGGTGTGGTGGGTGTGTGGGCATGAGTGTGCGGTGTACGTGAGTGTATGTGGGGTGTGCATGGTACGTGTGTGTGTGCCAGGGGGGTGTGTGCAGGGTACATGTAAGAGTGTGTGTGTGTGGGGGGGGTTGTGTGTGTGCAGGGGCTCATGCAGGGGTGTGCAGGGTACGTGTGTGTGTGTGCTCAGGGTACTTGTGTGTGTCTGGGGGGGTGTGCGTGTACGGTGTCTGTGTGTGTGTGCAGGGTACATGTGTGTGCGCGGGGGGCTGTGTGTGTACGGTGGCTGTGTGTGTGTG
>VZSE01000024.1:0-26268 GCA_013398275.1 Promerops cafer
GCCGGGCCGGGCCGGGCCTGGCCCCAGGACTGGGGGTGCTCACCTGCAGAGCAGAACCCCGGGGAGCCCCTGCCAGGGCCTAAAGGGGCTCCGGGAGAGCTGGAGAGGGACTGGGGACAAGGGACGGAGGGACAGGACCCAGGGAATGGCTCCCACTGCCAGAGGGCAGGGCTGGATGGGATATTGGGAATTAGGAATTGTTCCCTGGCAGGGTGGGCAGGCCCTGGCACAGGGTGCCCAGAGCAGCTGGGGCTGCCCCTGGATCCCTGGCAGTGCCCAAGGCCAGGCTGGACACTGGGGCTGGAGCAGCCTGGGACAGTGGGAGGTGTCCCTGCCATGGCAGGGGTGGGATGGGATCGGCTTTGAGGTCCCTTCCAACCCAAACCAGTATGTGATTCTGCGATTTTATTTTTTATTATTATGATTCAATTTATTGTTATTCTGTGGGCACATGGTGATGGCAGCTGTTTGCAGCTCAGACAGCCCCCAGGGCTGGATTCCCTCCGGGCTGGCCCCTTGCTGTGTCGGAGCCTGGCTGAGAGCTCCGTGTGGGGTCACACCTTTGTCTGTGGCTGGCCTCCAGGCTCTGCCCCAGCCCCCTCCGGTGAGGGAGGATTCCCAGGGCACACAGGGAGGTTACACCCAGAATTGGGGAACAGCTGATCCCAGGGCTGCGCTCACCCTGTGCTGATGAGGGCAGGTCAATGGGGCACGATGTGGATTTTAGTCCCTCCCCTGTCCTGGCAGCAGGGACAAGGAGCACAGTAGTGTCCCTGCTTATTCTATTGGCTGGGACAGGGGATCACTCCCTCAGTGCTGCACAGGGGTGGGAGAGAGCCTGGGAGCTTTGAATCCCACTGCTGAATCCTAGCTGCTCACCATCCCTGTGCTGGCTGGGCGCTGTGGCAGCCCCTGGGGGGGTCAGGCTTGGCCCAGGGCAGCCCCAGCTCTGCCTGCCCTCCTCTCCCTTCCTGCGGTGACTTCCCTGCTGTTGTCCTTGCAGATGGCAGAACGGAGACTCCTTGTGCTTTTTGGCAGCCAGACTGGGACAGCTCAGGACACGGCGGAGAGGGTTGGGAGAGAAGCCAAGCGCCGGCACTTGCGGTGCCGAGTGGAGGCCCTGGACAGCTGTGACGTGGTGAGTGGGACACGGGCTGCTCTGGGCACTGCTGCTCCTGCTCCCTCTCCACCAGCCCCACGGGCAGGGACACCTCCCACAGGGCTGTGGAGTCATGGAACAAGCTGAGTTGGAAGCAACCCATCAGGATCATCGAGTCAGCTCCTGGCCCTGCCCAGGACACCCCAGCAATCCAGCCGTGTCCCTGAGAGCATTGTCCAAACACTGTTGAACTCAGGCTTGGTGCTGGTTGCTCCAAGTCCTGTCCAACCTGGCCTTGGACACTTCCAGGGATGGGGCAGCCACAGCTTCTCTGGGCAACCTGTGCTGGAACCTGATCACCCTCACAGGGAAGAATTTCTTCCTAATACCTGACCTAAACTTGCCCTCCTTCAGCTTGTGGACATTCCCCCTTGTCCTGTTGCTCCAGGCCCTTGTGCTAGGTCCCTCTCCAGCTCTCCTGGAGCCCCTTTAGGCACTGGAAGGGGCTCTGAGGTCTCCCTGGAGCCTGCTCTTCCCCAGGCTGAACGCCCCCAGCTGTCCCAGCCTGGCTCCAGAGCAGTTTGGAGGTTGCTGATCTGACTGTGCCGTGTTTGTACCCACAGGCCAACCTCATCCATGAGCCTTTGGTGGTGTTTGTGTGTGCAACCACCGGCCAGGGAGACCCACCTGACAACATGAAGGTAGGACGTGCTCCTGTCCTGTTGCTTTGATGCTCCTGCTGCAGAGCTTTCTCTCCTCAAGCTGCTCGAGCAGGGGTTGTTTTTGCGGGGGGAGCTCTGCAGCAGCCCCGGTCACATCCCGGGGAGCACGAGCAGGGGGCTGCTGAGGTGATTGCAGGGGGCACTTCTGCAAAAAGCCGTGCTCCCCACTCTGCTGGGATTCAGGAGGCCCCAGTGGGTGGGTGAGCAGGGATGCAGGGACAGGCAGGCAGGAAGGTGCCATGGCAGCAGCAGGACTGGCCGTCTGTGTCCGTCGTAGATGTTCTGGCGGTTCCTGTTCCGGAAGAACCTCCCTGCTGGCTCCCTGTGCCAGCTGGACTACGCCGTGCTGGGCCTTGGGGACTCCTCCTACTCCAAGTAAGCAGCTCTGCAGCTCCTGGGCAGCTGCTCCTCACAGCTCTGACTGCAGTAGAGAGCAGAGTGGCTGGAGAACCAAGGGGGTAAGGGGAGACCTTGCCAAGGGGGTAAGGTAAGAGTCTGATTCTGGAGCAGCAGCTCAGACAAAATGTAACTGCCACCAGCCTTAAACATCCTTGCCCTACTGTGTCCCTCCTGACCCCCAGGAATTAGGCTTCTGTCCTTTTCTTTCCTCCCAACCTCACCAAGGATGCTTTGCTGCAATGGGTCACACATCATGTGTCAGTCTTTTGTCACAGCTATGAGCCAAGGCAACAGGAGACACCCAACAGAGCTGGCAGCCAGCCATGTTGGTCCCAGGTCTCTCCCAGAAGATTGGTCCTGTGTGCCTCAAAGAGCTCTAGTGGGAGGGACGGGTGTGTCTGAGCTCTGTGGGGCAGTGAGGGGCTGGAGGGAAGGAAATGTTCTATGGCCCAGGGCACAAGCTGCCCTGAAGGGAAGCTGGACCTCCCCTTGTCCCATCTTGGGGCTGGGCACAGCCTGTGAGGGCCAGCAAGTGGCACCTAGCTGGTTCTGTGAACTGGCACAGGCTGGGGCACAGGCTGGGCAGAGCATGGGCCAGGTCACGGTGCTGGCTCTGCCTGTGTGCTGCTCTGGTGGCCCTGGCAGCGTGTGCTGGTGCTGTGGCAGTGCCTGCTGTGCTGCTGGAGCAGCCCTGCCCTGTGTTATTCTCTGCTCAGGTTTAATTTTGTTGCAAAGAAGCTGCATAAACGGCTGCTCCAGCTCGGGGGCAACCCACTGCTGCCCGTGGCCTTGGGAGATGACCAGCATGACCTGGGGTAAGAGCCCAGAGGAGGGGTGGCAGGGGGGCCCCGGGGTGCCCTGCAGCTCTGTCCTGGGGCTGATGGCAGGGCTGTGTACTGCTCCCATCCTGGGGCTGCTCCTGCAGCTCTCTGGGAACGTGCTGATCTCTGCTCATAATCCTCCTGTGCCAGGACCTGGGCCACCTGCTTCTCCAGGGTGTCCCATGGCCCAGAACATGGCCATGAGCCCTGGCTCAGCCCCAGCCCTGTTCAGAGCAGGGCATGGCTGTGTCACACAGCCCTGTACCTGCAGGCATTGCAGCAGCCTCAGCTGTGCTCACCTGGCACAGGGCAAAGGCTGTGGATGGCTCAAGGACTCAGTGACCCCTCAGGTGCTGCTCAGGGGCTGGAGATCCTGTTCAGGTGTCAGTGGGTGGGCCCTGGAGAGCAGTTGAGTGCTTAGAATGGCTGAGGTATGTTTCTTCCCAGAGCTGAAGTTGGAAGGGAATGGCCTGGGGTGACTGTGGGAATGGTTGTGGGGCACGTGCAGGGGTAGCGGGGCTTGACCCTGAAGGGATGATGTTGCTGCAGCCTGAATTTCCCTCTTGCAGCCCAGATGCAGTGGTTGATCCCTGGCTTGTGGCCTTGTGGGACAAGATCCTTGCCTTGTATCCTCTCCCTCCTGGCCTTGAGATCATCAGTACCGACGTGTGGTGAGTGCAGAGGGTGAGCAGGAACTGCTGGGGCTGGCTGGGGTGAAAGGCTTTGCTTCCTTGGCCGTTCTCCAGAGTGCAGACGTGCTCTGCTTGGAGCAGGAACACTCCCCACACAGCTTCTGGTGTCCCCAGTGTCCTGTGTGCTTTGGCCATAGGTGGCCCACCTCTCTGGATGGCTGTCCCCTTGTCCCCTGGGCAGTGTGACAGCTGCCCCAGCCACGTTCTGCCCATCTTGCTGTCCTGATGTGCCTCTGGCCGTGGCAGAGTGTGTGTGCCCAGCCAGCCTCCCCCTGCCTGCTCTGGAGCCTTTGGCATCTCCTCCTGGCAGTCTCCATGGCACTGCCTTACACAGGGACAGGGACAGCTCCGAGGGGCAGGGATGATGGCTGGCGGGTGCAGTGGGACACTCCAGGCCTCTCCCTGCCTCTCCCTGCAGCAGAGGAGCTGTGGCAGGGCGGTGATTGCTGCATTGCTCTCCTCCCCACAGCCCGCCCCCCACGTACACCCTGCACTACCTGCCCGAGGAGTCGGCACAGCCGGGCAGGGAGCTGCCCCAGGCAGCAGCCCCGGGCGCTGCCCCCTGCCAGCTCCGTCCCTTCGCTGCCCGCCTGGCGTCCAACCTGAGGCTCACGGCGCAATCCCATTTCCAGGATGTGCGGCTCATCGAGTTTGACATCGCGGGCTCAGGGATCACGTGAGCATTCTCCTGACTCCCCCAGGCTCTGTCATGTGGGGCCGGATGTCCTGGAGCCTGCCCTCCTCTTCTGCTGCCCTTTCTCACTGACACCTGAGGCTGCAGCCTTGTGGTGATGGTCCCTGCTGCGAGTCCCCGTCCATGGAATGGGCATCCTGCCCATGGACCCTTTGCCTGCCAGAGCAGTTGGTGGCACTGGGAATTTGGCCTCCCCTGATGTGGGTGCTGGTCGGGGTGGCCATGCTGTGCCTGTGGCTCTGCCCATGGCAGAGTGTGCATGGCAGCTTCCCCTGCAGCTCCTTCTGCAGCTTCCCCTGCATCCCCAGGTTCAGTGCGGGGGACGTGGTGATGATCCAGCCCCAGAACTCCCCTGAAGATGTGCAGCAGTTCTGCCAGCTCCTGTGCCTGGAGCCACACAGACGCTTTGTGCTGGAGGCCACAGAGCCTGGTAGGTCCTGCCTGCTGCTCCTTCCCCTTCCTGCTGAGACAGGGCATCCCCTGAGCTCTGGCCCAGCCTGGAACTCTGCTCTTCCTTTGCTGTAGACCTGGTTGGGAGTGTTGGATGGATACACAGTCCTTCCCTCCAGTGCTGTGTGTCTGGATCCTTGTGTGCAGGGCCAGTGTGACTGGAGGAATCCAGCAGTGCCAGGCTCCACCTGGGCCTGGTGCCTTGGCAGCCCCAGCACAGAGTGGGGAGGATCCTGCAGCCTCCGCAGCCCCAGGCCCAAACTGGGAATCCTGTGTTTCCTTGCATGGGGCGTGCAGGTCTCCCCACTCTGCCTGTGCCCCAGGGACCTCCTGAGGGGCTCCTGCAGCCACAAACCAGCACAAGCAGCCAGAGGAACCCCTTGGAGCCCCCCAGAGCTCTTGGTGCCTCTGTGAACAGGGGGAGTTTTTCTCCTGGCCCCTGAGCGCCCATTCTGCCTCCAGCTTCCCTGTGTCTGTCCATGCTGGAATTTTTGCCCGGCAGACAAACCCAAGAGAAATTCAGGCTGCTCCTCACGCCCTTGGGAGAGACGTGGGAGACACGGGCAGGCCTGACACATGCCACTGCTGGTCATTTCCGCTGCATTGTGTGCAGGCAGGGCGGGGGTCATGTGGATAAGGCATTATCCCAAAGCACCTGCCAAAAGTAAGGGACGGGTGAACACCGCCGACTTCCTCTGTTGCAAACCTGTGGGCTTGAAAAGCAAACTGGGGAGAGCAGGAGGGAGTGGAGGCTCATGGTGGGAGCAGGGACGGGTGGAGTTGGCTCCAGTAGTGTGTGGTGCTGCAGGCAGCAGGGCTGCCCTGCTCTGGGGACAGCAGGCAGGCAGGTGCTGGCCCTGAGCTGTCCCCGCTGCCTTGCCTTGCAGGCACGTCCCTCCCTCCCCTCCTGCCACAGCCCTGCACCATCCAGCACCTGGTCACACACTATCTGGACATCTCCTGTGTGCCACGGCGCTCCTTCTTCGAGCTCCTGGCCCACTTCTCCACAAATGAGCTGGAGCGGGAGAAGCTGCAGGAGTTCAGCTCGGCACAGGGCCAGGAGGAGCTGTACAGCTACTGCAACCGGCCCCGCAGGACCACGCTGGAGGTGGGGCTGGGAGCAGGGCAGACCTGCCCCGCGAGGGCTGTGCTGGCGCTGAAGGCACCCAGAACACCATCAGCCATGATTTCTTGGCTGAGGAGTTTAATCTACTTCACCCAGTTTCTGAAGCATCCATGGATTTCCACCGGCAGTTAGGACCAGCTCTAGATCCTTGTGGGCTCTGGGGTGGGCTCTGGCTGCTCTCAGGGGCAGAGGGCAATGGGACAGCGTGGCTGGTGCTCAGAGGTGCCTCGTGTGGTGCCTTTGGCCGAGGGCAGCACGGCACAGCTGTGTGGGACAGCCTCTGGCACCCTGAGGGCAGCCAGGCTGCCTTCTGGGGTCACCAGACCTCACCCTCTTGGCTTTGCAGGCCATGTGGGATTTCCCTCACGCCACGTGTGCCATCCCAGCCGATTACCTGCTGGACCTCATCCCTCGCATCAGACCCCGCGCCTTCTCCATCGCCTCCTCCATGCTGGTAAGAGCTCAGCCCTTCCGCCTCATTTCGGACTCTGAACAGGGGGTCTGGCAGGGCCCGGGCTGACTGTTGGTGCAGATGTCCCCTGGAGCCTCCAGAGCCCACCCAAGTCCCTGCTCTGCGCTGAACCTGCAGCAGCCTGATGTGCTGGATGCAAACGTCAGGGCTAGGCCAGCCTTCAGATTAGGAGACATGCTGTCCTGCAGCTCTGCAAGTGCCAGGACTGTCCCAGTGCACCTCAGAGGTCTGGTGTCGCTGTCCCTGGGAGCAGTGGGATGTGCTGCTCCCTGCTGCTGCCGGGAGGTGGCAGCGGGACCGGCCCACTGCCTGCAGACTCAGCCCATGCCGGGCTGGATTTGTCGTCCTCGGGAGCCTCTTGGGTTGGACAGTCGCTGTCACTGTTGCCAGCTGTGCCGGGCATTCCTGTAGCAGTGGCTCTCCAGGAAAACCCCTTCCCCACTGGAGAGGTTTTGAGCAAGGGTGTGCTCCATTGTTAGTGGCTGTGCCAGACTAGGACGGGTGTTGCAGGCAGCCTGGTGGGAGCTGGGCACAGGCTGTGTCCTGGGAGGAGGAGCTGTGCTGGGTGTGTGCTCATGGCTCTGTGTGACACAGGCCCATCCGGAGCGGATGCAGATCCTCGTGGCCGTGGTGCGGTACAAGACGCGGCTCAGCAAACCCCGCCGTGGGCTCTGCTCCACCTGGCTGGCTTCTCTCAACCCAGAGCAGGGTAAGTGCTTGGACTCTGAGAATGCTGAGTGCTTCCCACAGCACCCAGTGCTCATCCTTGGGCCTGTGGTGGAGCTGTGTGGGTGCTGACCACGTGCAGGAGCTGCCAGGCTGGAGCACCAGCTCCATGGAGAGCACAGTGGCTTGGCAGGATGGTCCTGCTGTCCTTCCTCACTGCCCCCATCCTCATCAGAGCACGGTGTGCCTCTCCAGCTTACCCTGCACTCCCAGGTTTCTCCCAGCTGCTCGACCCTGCTGTCCCACTGTGGGCTGCTCCTGGTGTCCTGGAGCTGGTAGCACTCTCACTGCTGGGCACCTCCAGTCCCGTAGCCACAGCTCTGGGAAGGCTGGTCCCTTCTTTCACAGAATCACAGAAAAAGCTGAGTTGGAAGGGATCCATAAGGATCATCAAGTCCAACCCCTGGCCCTGCACAGACACCCCAACAATCTCACCCTGTGCATCCCTGAGAGCCTTCTCCAAACACTCCTGGAGCTCTGGCAGCCTTGGGGCCTCTCTTACATCCAGCCAGGTTGGGATCTCTGCGTGCCTCCACTGCTGTCTTTCCTGGCACAGGCTGTGTGAGGAGAGGGCTGTCCCACAGCCCGTGTGCTGGGGGCTCTTGCCTTGCTCTGGGCTTCACTCAGGTTCTTGCAGAGGCAGTGCTGAGACAGCTGAAATGGTCTTCACACACACACACAGTGTGCCCTTAGTGCCAGGGGGTGATGAGCCAGCTCTGTCTGTGTCTTTGGAGCACCCTGGAAGAGCTGGATGCCCCCTCACCCTCCGCAGGTAGGCACAGGGCACTGGTGGTGGGGTGATGCTTGTCGGTCTGTCTGTTCCACAGGTGATGTCCGGGTGCCTCTTTGGGTGAAGAAAGGAGGAATGAAGTTCCCAGCTGACCCTGCCACCCCTGTGATCATGATTGGCCCTGGCACAGGGGTGGCACCTTTCCGAGCAGCGATACAGGAGCGGGTGGCATTGGGACGCAGAGGTGAGGGGTGGTCTGGGAGGCACTCGGGATGCCCCCTGCACAGATGGGTCTGTGTCAGCAGATGAAGGGTGGACTGGGGGCTCATGAGGGTTCCACCAGGTCAGGCTTTGCTGTATTGAGCAGAAGCAGGCTGAGCTCTGGGGCAGGTGAGGCCCAGAGCCTGCTGTGTGCAGCCTGTGTGCTTATTCACAGGCTGTGCTGCAGGGCAGCTCCTTGGGTTGGGTCAGGCTCTGTGGAGGCTCTTTCTTGGCTCTCTGAGAGTGAACATGGGTTACTGAGCTCAGCTGCTGCTGCAGCTTGTCCCATCCTCATTGCCTTGGCTCAGGGAACGGGCAGCCCTGGGGGACACTTTCTGCCCTCCTCCTTCTTCAGCAGACAGGGGCCTCTGGTTGCCACAGGTCACTTGACTTCATGCTCACTTCATGCTCGTGGCTCTGCAGGCTGGGGCTGCCAGCCAGGTGGCACCAGCAGTGCCCAGCACTGGGTGCTCCCAGCACAGCCCTGGTGCTCTGCTCCTGCAGGGAACTGCCTCTTCTTCGGCTGCCGACACAAATCCAAGGACTTCTACTTCCAGATGGAGTGGGAAGAGCTGGTCACAAAGGGCCTCCTGACACTCTTTACAGCCTTCTCCAGGGACCAGGTTAGTGCCCAGAAGAGGAGGGTGGGTACAAGAGCATCTCAGGCAGCACTGATGGGGCTCTGCCAGTGTGTCTGTCCCCTGTAGCTGTTGGCGTGACCTGCGAGGGATCTGGTGAGGTGGCCTCACTCCCCCACACACCTCAGTGCTGGCTGAGATCCCCTCCTGCCCTGCAGGGATTTGAATGGCTAAGTTGAGCTGGAAAGGTTGCTGGGACAAGGCTGGAGAGCAGCAGAGCAGATAAGGCATTAAGCAGCTTTGTGTGGCTGGACCACGTGAGTGATAAAAGGCTCCCAAGCCTCTTGGAGGGTCACCAGGCAGTACCACCCTCCTCACAGTGCCCCTCTGAGCCCTGGCTGAAGCTGAGGAGCTTGGCCTCTGTGCAGCTCTCTCTGAGTCCCAGATAATACGGAGGAAAGCTCCCCATGGGTATGAGCACGCCCACAACTCAGCCCCTCACTTTGCTTCCTGCTTTCCCAGGCAGTGTCTCTCGTGGGCAGCCCTCATTTCCCCTTGGGGTTGCAGTGCTGCCAGAGAGTCTCCCTGAGCTGGGGATCTGTTTCACTGCCTTCCTCTGTGCCTTGATGGCACTGAAAGCTCAGCCTGGCTTTGGAACAGAGATGTGATAAAAAGGGAATGGGGATCTCTCAGTAGCTCAGCTCAGCCCTTTCTTCTGGCTGTGTGCAAGTGTTGACATGAATTCAGCATCTTTTATCCACTCACTTGTAAGGCAGGAGCTGGGAGCTTCTGTGAAGGCTCTCCAAGTCTGTGATGAACAGGAGCAGCACTGCAGAGGGCTGTTGAATGACCAGTGAAGGGGCACCTGCTGATCTCTGAATCTGGAGAGCAGCCAGAGCCACCTTCTGCTCCTGCTGACTGTGGAGGGATGGGACTTCCACTGGAGTGTCCCCTCTCTCCTGCTCCCCAGGCCAAAGCAGTTTGTCACCAGAGTCCTCTGCCACCAAGGCAGAGTGGGAGCACAGCCAGGTGGCATGAGCCACACTGGGCTCATCGTGCCTTTGGTTTCAGGAGATACCACAGCCTCTAGCTGATCAAAATGTTTGTTGACAAAGACCCAGGTGAGGGCTGGGCTGCTCCATAGCTGGGCAAGGTTTTGCTCTTCTCTCTAAAGTCCCTTTGCAGTGATGCCCTGTCCCAGCAGATCCACCCACAGTGCAGACTGGTCCCAGCTGAACGTGGATGCCCTGAGACATCGTGAGCCCAGTTTGTCACTGGGGTGCTCTGGTTTCTAGGCCCTTAGATGATCCCCTCAGAGCCCCGCCTGGCTGGCAGGGCCTCTGGCAGCACCGAGCTCGTTACTGTTAATGAAGCTGAGGCCAGCTGTGCTGGTGCTGGTGAGGGCACTGCCCTGTGCCCAGGCTGAGCTGGTGCTCCAGGCCATCAGCCAGTGGACCTGTGGGACCCACAGTGACCAGCTCCTGTGACAGCCTGGGCTGGAGCTGCTTAGGGCTGTTCCCACACACATTTCCAGCCTGCAGGACCTGAGCCTCAGTGAGAGCTGTCCTGCCTGTGGGGAGGAGGCGTGGGGAGGAGGAGGAGGAGGAAGCTCAGCTCACCAGAATCAGGCGTGGGGGGACGCCCAGCACAGGGCCTGGCCTTCATCACAGTGTCACCTTTGTCACGGGAGCCCTCTGGGCCAGCAGTGAGTTCAGGCACGTTGGCAATGGTGTTCTCTTGGGCAGGAGCCAGGGCTGTAGGCAGTTGCTTGGATGCTTGAAGTCTTGTGGATTAACCCTTTGGGGACTCTCCATGACTGGGCTGTACTGTGCCCAGAGCCAGTCCTCATCCAGTCCCTAAGCACAGTGGAGGGGCAGGGACTGGGACTGAGGCTGTCCCTCCAAGCTTTCTGCCCTTCCAGGCTGTTTCAGGTCTCCAGCAGTCAGGGGTGCAGGGAGGGGTCTCTGTCCTGTAGCAGACTTGGTACAGAGGGGCCACAGAGCCCTCTGCCCGTGCTGGGAGAAGAGAGAAGAGGGCAGGAGGGAAACCCTCACAGGGCCTCCCCAGGTCATGGCCCTGACCAGTGGACACCCAAAGGATTTGGGGGGCTGCTTGGGGCCCAGTGTTCCCCACTGAAGCTCCTGCTGCTGCACCCATCTCCCACCAGCCCATCCCAGTGCAGACATCGGGTGTGGGGTTTCTCTTCCCCACAGTGGTCATTGATCCAGCTGCTTCTCCCAGTGCCTCCAGTTCCAGGGGTCTGTGCTGCCCTGAGCTCCTGCAAACAGCCCCTGAGAACAGTCCTGGGAGCAGGAGCTGGGGCTGCTCCAGAGCTGGTGGGCTCAGTGCCTTGTTTCCCTGCAGGAGGAGAAGGTTTATGTCCAGCACCGCATCCGGGAGAACGGGAGGCTGGTGTGGGAGCTGCTGAGCAGTGGGAATGCTCACATCTACCTGGCTGGGTGAGTGAGAGGTCTCTGTGCAGGGCTTGGGGGAGCAGGGCTGCACATTTCTGCTTCTTAGCCCACCTGGATGCATTTCCTCGGCTCAGCCCCCTGTTGCAGAGGGCAGCTCATTTCTCCTCTCTGTATGTCCTGCTCCAGGAGTCCTGGGCTGAGGGACGTTTGTCACCTACCCTGTGCTGCCATTAGGAGGGGCACAGCTGGAACTGGTGAAGTTTCTCCAGCCAGTGCCACCTGCCCAAGCCTCCCCCTGCCCAGGCTCTGACCCGCAGTACATCCACACACAGGAGAGGCCTGGCCCCTGCACAGCCCTCTCCTCCAGCAGTGCTCAATGAAAGTGGAGAAAAGGCTTGTGTGGCCTGTGGCCACTTGTGGTGCTGGGGTCAGTGGTGCCGGGGCTCAGGAGCAGTTTTGGGAGCCTTGGCACGTCCTGTCTGGCTCTTTGCACCCAAAGCTGCCTCCCGGGGCAAGGAGGAGCCCTGTTGCACCACAGCCTTGGACGGGGCAGTCCCTTTCCAGGTTTTTGTCTGGGGCTGGTTCACATCTGGAGCTGCTGGCCAGAAGGTGGCTCTGGCCTTTGGGGTCAGAGCATCGCCACCTCTGCTCTGAGCTCTGTGCCCGTGTCCTACCAGAGCCCGTGACCTGCCTGCACTGCAGGGAGAGGCTGCTCCCCGCTGCCCTGGGCGAGGCTTGGGAAATGCCCTGGGCTCCTGGAGCTGGCCAGAGCCCGCCCCCGGCGTTTGTCATGCACCCCGTGACCTGGGGAGTGCGGGCCTGGGCCCGACTGCCAACCCAGCAGCGACTGGAGGAGGTTCCTTCCTGCCTGTCCTTCCCGGGAGCAGGAACTCCCCTGTCGCCTTGCAGGGCAGACTGGCCTCGCTGCATTCCTGGCAGAAGGGAACTGTGTTTACTTCCCGGGCCGTGGAGGCCAGGCCAGCCCACTCCGTCCTTCACTGCTGCAGCACTGGGCTTCCTGGAGCCTCACCCCAGCCTGGGCATTCCTGCCCTTGGGTCTGGGGTTTGGAGCACCTGGGACTTGGGGCTGTGCCTCCCTCCACAGCCCAAATGCTGAGACTGTTGAGCTGCTGGGTCATGGCTTTATTCTCTCCTTCCCTTCTCTTTCCTACTTTTTGGTGCTGATGGAGATCGGCAGAGAGGATCGGTTTCTTGGAAAGAGCAAGGCTTGCACAGCTGTCCCCATGGCAGATTTTGTGTGGCCACGAGGATGGTATTTTGGATATCAGGGTTGCTCTGAGACTCCTCTTGCTGGGAGCTGTGTCCCAGGTGTGGGGTGTCCCTGAGCTCCCATCAGGCAGGTGAGATCCGAGAGCCTCGTCCTCCCTGTACAAGTGACACTGTGCTGATTGCAGAGGACACTGTTCCTCCTTTCTTGAACAGCCCCCAACCCTGCAGAAAGGCTCCCAGGATCACCACGCCCCTGCCTGGCCCACAGACTAAACTGTCAGTGAGCTGCCAGGCAGGAAGGTGCAGGTGGGTGATCCTGTTTTCCCCCCAAATTCACAGTCTCAGCCAGACTGGGAGAAAGCTGGGGGAAGTGAGTCCTGAGCTGTGTGACCCTGAGCAGCAGCCCTGGGCCATGGGACACTTGTGTCTGCCTTCCCTTCCTCTGGGGAGCCAGGGCTGCATCTGCTCTATGATTGTTCCTAGCTTGTCTCATTCAGGGGCAAAAAGGTTGGAAATGTCTCTTTTTTTGAAAAAAAATAGCTATTTGACATGTTTTCCATCACAAAGCCCAGCTCCATTATCTTGTACTTGCATATCAGTGCCTGACTCAGAAACAATGCGACTCTTCCAAAAAAAGAAGACCTCCTTTCTGGGTATTTTGGGATGTTAATCAGCTTCAAATGCAAGTCAGAATTCTGCCTTGTTCTTGGGAAATAGCAAGGACGTTGCCAGATGCTCGTGCCAATTGGAGCAGGCTGGGAAATTTTTTATTAGATGTTTTTTTTGTCGCACAGGCAGTTCAGCAAATGAAACTCTCTCCAGGAAAAAAAAGTCAGAATTTCTGATTTCCCCTAAGAAATAATTGTGCTTGAAAGCACTGAGTTCTGTTTGGGTATTTTCTACACAGGGGCTCGATGTTTTCTCCAGCATTTCTCTGATTTTGAGGTTTGAACTGGCTTTGGTTCCAAATGTCACCATCAAACCAATCATTCTGGATTTCTTGAGAGCAGGCAGCAGCAGGATGGGAGCAGCTGCTCCTGCCCAGCTGAGGATCAGACATGTTTGACATGGAGTGATTCCAGAGATGAAAGGACAGGTTCCTGCCCTCCTGCGGATAAATTCCAACCCATGCATGTTGCCCGTGTCTCTCTAATGAAGATGCTGGCAGATGGAGCTGTGTGGAGCTGGTGTTTGGGCTCCTGACCTGGGCTGCTCCTTCCCTGGGGTCTGGGGCCCATGGCTGTGTTTTTGCCTGCACATGCCTGTGCCAAGGAGCCCTGTGGATAGCGGCCCTGCTCTCGAGGGCGTGGTAGGAGCTGCCTCTCAAGCCTGTCATTTACCCTGTGGCAGGCAGGACGAGGCAGGTTCCCACTGCCCTGTGGTGGGCTTGGCCACGGGGACTGCTGATTCCTGATCCCGGAGCACTGGGGCTGCTGCTCTGCCCCTGTGTTCCTGCTCGCCCTCCACTGTGTCCTGCTCTCTCCCCAGGAATGCCAAGGAGATGCCAGCAGCGGTGGCCGAGGCCCTGCAGTCAGTGTTGCAGCTGGAGGGTGGCCTGTCCCCCTCGGAAGCAGAGGAGCATTTAACAGCCCTGGAACGGTCCCAGCGCTTCCAGTCTGAAACGTGGTCGTGAGCCTGGCTCCCTGCCTCCCCCTCCCCACACACTGCCTGCATAAAGAGCCAGCAGAGGGATCTGCTTCTGGCGTCTTTCTTGGGCTAGGGTTACCCCAGCCAGGACAGGGGTGGGTTTACCCAACCAGCCCCTTCCTGAAAGCAGCAGGGCCGTGGCAGCAGGGGGACCCCATCTCCTGGGGGGTTTGGCTCCCTGTGCCCACAGCCCACCAGAGCAGGGGCCAGAGGTCTCCTGGGGGTTCTGCCGGTGTGGGACTGATCTGCTCCATGTGCCCCAGCGCTGGGGGTCCCTGTGAGGGGTGGGTGGCACCCAAGGGCCTTGCTGGAGCCGTGGCAGTGGTCGCTGTTGGTGGCAGGGCCAGAGGAAGGGAAGTGTTGCATCTCTCCACCCCAAGCATTACTCAGCAGTGCTTGCTGCAGGAGGAGGCTGCCTGGACAGACCTGTTCCTCCTGTCTCCAGTGGCCAAGGCCAGCAGGGGCAGGCACAGGAAGATGCCTCAATGCTCCTGTCTCTGCTGCCAGTTCATCATCCTGAGCCTGCTGAGGTCTGAGCTCCGAGTTCCTGCTGAGTTATCCCCTTCCCTGAGTGCCTGCTCAGCTGCATCTCTCCTCCACCCCATCCTGGGAGCTGCTTCCAGTCCTTTCCCTGCAGCCTCGAGGCTGTGCACACCCTCCTGGCCCTGCCCGTGCCCCAGTGGGACCAGTGCCACCACCTTCCTCCCCCAGTTCAGCGAACTGGGTGCCACGGTGTAAATAGCAATTAGGACCCAGGGCATGAATCAGCAGGGACATTCCCTGGGAGCAGGCTGGGACAGGAAGGGACAGTGGTGCCACGCCATGCCTGTGACCCAGCCACCCTCCCACGGCCGAGTCACGGGGTCCTGCTGGGGCGAGCAGGAGCCAGGGCATTGCTCGAGCTGTGGCACTGCAGTGAGGGGGAACGGTGATCTGGGGACTCTCCACCCCCACTGCTTTGCTCTGAGCAGCTCTTGCACTTGCAGACCCTGGCTGGGCTGTGTCCCCATGTGCCAGGGACAGTGGCACCAGTGCAGAGCTGCTGCATGGCAGTCATCACCCTGGTGCCACCATCCCCTCATCTGGGGCACTCTCCAGGCAGGAAACCTGGAAGGAAACTTCCGTGCCCTGCAAGCTGCTTGTGGGACATGGCAAGGAGAGGTGGCCCAGCACAGGGACCAACCTGGGGGACAGGGACTTGGACTGGGGTAGCACAGGGCCTGTTCTGGGCACTGTCCTGGGGTAGTGCAGGGTCCATGCTGGGGTCTGAGCTGGGGGACTGCACTGGAGGAACACGGGGCCGTGCTGGGAGGCTGTCCTGGTGGAGCACAGGGCCACGCGGCCGTGCCCCAGGGACAGTGGTGTGGGCAGCACTGGCCACAGAGGTGACTCCGCTTGTGCTGGGCAAGGAGAAGAGGCGGCCGTGCGCCCAGCTCCACCCCAGCTCCGGCGGGAGCTGATTGGCGCGGGCACGGCTGCCTGCCCCGGGCTCCCTGCATTTGAGCCGCTTCCAGAAGCTGACAAACCAGACTGGTTACAGCCGGGCTCGGCCCCAGCCCTGCCTGGCCCACGGCAGGAGGCAGCTGCCTGCGCGGGTGCCCGCCACGCCTGCACCCTTCTGGCACAGCGGGCAGCGCCCAGCTGGGTGCCCTCTCCTCTGGACCGTGGCGGGTCAGTACTGCGGTGGTGCTGGGGAGGAAGAGGAGGAGGAGGAGGAGGAAAAGGCTGTTGGATGCTCACGGTGCTGCCCCTCTTGGGGTGGCCTCTCGGTGAGGGTGATGGGGATGCACCCGGCATCAGAGGCTCCTGACCCGCTGGTCTGGGAGGGCGCCCCAAACCACACCAGAGGGATGTTGGGACTCTGTGTGGACCCTGCTGCCTTCAAACCCTTCAGGCAGCCCTGCTGAAGGAGCCTCCTGCCCTGGAGCAGCACCCACGTCCCGCACCCAGCCCCGAGGGGCTCCGGCGGGTGGGGGGCGAGTGGGGTGGCTGCTCTGGCCACCCGGATGGAGCCGGCGGCAGGCGAGGAGGCAGAACCTGGCCCGCCGCCGGTGCAGGCGGCCGGTGGGGAAGGCTGTGCCAGGCAGCGGGACGAGAGCGAGACTGGGGGGTCGGGGGACCCCGGGGAGCCGCCCCGACGCTGTGGAGAGGCGTCTGCTGCTGCCTGGAGATGCTGGGAGCCACCGGCGGAGGATGCCAGGGAGCCGCTCCTGCCCGGGCATGAGGAGCCGCCTGCCCACGGTGCCTCCCTGCCTGCGGGGCAGGACCCTCCCGCTGCCGACACCACCGGCCCCGTCCTGCCCCGCGGGGAGAGCCCATGGCCCAGCTCCGAAAGTGTCTCCAGCTCCATCCTGAGCCTCTTCGGCGAGGCGGAGGAGGCACCGAGCGGTGGGGCGGCGGTGGCAGCAGAGCCGTGCCCCGTGCTGGCGGGCAGCGAGGACGAGTGCCCCATCTGCACGGAGCCCTACGACGAGCAGCGGCACAAGCCGGCCGTGCTGAACTGCAGCCACGGGCTGTGCCGCGCCTGCCTGCGGGCCATCATGGACACGGCCACCGGCGCCGAGCTCGGCCGCGTGCGCTGCCCCATCTGCCGCCAGAAGACGCCCATGCTAGAGTGGGAGATCTGCAAGCTGCAAGAGGAGCTGCTCCTGCTGCACGCCCAGCCCGGCTCCCCCGGCGCCCTGGCCACCTCCCGGGCCCCTGCCCTGCCGCCCCGGCGCCCGGGCCTGGCCGGCGCCCTGGAGCACCGCTTCCAGGTGCGCTTCCACACCAGCCGCATGTTCGGGTGCCTGCCCTGCGTGCGGTACCCGCCCTGCCTCATCCGCGCCCTGGCCCGGCTGGAGCGGCGCTGCCGCTGCTGCTACCTCCTGCTGCTGGCGCTGCTGCTGGCGGCTGAGATGCTCAGCCTGCTCCTCATCTTCCTCCCCATCGTCCTCATGGTGATGCTCTTCCTCATCCTTGACAAATAGCGCTGCCTTTGTGCCCTCAGGCTGAGCGTGCGTGGGGAGAGGAGCCCAGCTCCGGCTCTGCCCACGGCTGTGGTGCCAGCTGGGAGCAAGCCTGTGACCCTGGTGCCTGGCACACCTGGCACTGCCAGTGAGCCCAGAGCGGGTGAGGCAGCGGAGGAGCAGGAGCAGGCAGCAGAGGGAGGTGACCCTGGAGCTGGGCATTACCTGCACCGGGGGCCCAGGTGACACATCCCTGCTGCAGCCAAGGGGCAGATGGAGCGGGAGCCCTTCCTGCGCTGGGGCACATCCCTGGCCTGGAGGCTGGGGACCAGAGAGGCTCTGCGGGCAGAGCAGGGCTGTGCCATGGGCTGTGCCATGAACTGTGCCATGGACTGTACCGTGGGCTGTGCCATGGGCTGTGCCATGGGCTGTGCCATGGACTGTACCGTGGGCTGTGCCATGGGCTGTACCATTGGCTGAACCGTGGGCTGTGCCATGGACTGTGCCATGGACTGTACTGTGGGCTGTGCCATGGACTGTACCGTGGGCTGTGCCATGGGCTGTGCCATGGACTGTACTGTGGGCTGTGCCATGGACTGTACCATGGACTGTACCATGGACTGTACCGTGGGCTGTGCCATGGACTGTACTGTGGGCTGTGCCATGGACTGTACCATGGACTGTACCGTGGGCTGTGCCATGGGCTGTACCATGGACTGTACCATGGACTGTACCGTGGGCTGAACCGTGGGCTGTGCCATGGACTTTGCCACCTGGACCCAGGATAGATGGGCTGGGATCTCCCAGCATGGACTGAAAATACAACCTGTGTTTGTACCACAGCTGAGTTCAGTGCCTGGTCTGAGCATGTCCCCTCGGGGCCCAGCAGTGACACAAGGAGGGGATGGGCACAGCCAGTGCACCCACCTACAAGGGGGGTGTGCTCCACCATGGCACCTCCCAGCCCCTGCCGAGCCGTGCCAGCCCGTGCTCAGACCGTGCCCTTCGGGGAGATAAGTGAGCAAACACGGCTCTGACCCTGCCATACACGGGTGGAGGAGCCTCTGGTGAGTGGCTCCGGGGCTGTGCCCACACAGGACCTGCCATGGAGCAGGAGTGTCCCGGGGTGGGCAGGATCTGGGCTCTGCCTTTGACTGCCAGCCTCACGTGGGGGCCACGTGCCAGCCAGGTGATGTCCAGGTCACAGTGTGGCTGCTCTGCACTCTTGTTCCTCCACACTCCTTGGGAAAACCTGTACCCCAAGGGGACAGGGATGGGGATCCTCCCAGGCTTTCAGCCACCTTTGGGCTGGTGGTGGGTGGCAGGGAGTTGTCAGACCCTTTAGGTCCTCCCAGGATTCCATTTCAGGGGTGCTGACACCCACCTCCAAAGCCTGGAATGTGCAGCAGTGTGATTGTCACTGCTGGCCTCCTCTGGGTGTCCTGCCTAGGCTCTGTGCTGACCCCATGCCAATTCCCCCCTCTCTGTCCCCCTCAGCTCAGCCCTGCTGAGGGGCTGGTGACACTGCTGTGCCCTGTCCTCCTGCCTGGCTGTGTGGGGCTTGTGCAACCATCCCCATGTCCTGGCTCTGCCCTCCTCCCCTGGAAACACCCTGTGGGTACCTCCCCAGGGCTGTGGCTGTGGTGCCAGCCCCCCCACCCCCTTTCCCTTCCTCCTGCCCAGAAGCTGGGGGGCTGGGAAGTCAGCAAGCACTGCTGTGCCCACACAGCCCCACGGAAAACCCATGTGCCCAGGAGGGCAGAGACTGGGGCTGTGGGCTTTGCCAGGACACGGGTGCCACTCGGCATCAACGCTGCCATGGGCTGCTCTGGCAAAGTGCTGAGGCACAGCGTAGGAGTGGGGCACCCCAAAGCAGGTCAGGTCAGCAGGCAGAAGCAGGTGGGTCCCCCCAGCCCTGGTGGCACCAAGGAATATTTATTTATACCAAGTGGAGCAGCTCCATCAGGAGAAGCACCAGTTCAGCCCTGGCTAGGGCGTTTTTGGCTCCATGGAGCCTGTGGGGAGGGGGAGCTCAGACACCTGGGGGACCCTGCCACCATGTGGGAGCCTCGTGCCCCTGCTCTACATTGTGTGGGGGTGTTCGGGTGAACCAGGCCAGAGCTGCCCCCACGGGACACCCCCAGTGCTCCCGTGCTCCCTGAGCCAGCTGCTGGCACCTCTGGGTGCTGGAAGCCGAAGAGCACCTCCATCCCCCTGAGAAGGGGTTCCCTGGCGGCTGTGGTGTGGGGTGGAGCCTGTGAGCCATGTGGAGCCCAGCTGCAATGTCCACTCCCAGAGCTGGGTTATATTTAGCACCCTGAGATAATGGTCAGCAGGGCTGGGGGCTGACAGGGCTGACCCAGGGCTGATGCAGGGCTCCTGCTGCAGGCACAGCTTCCAGCACAGCCCCCCAAACCCACCCACTTGCAGCCCCATCCCCTCTCCCAAGCCCCTGACACCCCATGGCACCACCCCAAATGCTTCATTGCCTCCCCCAGCTGCTGGCACCAGGTGATGTGGGTCCCCAGAGCAGTGACTTGGCTGGCCCCATTCCTGCAGGGACCTGCCCCTGGCTTCTCCCATTGCAGCCCGGCGTGTCCCACCTGGGTCCTGCTCTGGGCAGAGGCATCCCCATCCCAACTGCACCACAGCCAGCAGCACCTTCCCTTCTCCACTCAATCCCCCACGCTGGGGACAGTTCCTCACCCCGCGCGCGCTGGGAGCGTGACCAAAGGGCCAGCAGCCACGGGGCCAGCAGCCATGGGGCCAGCAGCCACGGGGCCAGCAGCCATGGGGCCAGCAGCCATGGGGCCAGCACGGGGAGGGGACTTGGAGCTGGGCAGTGAGCAGGAGCCGGTGCCTGCGGCCGGCCCTCTCCTGGATTTGACCCCAGGAATGCTCCCGAGCTCCGCAGTCCCTCCCCAGCCGCGGGGCCAGCAGTGCCCTGGGGACAGCCCCAGCCTCTCTCGGGCTCCGTGCCACCACCCATCACCCTGTCACCGCGGGCTTGCGCCGTTGTGAAAGCGGGCGCTGCACTTCGCAAGCAGCTTCCCCTCCGCTGAAACGGCATTTTGGGGGTGCGACCAGGCTGGGGCGAGGTTTGAGGCTGCGTGTCCCCGAGGAGGGCGCAGTGTCGCCGCTCAGCCGCCTCCCTGCAGCCGGGCACGGCGCTGCCCCATCCTCCCGGCCGGATCCTCCCGCTGCTTGCATCCATGAGGAACTGCTCCTGTTGTGCAACCTCCGGGGCAGGATGGGGGTGGTGGGGCCACCGCATGGGGACCGGCCTGGGCACTGCCCGGCGCTGCCACCGTCCCTGCAGGAGCAGAGCAGCCGCAGCCCTGAGCCCCAGGCACCAAGCGGCCGGGAGCTGCTTTTCACAGAATCACAGAATGCACTGCCTTGAAAAGAACCCATCAGGATCACCCAGTCCAACTCCTGGCCGTGCACAGACACCCCCACAATCCCACCCTGTGCCTGAGCATTGTCCAAATGCTTCTTAACTCTGGGGAGAATGACTGGCAGACACCAAGCCCTGAACCCATGCCAAAGGCTGGGCCCAAAGCAGCCCGATCCTGGCGCTTCCCACCTAAAACGAGGACATTCGGGAAAAGGATCATCCCCAGGAGCAATTTAACTCCCCACGTCCCCTCTCCTGTCATGAGCCAAACTGGACACTGGGAGACCCCCGAGCTTCACCCCTGCCTGGGACGGATGTCTTAACACTGAGGAGATTTTAGAACCAGCTCACCTGGGAACATCTGGGAGCATCTCTGCTCTCATGTGGCCAGACCTGCTCCTGCAGCAATGTCCTGGCCATGCTTAAGCAGCTTGTAGGACTTGGAGATCTTTAAAAACTTAGCGTGGAGGCACAAAGCTCAGAATGGCCATGGGAGCATTTCGGGGGATGTGAGACTTTTAATTCACCTGCATCTGTGACACAAAGGCTGGCACCACCCCATGTCCCTGTCCTCTGCAGCAAACCTGGCCCCTCTTCCAGCAAGTGCTTATTCAAGGTTAATAGGGCAGGAGAAATGGGCTCTCGCCCAGTACTTGCTCCTGAAAGGCCCTATTTCTTCCTTAATTGCAACTCAAAATCAAATTAGCAGTTTTAAATTTACTCTGTGCCCAAGAGGTGCCATGAGGGTAGGAGAGAACACGTTGTACTCTTTGTCCTTATGTAATAAAAAGGGTAAATTCTTACTGAGGGCAAAATTGCTGCCACCTCTGCTCTGTAGCTTCGGTGTCTTTGGGGACAGAGATGCTCAGCCTGGATTTAATATGAGCTTTTGGGGTGTTGGAGTTCTTTATCCTGGATTTGGCACGATGGAGATGGAGATGCACATCTGGATGTGGGGTGCCCCAACTCCCCCAGGCAACCGCATGATTTGGCTCAGTGTGGGGTTGCTGCGACCACCAGGAGACCCCCCCCACACTGTGCCAAGGCTGCAGGAAGGATGGAGGAATGTGGGTGCAGGGTGGGGATGTTGGTAAGGACAGGGAGACAGGACACGGCTGCAGCATCCTTGGGGATGAGGGTGGCACTGGCTGCGTTACTGGTGCTGTAATTCATCCCCCATGGACTGGGAGGTGGTTCTGTTTTCCAGGCATAGAAACCCCCCTGGGATGGGAGCCAGCACACAAGGAAAAGGGGTCTGCAGCCACCCTTGCACCCTCCTGGATGTGCTGCTGCTTTGGAAGCAGATGCTCCACCTTGGCCCAGAGCTGAGGGCAGAGACAGTTACTGCTCCTGGAGAAGGGAAATTTGGGGGCTGGCACTGGTTGTGCCCACACCAGCCAGTGGGTACAGCTCGCCATGGGGAGCTGTGTTGTCCTGGGATCATCATCCCAGCTGCTTCTGCTGCAGATTCCTGGCTCTCCCAGCTGTGGAGCTCCCATCCCAGTGACCCCGGTGTCCATCGGGGCAGGCAGTGGGTGCCATGTGCTGGTGCTGCCAGCTGCACGCCAGCCCCAGGGCAGTTCTTGCCCCAAAGTGCCCAGCCACATGCAGGGGCTGGGCAGGGAGGGGACACAGCTCCATCAGAGCTGAAAGCCAGGTTGGAGGAGGAGGTGTCAGCCCAGGGGAAAGCTGTAGCCTGGGTATGCCCCTCAGCCTCCCCACAGATGGAGCAGGGCCAGGGCACATCACGGCATGTCACCCCACTCCTGCCCGCAGTGACGCGCCCCCAGACTCCAGCTCTTCCTTCGTTCCAATATAATCTTTATTGGGGAGACTGATGGGGGTCAGAACAAGGCCGGGTATAAAACATGATCATGGTCACAACCAGCAGCGGGAGGCATTGGCAGAGCAACACAGAGACGGTACCGGCGCCGTTCTCCACCGGGGGGAGAGCGGTCCTGGGGCTGCGCCAGCGGCATCGCCCGCTCCCTCGGGACAGGACAGGGCATGGACTGGCCCCTCTCCCTGGACGGATGCTGGGCTTTGGCCAGTGCCAAGGGCTGCTGTTTCCTCCAGGATGCAGGGTTCTGGGACCCCTCAGGCTCACTCAGCCCCAGCGCCCTGGGAATGGGCAGCATGTGCCCCTGGTGCCATGGCCATGCTGGGTTGTGGTGCTCAGCCCCATGGGAGCACCCAAAATTATGGCTTTTTCTTTTTTTGTTTTTTTGTTTTTTTGCTTTTTGGCAGCAAACTTACCCCTCCAGGTGCTCTGGAGAAAGCAAGACTGTGCACAGGGGGCTGCTGCCCTGCCAGCCCCTCCGCACAGAGGTCAGAGCAGAGGCGCTGCTCTGGGGAAGGGACTGTGTGCAGGAGCCAGACCTTGGTCCCCCTGCCCAGTCAGATCCCCTCGCTGGAGTCAGCAATTTGGGGTACTGGACCCCGTGCCACCCTGCTGAGCCATCCCATGGGGCATCGGTGCGGGTCCTGGGCAGAGGGGCAGAGAACGGGCACAGCTCAATGCCTTTGTGAATATGTAGTGGCCTGGGATGGGGTGGCGGGGGATGGATGGGGAAAAACAAGAATCCTCCAAAACGAGGACAAAGTGGAGCTTTCCTCAAGGGCCTGCGGAGGACATGGGCCGCATGTCTGCTGGCATCCGAGGGGCCGGTGTGCGGCTTGGTGTGGTTACTGAGACTCGGGCGCACGGCGGTGTGGCCACTGAGATGAAAGCTTTGGCAAATAACTTACAGAGAGGGGGTGGAGGGAGCAGCTGGGGACCTGTCCTCACTTCGTGTGCTGGGAGGGTGGCCCAGTGTGGCACCATGCATCTCCAGGGCTCCTTGTGCTGCTGCTGCCGGCCGTGGGGCGATGGGGAGGGTGTCACTCTGGCCATAACCCAGCGTCCACTCTCGGGAGAGCCGGGGAGAGAGGAGGGAGAGGCGCCCGGGGAAGGAGCATGGTGAGATGCTCGACGCACCGTGGGAGCACCCGCTGCAGGGCCAGGGGAGCTGCAGACCCTGGATGCGCTGGTAGATGTGCTCCCCATGCCAGTGTCCCTCTCCCCAGGCACCACTGGTGAGCAGGGGGCTGCTGCCAGGTCCCAGCACCCCCGCTGCCCCCCGCGAGTGCTGGCAAGGACACCAGTCCCGTATCCTTGGCCGTGGTGAGTATTGGAGCATTCCCTGGCGGTGCCACTGGCAGAGAGGGGACGGGGGGCTGGCCGTGGCGCTGGCTGCGCTGTCCCGCCCGCCGCGGCCGCCGCGGAGGAGCGGGCGGGGCGCGGGGCTCACATGATGGTGCAGGAGGACAGCGGGTTCCGGATGTGGCAGGTGCAGGCGGCCCCGCAGTACTGGCGGAAGGTCTGGTAGCAGCTGCGGTCGGTGTCGCTGCTCCACTGGACGGGGTTGGCAGCCAGGGCCTCGGCCGGCAGTCTGTTCAGGATACTGGTGTTGACGGCCAGCGCCGCCAGCCCGTAGTCAGTGAAGAGGACGGTCTCCCGCTTGCAGGTGGGGCAGGAGATGAACTTGTACTTGGGGCAGGACTCGTAGAGGATCTGCAGGCACTCCTCGCACACCGAGTGCAGGCAGGAGAGGATGCGGGGCCGCTTGTTGGTGAAGTTGTACATGTGGCCGCAGGTGGGGCACTCCAGGGGCTCGCAGGGCGTCGAGGGGTGCAGCACGTACTGGTTGACGATCACCTCGTCCGAGGGCGGCTGCCGGTGGTAGCAGACCTCAGAGCTGCCCTTGCGCTGGCCCTGGTAGCCGCGCTCGCGCCGCGGCAGGGGGGGAGTCCGGGGCAGCGGCAGGGGCCCGGGGGTGGCATCCAAGGCAGGGATGTCCCCGCACGCCTGGTTGACGATGATCTCGGACTCGGAGGGCCACGCACGCTTGGCCACGAGGGGCGGCTCGCGGCGTGGGGCGGGCGCGTAGCGCGGCTGCGACGCCTGCAGCTCCGAGAACTTCTCCGGGTGGATGATTTTCATCGCCTCCATTTTAATGATGACCTGTTGCCCTTTCAGACACGACATGAGTATCGTTTTCACATTACTGTCCACTGCTCTGGGGTCTCCAAGGGACGCCTGCATGAGGCTAAAACATGCTGGCAGCCTGTTGAGTTTTCAATCTCGGTCTGGCTGCGGAGCAGGAGCACAGGGAGCAGCAGCTGGTGCGGGAGAACATCCTGGGGAGACGGGGCAGCGCCAGCGGGCCCCGCGCCCCTCTTCCACAGCCAGCCCCGAGGGCGCCAGGCGCGAGGCTGGGGCAGGCAGGAGAAGGCAGGGCTCACAGTGGCATCCTGCCTGCTTCGAGATGCTCTTGGGCGGGTGATCAAAGCGCTGGCTCCCTGCAGCCTCGCCGGGATATTAACGTGACATTGGCAGCCACTCAGCAGCCCTGCTCTTCTCCTGCGCTGCCACTTCCCACAGCGGATCAGCTGCAGTCGGGAACAGTAATTTGGGGATGGTGGCACTGGGCACTGCCCAGGGCAGGTGAGTCCAGGGAGGGTCTTACAGACCTGGAGGCAGCTCTCACTTTGCCCCAGTCCGGCCTCTATTCCTGTTTACATGCAGTGGGATCCTCGTGGCGCTGAAGAATGTGTTTGCAAATTCCTTTCCTCTGACTTCCCGGCTCTCCCACTTGCTGTCACCAGCAGCTCCCACAGGGCAGGGGCTCAGGGCATAGCCCGTGCCAGAGGGCAGCTCACCTTGGCTGCGGCCAGGACGCCACACTCCTTGTCCCCTTGGTCCCTGGTACCTCTGTCCCCAGCTCAGCTTCGTGCTTGCTGGAAATGAAAAGCGAGAGGGGGTTGGATCCAAGGCTCTTCAGGGATCTACCGGCTGCCCGCGCTCCCTCGGGGTGCGTGCCTGCCTGCATCCCGGCAATTTGGCAATCGAGCCCTGCAGGTCCTGTCCATCCGCCCGCGTGCTTGGGCTGCGGAAGTGGGAGCAGGCAGGTATTTCCCCCCAGGCATCCCCTCGGCAGCCCGGAGCGTGGGGTCCCGGGACCCCCCTCTGCCCTGAGGGTGGGAGGGCAGGTCCCCCAGAGCCCCACTGGACTGCAGGGCCCCTCCCGAAGGGGTTCCTCCACCGACCTGCCTCTGCTCAGGGTTTTCTCTCACGTTTAGCCCCTCCTCTGCTCAGTGGATCTATTTTTACCTCCGTCGCTTGCTCCTGATCTGTCCCTGCTATTATCCCTCCCTCCAGCTTCCTCTCCCCCCCTTCCCAGCTCCCTGCCCTTGTCCCGGGGCTGATGGAGAGGACAGGCCACGTTTGCGGGCAGGAGATGGGGGGCAGGCAGCCAGCCCGAGGCCATTTTCTCCCTCGGCAGCCCCTGCGCCAGCCCGGCTCTCCTCCGAGGAGGGTGAAGGCGCTCTCCTCCATCACGCTGCAAATCCTGTTAGAGGGATGCCTGCTCCCGCCGCGCGCTGCCATGCCTGGCGGAGGGGGCCCGAGGGGGCCATCTGGCTGCAGCAGCAGCAGCCTTTGGGGATGAAGCGAGGCCGTGGGGGTTCAGCCCCGGGTGCCTGAGGGCTGGGAGGGTGGGCTGGATCCATGCAGGGTGTCCCGAGGGCCATGCCCTGGCAGCACTTGTGTCCTGCAAGCATCCTGCCCTGCGGAGGGAGGCCTCGGCTCTTTCATTCCCCATCACGGGCCCACATCCTGCACCCCGCGTCCCACAAGCAGCATATATCCCCCCCTCACCCCCCCCACCCCGCTCCTGCACACAGCAGCAGCCCCGGGGGCTCTGCCTGCAGCTCTCACACAGACACTCACCCGCAGCGCCCACGAGCACGGCGATCCGGGTGGTCAGCAGTGCCACGCACTGGCACCGCGTTCCCACGCTCCTTCTGTCACACCCCTTCACG
>VZSE01000026.1:0-121770 GCA_013398275.1 Promerops cafer
ATATATATATATATGAGACAGATAAAAATATATATGTATGGAATTGCTGAAATCAGTTTTGTATGGTTTTGACAAAAATCAAATTGTTCAAAATGAATAGGAAAGCTTTATAGAAGAAACATTGTTCACCATAAAAATGTTTTAGATGCGTGTTGTTTGAGTTGGAAAGAAAAGGTTTTCAGGCTCTTGTATTATCTCATTGCAGATTTTTTGGATAAACCCCACTTAGAGGCTTTCCAAGTGCAATTGTGGTTTGGGGGAAGGGTGAGGGGCTGAGAACTGGATGAGCCAGAAAAAGCTGCATCCCCTTCCATGCTGGAAGTGATGCTTCCAGTCCAAGACTGTGAGACCACTGAGATCCTTGTGCCCTTGCTGGCTGCTCTGTCTCATTCCTGGGGTGGAGGGGCTCTAGGGTTTATTCCCTTTGGAGCTCTTTGCTAGCAGTAATCTCCTCTTGAAAGATGTGTACTAATTGCAAACAAAGGCTGGGATTTTCCACAGCAGCCTTAGAAGACTGAGAATCTCATTAGTCATTCAAACTAGTTGGAAGTGAGCATCCAGATCTGCTAGGCAGCTTGGTAAATTTTGGTCAAATAGCACAAAAAATGAAAGTTTCCTGGCCTTTGTCCATGTCCAAGCAGCTGGTGTGCACACACAGCTCTCTAATTGCTTTGTCTCACTTCAGTTTTGCACATTACCTTTTTATTTTCTCTCCACATTTTGTCCTTTCTCTCATGGTGTAATTTTGGTATGGCAAACCCTGTTCTTTCAAACAAGGATGCTCTTCCTGTGTGTCTGGAGAGTACCTACATCACTTGAAAGATGAGTATACAGTGCTAATAAACCCAATACACTCTGACTTAAAGCACCAGTATCATTGGTGATTGGTTGATTGATTATGATTGATTTTGCCAGTGCAGTTCTGTAGGACACCTTGTCAAAGACCACAGTTAGTGTACAAATTATCACTGGTCACTTGAGGGTTGTTGCTGAGGAAGAGTTCTCTTGCCAAACAGCCCAAATACTGCTTTAAACAATCTGTTCTCCTCAGACTCAACTTCCAGTCAGTTCAATTGAGTATGGAGTTCTGGCATGGATGCTGCCCAGTTTAGTGCCTTTAAGGCATCCCAGTGAGGTTCCTAGAGATCACTTCTGTGCAATTTATTTTTGCTGCCTTTTTTAGAGTGTTATCAACTATAAAAGCTGACAGACTCAAAGAGAGAAGTGTGTACATTGTTGTAAAATAGGAATGTTTTTCCCAGAGAAATTCTGGTTTATCACACAAGCCTGTAAATATGTATTTACAATTTTAAAAGCACGTCTTTATGTCCCTGGTTGTAAATGCTCTGTTTTTAAAGTTTTATAACATGTGACTCAACCAAGAGACCACAGTGCACAGCTTTACATTGTACTGGTCTGTTAGAAGGGTCCATTACAGTCTAAGCTGTAGCAGAAAAATATCCATGCCACCAACAAGAAATAACCCATGGTTGCACTAGACTTCAGCATTTTTCCTCAGATAAAAAATGCAGTTTTTCTGGGAGGGTAGGTGGCAGGGGGGGTGATTTTTCTTGCAGAAAAAAAAGCATCAGTTCAAAATGATGTCATTTCTCTGGACCAGTGAGGAGATTTCATTCACAGTGAATTCAGGAAAAGTATGCCATCTTTTCCCAAGGCAGAATTTCACAGTTTTGCAGCAAATTTTTAACCTCCCCCGTGCCTGCTGATGAAACATGAAATTTTGCCCTTGACCAACATCACAAGTTCTTCTGAAAATTCAAGGAGAGGGTGGGGAAAAAGCTCAGGTTTTGCATCTAGAATTTGCAAGGAAGACACTGGCAGCTCTGCAGTGCTCTCATGGCAATGCTGATATTGAGAAGTTTATTAAAAATAAGCTGTGTGGAGATGTGGTGGGACCTGGTTTGTGCTTGGGCTCTGAATTGCTCTGGAAGACTGAAAGCTCTGTTGTCTGTATGCCATGTAAAGAAAAAGACCAACAATAAATTAATGTGGAAAACAGCATTATGGACATATTTACTGTTATTTCAGCCAAGGAGGTCTTAAAAATGGAGATTGACTGTGCTCTAGCTCTGAAACAATGGAATGATTTGGGGTTTTCCTGGTGGGTGGTGGGAGAGGAGGGAGATGTGAGTGTAGCCTTGGTCTGACAGGTTCTGTGCACACAGACAGGGATCCATTCTCCTGACAGCTCCACCCGAGCTCTGCGTGCTTGGAGCAGCAGCACACGAGCCCTTTGCAGTGTTTCCTCTCCATCCAAATCCAAACCTCGTGCTGAGGTGTGTCAGCATTGTGGAGCTCCAAGGCTGCTCTCCTCAGCTGGGAGGGAAGCGCTGGGCAGGGCGTGCAGTGGGAGTGTTGCTTTCCCCCCTGGGAGTGGTCCCTGTTTCATACATCGTGTGCCATCACAGCACACTGAGACACTTGTGCTTTCTTCAGGGCCGTGGGACTTGGCTCTTTCCACAGAATCCCAAAGGGGTTTGGGCTGGAGGGACCTTAAAGCTTATCACATTCTCCCCCTGCATTGGCAGGGACACCTTCCACTATCCCAGGGTGCTCCAAGCCCCGTCCAGCCTGGCCTTGGACTTCCAGGGATGGGGCAGCCACAGCTTTGGGCAACCTGTGCCAGGGCCTCACCAACCTCATTGTAAAATCCTTCTTTAAATCTACTCCAAACGGACCCTCCTTCAGTTTAAAACCCTGGAAGGGAATCACTGAGGGTGATGGGTGGCCATCATCATGGGTGCATTAATCCAGTCACATTCCTTAAAAACAACAGCAGGTACAATAAATAGGTTTGGGAACAGCTGAATTATATATATTAATATTAATTTCACATGGGCTAAAAATGGCTCTTTCACCCCAGAAAATCTGAAGGTTCCTTATGCATTATAAATCTGGTCTGTTAGAGAAAAGCCACTGTTGTCACTGTCGCCTGTCAGTGCCTGCAGCAGCCTGACAGGCAGCCAGGCTCCTCTGGCAGTGTCACAGCCTGTTTGGCTTTCAGTGAATTCCACCCAGTTTCAGGTAAGTTTGAAGGGATCTGATTGTGCTGAACTGTCATTCTGTCCTGCACGAGAACCTTGAAAATGCTCTTTAAATAGCTGCGTGCCTCCATTCCTCTGTCTGTGCTGTCACATGAAGCAGCACTAACTGCTCCTTTTTATAAGAGCTGTGGCTTTTTTGGGAGAAGGCTACATCCAAAAACAGATAAGGAGGATCACTTTCTCATCCTGAAGCTGCTGCCTGGAGGCTGTTCAGCTCTGTGTGTGTAGTTCTGGCAGAAGGATGCAGACAACACAGCCCTGCCCGTGTCTGGATCCCCTCCCAAAGCCCCAGTTAGCAAAGCCAGGGGGCTGTTTCAGTCCTTGGTGCCAGTGCTGATTGTCAATGCTCTTCCAGGGCTGTGGGACAAAGAGAGCTGTGTGTGATCAGGAGTGGACACAGAGAACACGAGCCCATCCTGCCTGAGCTCATCTGAGACGCCGCGGGAGAGCGCCAGAAATGGAGCTGCACATCCAGCACTGCTGAGTAACCTTTTCCTGGGCTGTGAGCAGTGGGGCCTTTGAGCCCTTCCCTGGGCTCACACCCAGCCAAGGTCACTGCTCAGAAGCTGCTGCAGTGCTGTGACACACCAGGGATGCTCTAGCCCTACAGGCACTGACAGAAATAGTGCTGGGCCTCCTGGTGCGAGGGACATTTCCTGTGGGGCAGGGAGGAGCTCACCTGCAGTGGAGCATGTTCTGCCCTGCTGGTCATGGACAATCATCACTTACTCCCCAGGGAGGAAGAGGAGGGGCACTGAGAGGTGCAGGGGGTCAGGGACAGTTTCAGGCTGGGCCACATTTGGTTCATATCAGGCTTTGCAGCTGCCTTGGAAGAAGAAGGGGCCTTTGTTTAAGACCAGCTCTGGACATACCAAGTTACATAGGAGATGGTAATGCAAACAGGGCCACCCCCCCTTTTTGTATTGCTCTGCTAAGTTTTGGGTCACCTTGGCTTCAGCAGCACTCTGCACTGCTGCTGGGTTGGTTTCCTGTCCTTGGGTGCCAGTGTCAGTGGCTGTGCAAAGAGCTGGGTGAGGGGGCATTAACTCCAGGCTCATCTCCTTGCCCAAAGTCAGCTTCTCTTGGCCTCTACACTCCTCCAGCTGAAGCTCTGGGGACTGTGTGGGGACAGGCATTGCATCAGGAAATCTGTACTATAAAACAGAGTGCTCATTACTAAACTCATATCTCGTCATCTGCACAATGTATTTACTCTCTTATACATTGGATTTTCCTACAGCTGGAGTGTTGAACTGACAGAACTGACAGACTCCCTTAATTTCTTTCTTGGGTTCCTCTATCATGTGCAGTGATTCAGCCTTACCTGGGGTGTATTGATTCAGGACTGCTTCTTAATTTGACCTTCACGGCAAATCCTGTAGTACTCTGTCCTAGTAGATTCTGTATCTGAGTTCAGCTTCTCTTTGTGCCCAGCACCAACTGATTAGAGTCCTTTCAGACTTGATATTTCTTTTCTACAAGAATATTTATATATTAATTAATCCATACTAAAGCCTTACTTTTGATAAACTACCCAAAATATTCTCTAAGTCCTTAAGGGCTTTTTCTTTCTGCACCACTTACAGCATTTTCTTCTGTGCCTTTCAAACTTTTTTTTTTTTTTGGAAAGAATAAAACTCAACCAAACAAAATTGTCTTTCAGCCAAGAGCTGCTGGAGATGTAGTCTGAAGGAAGGCAGAAATGTGTTCAATTGCTGCCTCTGATGCCAAACCTTAAGTGCTTTGCTTCGAAGTGAGTTCTACAAAACTCATTTGCCTTGCATGGCACAGGCATCAGAATTGCAGAAACCTTCCAGAGGTGATGTCAGTGGTGTGGTCTGAGGAGGAATAATCACATCCATACATCCCCATGCATCCAGCCAGTGATTCCACCAGCCCTCCCTGTGACAGTACTGTGCTGGAAGAAAATGCAAAAATCCTTAGCTGCTATTTTTCCTCCCCGAGTCTCTGCCTTGCACCAATGAAATGCTGATTTCTGACACAAGAAATAACTTCTCACCTGCTACCATTCGTAGCTGATGACACCTCATTAAGGACAATTTCTGAATGCTTTTTCCTGAGCCCTCCCCCATTCCCAAATCCTTTTCTACAAAGAGCATTGTTGTGAATAACCCCATTTCTCCCACAGGGTATTTCCAGAGCTGTGAAGTACCACAGTAATGAAACTTCTGTTCTTATGATGTAATGAGTTTAGCTGAGTTTCTTCCCTCCCTGTCGTGCATTTTCCTGTGGCACATTGTTGTCTGTTCAGTGGGATAATTGGATATGGAAGAGAAGCAGATCTCCACTGAGCTGTGATTTCCGAGGTTCTTCTGTCCCAGTGTGACCCATTCCTGTGCTGCTGCCAGCATGGGCTGGGGGCTGGAGGTGCACAGAGCCTCTCCCTTTGCATTTTGGGGCCTCTGACCATCAGTGGGGAGAAAACGAACTGCTGCAGCCTCATGAAATGACCTGGGCAGATCTCTCAGCAGTCATTCCAGGGCAAAGGCCCATAAAGGTGCATTAAATGGACTTTTCCTGGCACTTGGCTTGATGGCAATTCAGCTGTGGTGTTTTAAAACTGCTTGCATTGCTGCATCTGGGTAAATCTGCTCATGAGCAAATCTGGCTGCAGCAGTGGAGTCCTTTGCAGAAGAAGCTCCTGCTCAGTGAGGGGCAGGGTTAACTTCCCTGTCCTTTCACCTTCCTCCCACACTTCAGGGCAGCAAGTCAACAGATTTCATTCACTGTGTGCAAACACAGCTCCTCTAAATTCAGCTCCAGCATCTTAACAAGGGGCACATTATTCTCATTATTCCTAACACATACATTTCCTTTTCACCTAGAAAGAGAAGCTGGGAGTCAGGTTATGTGTTCTGTTACTCTGTTAATAGTTATTTTCTCTGCAGCTTATGGGGTTCACAATGGCACCAGCAGAACTGGGGGGACCTTAAGGAACCTTGTACATGCTAAATAAATCCCAGGGTGTTGTGATAAGCACAGAAGCCCAGAGGAGGAAATCTGGCATTGGATCATGTGTGGGACTCAGCACAGCAACACAAGTGTCAGCTGTGAGGAAAATCCAGGTGAGCTGCAGTGAGGTGGAAAATGTCATTTCTGTACCTCGGGGAGGGTCATTTCTGAGGAGCAAAATGTACTGAGCTAAACTGAGCATCCCTTGGAGTGTGTCCAGAGTGAAGGGAAGGCACTGATGAGCTCCTCTGCTCTGGACCTGCTCCCAGGGTCACCGGGGGAGAAGGTGGTGGATGCTGAGCAGGGACACAGCTCCCAGAGCAGCCCAAAGAGGAGGGCTTGTTTTCTTGTTGTCTTGCCTTCTGGTTTTAGGGATGTGGACTGGCTGGATGCACTGGCAGGAAGCTGTGAGCAGTGGTGTGAAATGGAGCATGGCCTCTCCTGTTGTGTAACTGCTGTGCTGGGCTGGACATGGAGCCCCTGGGGAGCTCAGACCCTGCAGGAGCCCCTCCCAAAAACCCTCTGCAAATGGAACAGCAAAGAGCCTGTAAGAGTCCCCCACTGCACTCCCTCTTATCCCCAGAGTGCCCCTCCCTCCAGTGACAAAGCCCTCAGCACCTGCAGCAGACAGGTTTTCTAAGATTATTGGGTTTGGGTGGTTTAGAACCTCCAATGCACTCTCCTAATTGCCAATGGAATTGGGGAGAAGGAAAAATACATCTGTTAGTTCATCTGCAACACTAAAACCCCTGGCATCTTGAAGCTGGAAAAGTTCTGCTAAGGAAATGGAGAAAAAGGATTTGCAGGTAGCCTCTTGTATAAGTTCCCTTTTTCTTTTTTTTTTTTTCTTAAATTATGCTTTAATATTTCAGAGCCGGATGCAGCTCTGCAGTGGATTCTGCAGACAAGTTACCAAACAGCTCTGGGAGGATTTCGTGTGACATGGTCAGAGAGAGCAACAGGCACAGCTAGGTAGGAAGAAAAGAGCCACAGGAATAAATACTTGAATGTTGAAGACATATGGTCCAAATGGCCCAGGTTTTGCTTTCCTCCATGTGGTAGACAAGAAGGTCAGGTTGAATCTCTTGTTTGTGTGAGGGCAGAAATTGTTCCTGTGTCTTTAGTGAAATAAACATGCAAAGTAGTCTCTGTTTGGATTTTGCCAAAGATAATCTGAGCCTAAAATCATATAAATCATAGAGTCCTAGACCAGTTAGAGGATGTGTTAAAGGGCATCTGGTCCAACCTCCTGCCATGAGCAGGGACATCTCCAGCTTCATTAGATTGCTCAGAGCCCCATCCAGCCTGACCCTGAATGTTTACAGGGCTGGGGCACCAGAGCTTCTCTGGGCACCCTGTGCCAGGGCTTCTCCACCCTCTCTGTGAAATATTTGTTCCTTAAATTGATGCAATACCTGAGGAAGTAAATACAATAAACCGGGATTTTGTGGACAGCTCCCGGCTCGGTGCTCATCCAGTGCAGCGAGGCTGCCCCAGGAGCTGGGCTGCTGCAGCACAGACCACGAGAAGTGACTTCAATTCCCGCTGCTCGGAATTTTCCAGGTGTTCCTCGGCCCCTCTCTGCCTCCTTTGGCTGCAGGAAGGGGCCGCGGTTATCGTCCCGTCTCCCCCGGGTTTGCTTGCACCTGCAGGTACCTCTCATTCTCTGCCCTGGGCTTTCTGCTGCTGTAATCTGACTAATTCTAAGTTTCTGATTTCCACCTGGGTCGCGGTGTGTTTTCCCAGCCACGCGGTAGCGTTTCTTCCCAGCAGGCTTCCCCAAAAAAGCTCTGATGACTCATGGACGACAAATTTATGCAGAGCTCCCGACTCAGCATCCTTTGCATTGGCAGAGGGAGTTTTTCAAATAAAGATGAATCAGCGCTGCCAGACTTCGCTGGGAGTTAACTCCTGGCCCCTTTTCCTTGGAAACAGCCCTGGCTGCTGCTTACACTGAAGGAATTCCAGCCAGGCATCCCTGCGGGATGCGGAGCCACGGCACCGCGGGCAGGTTTGGGAGCCAGGGCTCGCGTCTTTCCCCCTCTCCCTGGAGCATCCGAGGGGCGGGCGGGGTCGAGGGGGTTAAGGCAGCCGGGAGGGGGTTAAGGCAGCCGGGAGGGGGTCAAGGCAGCCGGGTCGGCGCTGGCTGGCTGAGTTAGCACTGCCAGGTGCCTCCAGAAGCGCTCCGGGAGCAGCCGCTGCATCCGGGCAGAGGGAGGAGGGCCGGGCAGCCACTGCAGCAGGGCAGAGGATGTTACTTAACGGGGCTCCAGTCTCCTCCCCCTCGCCGGTGTGGCTGGGGGAAGGGGGGAGCGGGCTGTAGGGAAGGGACGAGCGGCGGGGGGTGATGCCGAGAGCCCCCGGAGCCCAACCCCGCCGCCGCAGCCCCGGCGCGGCCGGTCCCACCCGCGGCTGCATCCGCTGGAAGCCTCCTCTGACCTCCTGAGGTGCAGCTCGGGCCCCAAGCCCTGCGGAGAAGGATCTCCCGGTGCTCCGGCATCCCCGGCGCCCTCGCAGCGGGTGGGCTGGAAGGACGGAGGCTTCGCATCCCGGCGGGCGAAAATTCCCGTGCTCCTGAAGGAGATGTGTCTGAGCTCACGGACAAGGTAGCCGCTGGGTTTGGACACCTCGGGAGAAGAAAAGAGCCTCATGACTTTGCTCTGACCATGGCAGATACCCCAGAAGGGGCCGATCCTCAGTGCCTGGTGCTAATTTGTGCCTGAAGCCACCAGACCTGCTCAGGACGCAGGAGAACCTCCCGGGAGAGGCACAGGCGTTTGGTTTTCTCAATGAAGATACTAATGACACTCAGCTGAAAACGTGTGCTGATCCTCTCCCTTGAAAAGAGGGAAAGGAGCAACCTGGCCTCTCGGGAAGAGGCACCACCATTCCTCCCTGGGTGTCTCCGTCTGCCCACTGAGGCTCCGAGGGGGCGGGAGGTCTCGGAGCTCCGGGCTCTGCTCCATGACCAACACTCAGGACTGCAGGGAAGCCATGGACTCCCCTCCGGCGACCTCCAGCCCTGCTGCAGGGCCCGTTACCTTCTCCCAGGTGTTTGGGCAGCAGTGCCAGCTCATGGAAGCAGGTAAGAGAGGAACATGCACAGGCGCCACCCCGTCACCCTACATCCCACGTCCTGCTTTGCAATGTCCTTGCTGTCCCTTTCCTGTTCTGTTTCCCAAGTTCTTCCCTAAAATCCGGTGTTTTCCAAAGGGAAGATTGGGGTGACCCCTTTTGCATTTGCACACTGGCCTCGACTACCCCTGAAACTGCTCAAAAGCTCTGTGCCCAATGATTTACAAACAGGAGCAAGGGTAGGGGTGCCTCTGTGGGTTGGGGTTAACCTGGACTGGAACAAGATGCTCCTTCCCTGGTGGTGGAAGTTACTGTTTGGGTGTGAACAAAGCGTGTGTGGTGATTTTTGTATTTCAAAACAATGGCATTCTAAGGGGAGGCTGATTTGCTGCTTTGGAGGGCGATTGCTGCAGCATGTGAATATCTGCTTTGGTACTCAGCTCTGTGAAGGACAAAGTGGTTTTTTCCATGGCTTTTCCTGGCTGTTTGTGTTACTGTAGCACCTAGAAGCTCTGTTCCTTTTTCCAGGTGTTTTCAGACGTTTCTAACTCTCTACAGATGGGCCTGGTTATTTCTTGTCTGTGCCTTCTGGCTGTTAAGTAGGTGATGTGTAACATGACTAATCCCAAATCTTCCATGTTTGCCTCTTGCTCCTCACAGGTGCTCTGAAGCACCAGTCCATGAGGTGCCCCAGAGCTGTGCACTCACATCCTCCTTCATGCCTGGTTCCCCAAGCTTAAGAGATTGGATAAGGGATTTTACAAGATTTACTCCTATTTTCCTATCCCTGCTGACAAGTAGCTCTGAGGAAGGATGTGTTTGTTTACTTAGAGCTATGGAGAAACCTGGCTTTCTGCAGTGATACCATAACAACATTTGCTCCACATTTTTAGGGCTTGTTTTTCTCAGATCTACTGGTACTTTCTTATTACTGCTTGTGCTGGTACAGGTATCCTGGCAAATTTGTCCTGCAAAGTGTCCCATCCTTTTTCCTTCTTTTTTCTCTCTCTTCTGGTGGCCATTTCTGTAACTAATAATGTTTGGATTGTATGTTTCTACTTATGTGGTGACATTAAAAATACTGTGTACTAGAGTTTCCTGCAGGTCTCTTTGGGACTTCTGCTCTGCCTCTCGAACTTTCACAGGTAGAGCTGGGGGGATGACTAATTAGCTGACTGCTACTCAGTTAATCATTTGAGATCATGCTGCTGCCTCCAAGAAAATGTCAGGCAGATCTTCAAGAGGGTTTGGTATTAAACTTTCCTACTGCGTGTCCTGGGATCAGTCCAAAGGCTGTGGATGGATCCATTGAGTCAGGTCTTACCCAAAGAAGAGATGTAGGAGAAAGCTCTGATTCTGGGGGAGCAGCTTGTTTTCCAAATTAGCAAGACCAATGAGGTGGGAAAACACAGGTTGTTTTCCTTTCCCTTTCTTAGAGGGAAATGCCCCAAAAGGACACCTGGGACTTCTGGGTTTTCAAATCCCACCTTAGTCAGCCAACCAGAAGGTTTTCTTCACCCTGGTGGATCATCTTGGCAGGATTTTCTGGATGTTTTCTCAGGTGCGAGGTGAGATGCAGTGTAAGGATGGTTGCCATGGATGTCAGTGACATCCAAAGGGATTTCATGTGTGTCCCTGTGAGTTTTCTGTCCTTACAGCAGTGACCATACACACTCAGCACTCCTGAAAGCAGAACTTCAGCTGAAGTCTCTGTGGATGTGTCTGTGTTCATGGGCCTTGCAGTGTGGGCAGGAAGGGTGCCCCAAGGTGGTGGGAGTGGATACAGGTTTGGGACACCAAGCTCTGGTTCCTTACCTGTGTCCTGTGTCACTGAGCTGACACTTGGGATAGGGCCACGGAAGGTCTCCGTGTCGAGTAGGGCTGTGCAAATGCCTTTACAAACCATAAAACCAAATCTTGCCCCTGTGACTCCCAGTCAACAACAGGAGCTGTGAGGAGCCAAGTTCTGACCCAAACAGTCCAAATCTCACAAGAAAGATTTGTGGATACCCAGTACCACATCATTGTCACTGGTGACATTTGAGCTCCTTAATAACACTGGGATGTGCCTGAATGATAAAGGTGCCTTAATTAAATGTCAGATTTTGTGCTTGGAGAATTGCCCAGCTTGAGATAGATCACAGGCTTGGCAGCACTCTTTGATGTACCACCTGCAATGCTCTCATGGGTTTTGTAGCTTCTGCCTGTGGTGTGAGGGCACTTCTCCTCCAAAGCACACGTGAGAAGAGCTGGGCTCTGCTTGCAAAATGTGCTTCAGGTTGTGTGTAGCATTATCTGCCCTTGGTGGAGAAGCCAGAAGGTGTGTGATGCTCCCCTGCAAACACATCCCCTTCTCCCAGTGCTGCTCTTCAGTCACTTGCTCTGGAAACCAAATACTGAATGCTTGGAAGTCAACTCCCCTTGCCAGCTGCACCTCGTCCCCCTTGATATAAGACTTGGTGGAGCTGGGTGTTTTGTGCAGCTGATCCTGCACATTTGGCTGATTATCCATGCATAGCTTATGGAGATTTCTGTAATCACAGCATCAGTCTGTGAGTGTGCTGGCACATGGGAGCCCTGCTCCAGAGCTGGCTTGCCCTTTGCACAGGTCCTCGCTTTGTGTTTAACCTCTGGAGCAGCATCTGCTAGCACAGCAAAGGGGATGCTCTTTGGAAAGTTATTTTTCTACCTTCCCACTTTATTCTGTCGCCCCTTTCCTCACCAATTTACTACAGCTCCATAACTTTGTTTGCTGGGATGTGTTCCTGGGTGCTGATTTGCCCTGAGTGCAGGGAGCAGTGGGGGTGGGAAGGCTGCAGCTGGCTGAGCTCCCTGCTCTGAGAGTTCATTGACAAAACTCCAGTTTCCCAAGGCAGCCAATCCTTGCTGTTGCAGGCATTAAATTTGGCTGATGCCTGAAAGACCTGTCAGTGTCACCTGGGGACATGGTCACCTTTAGAGGGACTGTAATTCCCAAAGAGGGGGCTGTAATTCTTGCCTGGGATCACTCAGGGAATAAGTTTTGTTTTCCTTGGCAAGACACACAGGGTGGGTGATGTTTTGCCTTTTCCAGCCTAGCTACAAGGTTGGTGATTTCCAAAAGGAGTAATTGGGAAAGAGGCTGGCTTCATAGCCCCATCCTAAATCTTTTGCTCCCAGAAGAAATTCCTGCCTGCCAGGCAGTGCTGGAGGAGCTTTCTTGCTTGAAGCACAAATTTGAATCTGGCACAGGTGCATGCTATAAATTTTGCTAATACCCAAATGAAGACTCCAGTTGTTCATTTTAGAAAGAAAATAAAGCAAAAACAAAGTCTGAAGGATTTATGATTGTCACTACCAAACTTTAAAATGAGGGTTACTAAGAATTTGAAGGGTATTTCCCATCTGATCTCCTATGAAATACTGAATATATGGAGTGAGACCTGATCTCCAGGAGAGCTGAGTGTTTTCTGGAAGACTTGAGCTTAGGAGAGAAACCATTTATTTTAGACATGGGCAAATTCCAAGCAATTTGTTTGGCAGATTGCAGTTTTCTGGACTTACAGCCATGCATTATTCTCTGACTCACTGCTCCATTAGATTAATTTTCATTTTCCATCAATTCCTTGGCTCTCAGATGCTGCTGATTTGTTAGGCTCCCAATATTTTTTTTTAGTATCTTGCCGGTTAGTTTTCCATTGGTTATGAAATAAGGAACTTGACTAAGGATGTGACCAGAATGAACAAGAAAGGAATTTGTAAATCATCCAGACCTTAGGATTTTGCAGTGAATCTCTTCCATATTATATTTCCATTACGTGCATTCTGTATTCCACTCTGGTGGCTGCTCCCCAAATGGATGTGAGTTTGGTTTTGCTATCCCTTCCCAGCAGAAAATTAAGGACATGATACAAAATTCTTAGGAGTTCTTCTATGGATATTAATGTCATGTGGCTCAAAGCTTTTGCCTTTCCCCCCCTAGATCTGTAGTTTATAGCTCTTGATCCAGTTCCTCTCAAGGGGAATGTGAGGTGAGATTGATGTGGCATTACCTAAGCAAAATATTTGTCATGCAGCATGAAACCCCCGGAATCTCATCTGGTCTGGCATCTTTTGCAAAGATTTTGTTTTGCAAACAAAGCATGGGATATGCAACATAGAATTCCTTCATCTGGTGCTTGAATATGGTTTTTAAACAAATAAAATAGTATTTTAAAAAGACCTGCTCTGTACCCCCTGACTTGGGTGAAGGTTTGCTCAGGAGCTGGGCTCCTTGAAGCACTTCAAACCTGATGGGTGTTAGATCTGAAAAAAGTGATTAATGGGAAAACTTCAGCCCCTGATAAGATGTAGAAGGAAATCTCTGACCTTCTAAACTGAGGCTTAGATGAACATTTACCATCTGTGCTCTCTTATTTTGTGCCCTTTAGTCCCTTGAGCATTTTTCCATTATTTAATTAAACAGCAACCAAACAGGATCTGGTTTCAAACCGTTTACCTGGAGCTGAGGCAGAGCAGAGGGGATGCAGTTTCACCTCCTTCCCAAAAGCTGAGTTTAGCAGTGTCTGTCAGGCACTGGGGGACATGGCACAGAATCCCAGACTGGTTTGGGCTGGAAGGGACTTTAAAGCCCATCTTGTTCTCCACCCCCTGCCGTGGGCAGGGACACCTTCCTCTGTCCCAGGTTGCTCTAAGCCCCATCCTACCTGGCCTTGGGCACTTCCAGGGATGAAATAATTTCTGCTGCTGGGTTTCCTGACTTACAACACTTTGTGAGCTCAGCCTCCAGCTCCCAGAGCATGAGAGTAAACATCTAGTGACAGTTCTTCTTGCCTCTCGTGGACAACAACAGAAAACAGTCAGCATAAAACTTGCTTGGATCGGTTGGTTTGAGGCCATCAGGGCTGGGAATGTGTTCTCTGGCACTTGGAGCATCAGGTTTCCTACGTGCATTAGTCACTAATAAATCTTTCATGGTAACAAGCTGTTTCATTTGCTCTCCCAGGAGAAGAGGGGGTGTGTGGATGCCAGAGATGTTTTCAAACGTTGTTGCAGCAGCCTGGCTTAATTACTGAGCCTCAGGATAGATTAACTAGTTTTGGGAAAATAAGAAACTGGAGCAGGCGTCAGGTGGGTGAAGTGAGATTAATTTGGTGATCCCAAAGAGTCTGGCCCTCCTGGGTGGGGAGCCACTGACCTAAGGTGAGGCATCACTGGCCCATGGTGATCCATCATAGAATCATGGAATGGTTTGGGTTGGAGGGAACCTTAAAGCCCATCTCATCCCACCCCCTGCCTTGGGCAGGGACACCTGCCACTGTCCCAGGTGGCTCCAAGCCCTGTCCAGCCTGGCCTTGGAGACTCCTCAGGATAGAGCAGCCACAGCTTCTCTGGGCACCCTGTGCCAGGGCCTCACCACCCTCTACAGGAAAGTGTTTCCTCCATATATTTAACCTAAATATCCCCTTTTCAGTCTGAACCCATTACTTCTTGTCCTGTCACTACAGTGCAGGCACCCGAGGCTGCTGTGTTGCTGGCCAGTGCTGCAGACACCTGGAAGGGAAAATTACTGGCTGCAGCATTCCAAAATTGACAGTTACTTTGTTTTGTCAGATTTCGTGGTTGGGGATTTTCCTTTTACTGGATCTGGCTGCTCTTGAAGTTTCTGTTCCCTGAGTGGAGCTGTGGTCTGGGTTTATGTGCTGGTGTTGTCAGACTTCAGCAGCTCGAAAGCAACCCCATAAACTTGTGCCCACCACTGTGGTGCCTGAGAATCTGTAAAATAAAATCCCTGCCAACTTTCTGTGCACGTTACTGCCAGGCTGAACCACCTCGTGTGTGTTGGTGCAGAAAAAGGTGTCATTTTTGTCAAAACCAAGCCTGTTTTTCTGACATGACAAGAAATGTCTCAGAAACAAACTGCTTGAGAAGCTCCTGGAGTTTCGTGTTTTAAAGGAGAACAGGACAATCTGATTCTCTCCAGGGCCAGCTCCAGCACTAGGAGGAAACATCATTTATCTCTTCCCAGAAAAGCAATGAGTAAGAATTCTCCTTGACAGGTGATGTGCTCCTGCCTGAGCTGAATAGATTCGGGGGCCACAGAAATGAAATGGGAAGATCACGAATATTTTTCTTTTCCACCCAGTGGAACGAGCTGTTATTAGGGATAAAAAGAAGTGACATTTATCTCCCTCTTTTCACTTCATTAGGTAGGGCTGTGCTCCCAGGAGGAAAAGAGTGGATGCAGTTCACTTGCTGTCTGTAGCTGTGACTGCTCTTCAATGTTCTCCTTTTCATCACACAAACATTGGGCTGTTGTTGTCTGCCTGGGGAGCTTCACTGGGCCCTGAAGGACAGAGGCACCACAGACAAGGACTTGCTAATACTCCATAAATATCCATAGGAAGTGCTTGAGAGAGCCATGGAGGCCACCTTTGAGTGAGCAAAGTGGGGTGTAACAGGTTGGAAGTTTTGTTATCTCTCAGAGGATTTCCTGCTTTGGTTTATTGCAGGCTGGAAAAGCACCTGGGAATTGCAGAGCCTGGCTGAGAACACAGGACAGGGATCTCTTAGAGCAGGGAGAGGTTTTCCTGATGGCCAGACTGTAGCTGGGGTCCTGAGGGTGATGGATTGTACCTGCTTGGAAGAGAGGAGAAAAAGGCAGTATTTTCCAAAACTGAGGATGTGAGGAACGTGGGTATTAAAGAGATGGTAAAAGATGGCCTTGGACAGGAGCTGAATCCCCATTTCCTTGATGGATCTGGTGCTTTATTCCCCAGAGTTGCCTTGTGGGGTCTGATTGAACCTGCAGCAGCCTTTGGGAGCTGAGGTGCCCTGTGCTGAGGATCTGCATCCCCACCCCTCCAGGGCCAGGCAGCTCCTCTCCCCTCACCCTGGGGAGTCCCTTGCACAATGTAGGTGTCATTAATGTGTTTGAAACCAGCCCAGCACAGAGCAGCCACGGAGGGGGGACCATGGATGTACTGTTAAGTGGGGAATTATGGATATGTACCCACAGCTATTTATATCATGCACAGCAGGAGGGGGTTATTCTTAAAACAACAAGGAAAAGTTTTCCCAAATGTTCTGACTGCTGTGTGCTGCCAAGTATCTGAAAAAAAACCAAACAAACCAAACCTACAACAGAAAATGGAGAAAATATTGAACAGTATTTTTTCCGTAAATTAAATATAAATTGTTCCCTGTCATCTCAATAATCAGACTCCATTATTACAGCATCTGTATACGAAGCACTTGTGAGCTGATTTACTCCTGATTCAATTATGGGCAGTGTTCATCTGCCTTCCTGATGGACTAATTTGGTTTTGTCAGTTACTGCTCACAGCAAAGTATATGGATGTAATAATTCCTTGCAATTGCAACCCTCATGTTTTTATGACACCAAAATAATGAACTGAAAACATGCGTAGGATTACACTTGCAGCTACAAACAGGAATTAGTTATTATTCTTTCTTTGGAGCTCTTGGAGGCAATTTTAATGGCCATGCATTATTAGAATGGTAAAGGGGATGAAAGGCATGAAGCAAAGCATTTGTCTTTGCTCTGGCTTTATCCTATTTTATGGTAGGTGGGGATTTTGGAGAATCCTGTAAATGGATATTTTTCCTAAATTCTGATATGAAATAATGAAAGTATTTTACTAGAACACATCCAGGCCATCATGAGTTTGACTGGTAAATCAGCTGAACAAGGCTGAGGTTCCTGCCTTTGTGCTTTATCCTCCTGGCTAATGCAATGGATGTAATGATGGAATAAAAACCAAGTGAGCCCTTTCAAAATTAAACATTCCTAAAGAGCCTGAATATGAGACCCTCAAAATATCCATATGTTATCTTGGCTTGGAATGAAATACATTATATGAAGTTTGAACATGGGAAAACTCTGCTTGAATACTGATTCCATTAGTTTTGAAATGGAAATGTAGCATCGTCAAAGCTCTGGCAAAGAGAAAACAGGCTGGCAGGGAGAAATGGGTGGGTTTTATTCTGCAGAAGAGAAAGACCCTGCAGTGTCCTGAGGGTTGTGGCAGATGGGTTGCAGATTAGGAATACTGCATTTTTGCAGCATTATCCTGTAAGGCTCCATCCAAGCAGCACCTTTGTAAGGGCTCCCAGCACAGCAGCCAGATCTGGGGGCCCTGGAGCCCAGCTGGGTTAAAGACACTACTCACTCAGCTGGCACCTGCTCTGCCAGCTGTGCAGGAGGCAGAGCAAGTCCCAGGGAATTCCATTTATTTCTATTTCCACTGCTCCTTTTGTTCCAGCTTGCCCAATTACTCGAGCAATGCAATTGTGGTTTGTTATATTCTGTGTCCTTGGTACCCACTGGCACTCACAAAGGGGCTGGAAGTGCTGCCCTCACTAAAGGGTTAAAAAAGTAAATAAGTTAAATTCTAGGGAATTCAGAGTGTGTCTGTTAAGTTTTGGCCAAAAAAGGGCATCTGATGCTATGAGTTTGTGCAAAATGAAGCTTCATTCTCCCTGCAGCCTCTCTCAGCCTGGATAAAACCAGTCCCTGTCCCTTGTTTGAGCTGCTCAGGTTCTCTTACAGAGCTGCCTACGATGAGCTCGGGTTTGCAGATGCCAAAACAGGGATGAAAGCTTCTGCCAGGGGCTGCAGAACTCAGCAGCTCGTCCCCAGGCCTGCCCCGAGGGTCTGCACAGTGGGGCTGCCGTGGGAGGGCTGGAGAGGGGCTTCGTGCCAGCACAGGGAGTGGCTTCAGAGTGCCAGAGGGAGGGCTAGCGTGGACTAACTGGAGGAATTCTTCCCTGTGAGGATGCTGAGGCCCAGGGCAGCTGGGGCTGCCCCATCCCTGGCAGTGTCCAAGGCCAGGCTGGATGGGGTTGGAGCACCCTGGGACAGTGGGAGGTGTCCCTGCCCAAGGAGGGGTGGAATGGGCTGAGCCTTAAGGTCCCTTTTGGCACAAACTATTCTGGGATTCTGTGGTTCCATGATCAACAGCACTGTGTGCTCAGCTGGGAGAGTGCAGTGATTTTTGCAGGCTTTAAGAAGGGTTTGGTTTTCCCTGCCTGGACTGGGAGCCTGGTGGGGCAGGGGCAGGGGGGTGCAAAGGTACCTCAGTTCCCTTAAATGTATTGGAAATATCAAGAGTGACCTGGCCATGGCACCACACAGCTCTGAGTACAGAAATTCACTCTATTTATCCATGTTTCCCAGCTTCTGGAAAGTCTGGGAAGACTCCAGTTATGAGTCAAACATGTTAAATCAAGATGTCATTTTTAAGATTGTGAAAGGTTGAAGCTTCTTCCTCTGATTTTCACCCATGGGCAGACAATGGTGGCAAAGGACTCTCAAAAAGCAGCTCTATCCATGACTGCTAAAGTTCTGACCAAATAATCCAGCCCCTCTCTTGGACAACTCTGCACCAATCCGTGCATGGCTGTGGCCAAGTCCCACAGACTGAATAATTGTGGTTTTCTAGAAAAGCTGGTGTTTGTAACAGAAATTCTTTGTGCTGTGGTGCTGACCCCCGGTGGCTGCTGCCTGGTGTCTCCTGCTGTGCTGTGGGAAAACTGCTCCTGCCTGGATCCTGACTTCCCATTAAGCACCTGGTTTGTTGCAATAAAAGAAAAAAATTAAGTGTTTCTCAAAATGTATTCTGAGAGAGAGCACAACTATTCTCCAAGAAAAATTAACCTTTTTTCCTTTTCCCCCCCCCCCCCCCCCCCTTTTTTTTTCCATTTCTCTTTCCCTTTGTAAATTACTTTTTCTTCAGCTTGGGGAGCATCTTTCCAGTGGCCTGTGGCAGACCTGAGAGCAGTTTGTTTTTCACCAGCTTATCTATCAGTTTGCTGTGTGCTTAACATGCCAATAACACACTGACTTGAAAAATAATGATCCATCATCATAAATACCTATGGATTTGTCAGGCTGGGGATGGCAGCCCCACCTGAACTGGTTGCTTTAAAAAACAAAACTAGGAAAAAGATTTATTGTGCCAGCATTTGTGTTTCTGAATGTCCTCTATTTCTTCATTCCATTTCTTAATGGAAAGATGAGATTTTCTTGTTCCCCCCCGCCTCAAAATTCAGGGTTTTAGTAAATAATGTGTTAAGTGCAGCAAACTCATCAAATGGTAAGTGCCAGAATGCAAATTGATGAGGTGGGATTTGTTTCCTGTAAACAGCAAAATGCTGCTTTTGCAGATAATAACAAAGCTTTTATCTTTAAGGTAAACTGTAGATTAACTAGAAGGGTAATTTAACATTCACAGTTGTTTAAATGGGATTAACTCCTGTGAAGATTTATTATACACATGTAGGGATCCCAGAGAAGGCATTTCAGAAGTGAGAATTTTTTCCCCATGAAGTTCAGCATTTTAGTCAAAATTTGATGTTCATTAGAATCAGAGATGGATGGCATTCATGCCAGTGTTTTGTGAGGGTCTTCCTGCCATTTAATATTTTAATTTTCACCATGTGGGGGGAAAAAAACAAAGTCAACATGATCTCCAGCTTTGATGGCAAGAGGCACACAAGAAAGTTTAAAATACAAATTAGCTTCTCCAGAATCCAACTGTGTGCATCTAATTACATCTAATGCTAATTATCCTCTTGATCTTAGCATTTCACTGTATTCCAGCTACGACTATTGCCAAGCATGAATCACGCATTTAGGCTTACCCACATAAAACCCCAAAGCAGGCTGGGGCTGCTGCTTTGCCTTGGGAGTAGAACAGAGTGTTTAGATGGTTTTTATCCTTTTTCCCCCTTCCCTTTCAGCTTTTCTACCCCAGCTGGCCCCAGTTACCTGGGAATGCCTAGTGCTGTCTGCCTGCACTCCAGGGAAGCTGTGCTTTCCCTGCAGAGAGAGGGATTTTGGGGGGATTTTGTTACACTTAACTCTCACTGAGCTGGGCAATGTCCCACTTGAGGTTTGCTGCTCCCGTATTAGGGAATCGTGGCTTAGATGCCTTCCCCCCGGGGACAGTGCTTTGTAATAAATCTGAAATGATTCACGAGAGAGAGGGAGTGTGATCGTTTCTTTTAAGAAAGGCTGAGTAGAAATTGCTGGGCTCCGATAGCCGTGATGCACCAAAACTCGGCTGCACTGTTTCTCTTCCCTTTCGTTGGGCCGCGGCAAGTGCGGGTTCGGCAGCCTCGGCACAGGGTCTGGAGCTGGGGAGGGTTTCCAGGGCTCCACTCTCCACCGGCAGCATCTGGGCACCTGGAATGCACAAAAATCCCCGTGCGGCTCTCGCTCCGATTTAGGGAACCGCGGGGAGCAGGCCAGGAGAGGGAGGCAGAGTACGCTGCAAGCCGAGCCCGCTGCCGCCCGGCTCGGGTTCGGCCGAGTCCGTGCTGTTAAATGGCTGGGAAGCGTCAAACGCCAGCGCCACGGGGTGCTGGGGGCTCTCCCTTACTCGTGGTATCGAGTGAGGCTCTTCTGGGCTTCAGGTGACCCTTCCTTCCTTGCTGGAATCCTTGCTGGAATCCTTGCTGGAATCCTTGCTGGAATCCTTGCTGGAATCCTTGCTGGAATCCTTGCTGGAATCCTTGCTGGAATCCTTGCTGGAATCCTTGCTGGAATCCTTGCTGGAATCCTTGCTGGAATCCTTGCTGGAATCCTTGCTGGAATCCTTGCTGGAATCCTTGCTGGAATCCTTGCTGGAATCCTTGCTGGAATCCTTGCTGGAATCCTTGCTGGAATCCTTGCTGGAATCCTTGCTGGAATCCTTGCTGGAATCCTTGCTGGAATCCTTGCTGGAATCCTTGCTGGAATCCTTGCTGGAATCCTTGCTGGAATCCTTGCTGGAATCCTTGCTGGAATCCTTGCTGGAATCCTTGCTGGAATCCTTGCTGGAATCCTTGCTNTTCCTTCCTGGAATCCTTCCTTCCTGGAATCCTTCCTTCCTGGAATCCTGCCTCCCTCCTCACCACCCGTGCAGCTCTCAGCCCAGTTCTTTGCTGGTAGCTCCTGCCATCCCAAAGCTGGATGGGGCAGTCAGATTCCATGAGGTGATAGCTGGCTCAGGTTAGCTAATCTGCACACACTGAGGTTCATTTCAGGGTAATTTGGGCTGATTTAATGTGATTTGATGATCACAAGCAGCACCATTTGGTTTATCAAATAGGCCAGATTAGCTGTAAATCAAATTTGTCCTGAGAATTTGAGCCCAAGAGATGTTCAGCTGTGAGGGTGATGTACTATCTCACCTGCAGGGGGGAAAAAAAAAGGAAATAAAAACTTGAAAATCAGAGCTTTGGTCTTTATGGTGTTTTCTGTTGTGAGAAATGTTCTTAGTTTCATGAATCGAAGCCTCCCAAATTGAATAGTGAAATCTAGAGAGAAAAAGGATTCTTCTCCCAGCCATAGCTCTGCAATCTGCCTGTTTAAAAACAAAAAGAGGCATTTTAAGGAAATAAAAAGCATTTTGGGAAACTAGCTCTTACAAGAGTCACATCAAGGGCCTTTTGTGCTTGTGGCAATCAGTCCAAATTAATCAGTCAGTTTCTCTAGAGCTGTACCCTGTGTAAAAGTTTTATTTGATGTCCCAGGCAACCTTGAAAATTCTTCTGGGCTGCATCAATTTGATTTAATTCAGCTTCATGTTAGAGTAGATGATCTCAAATCAGCCTGGAGCACCCACACTGTGCTTAGTGCAGGATTTTGGCTGGTGCATGTTTAGGATTTTTGCCAGGACAGTGTGACCTGGTAATGACAAAAGTCTGTGCCAGGGGTAAGTGCAAGGAAAATGAAATTCCTGCTCAGTGTTGCTTGCAGCACCCCAAGGGAACTTGGAACCACCCAGGCCAGAAACAATTTGCCCTGAAATTCTGTGAATGAAGGTTAGGGCAAGCTGTGCATGGAAGTTCTTGCCAGAGGAGAGGTTTTAGCTAAATAAAGTTCTGGTGAGCAATTACTCTCATAATTCAGTGGTCAATCCTGTTGGGGAATTGCTCTTGGTAACTCTTATACTGTTAATTAGCTAACTACCATGAGGCATTAATAAATATTGCAATGCTCTTGATGAAGAGTTAGTTGTTTATTCCCCCTTTGCACATGGCATACCTGAGGAATGAAGGTTTTTCCTCACTTTTGGTAGGTACAGAGACACTGTTGCAGTTTCCAGACACAGGGAAAATGTGACTCAGGTGTGTGAGGAGCCTCAGGTGTCTGCTGGGTCTGGGCCAGTGAGGAACTGCATGGAACAGCTCAAAGGCAGGACTCTTCCCAGAGGGGTATTCCTTTAATTCACAGGCTGCCATGGGTTGGAAGGGACCTTAAAGTCCTGTCCCACCCCTTCCACTATCCCAGGTTGCTCCAAGCCCTGTCCAGCCTGGCCTAGGACAATTCCTGGGATCCAGAAGCACCCACAGCTTCTCTGGGCACCCTGTGCCAGGGCTTCCCCACCCTCATGGGGAAGGATTTCTTCCCAACATCCCATCTAACCCTGTCCTCTGGCATTCCCCTTGTCCTGTCCCTCCAGGCCCTTGGACAGCATCCCCCTCCAGCTCTCAGTGGGATCAGGTGGGATCAGCCTGAGAGCAGAGCTGGGATCAGCTGGTGCTTATCATCTACAAAACTTCTCTTAGCATACACATAATATTTACCCCTTAATTGTGAGAGCCAACTATCACGTTACTCATCTGCAGCAGTGCTTCTCTGACCTGCTGGGCTTTTTGTTGCCAGCACAGGCACCCCTCTCCAGGCTCACCTCTCTCCACAACCTGAGAATGAGTTATGATATTTCTTACTAGGACATAAGCTCCATGTGCCATTTTCTGCTTATTTGTCACCATTTCCCCCACCCTTTACAAGTCTAAGCCTTCAGTAGGCCAAGGCATGATCTCGGTGATGATTTTGTTGTGGCTCAGTGGTTTGCTCAGAGCTGTCCCCCAGATGTGACAGCCCTGCCCTGGCTCCCGTGCCAGGAAGAGCTGATCAGAGTGCAGGCAGCTGACAGGTCACTGTGATGAGGTGCCACGTTCCCCTGGGGACAGACCACAGTGAAAATGAGGAAGGATTGGCATTTACTGGAAATCCCCCTTGTTACAGCCTCAGTGCCTGGAGTCCTGATTGCTGGAGGGGGTGGTTAGGCTGATGAATGTCTCCTTCCATTTGTTTCCTAGATGGAAAGAGGGGTGTCCACTGTAAGATGCTGCTCTCAGGGTCTGTTTCTCTGTGTGCTGTGAAATGTTTTTCAGGTATCACCCCTGGTGCCATAATTTCCTTTAATAAGCAGAAATAGGTCTGTGATGAGAGTTGCCAGGGCTGTTGTATTTGTTGGTGGAGAGTAATGTGTTTGAAGAAGGGTGTTTGTCTTATTTTCTGGGGCTGTCATAGTTAATAAATGGATGAATAATTAAGTAAACTTATCCATAATTAACTCCACAGCCTGTGGGCATATGACCAGTTTGGACAGTCCTTATGTCAAGGCACATATATCAGCCCTTGGAAGAAATCTCAATTCTTTATGGAAGAGCAAGTTTCTCCGAGCAAAGTCCTTGCTGAATTTCCAATTAACTTAATAAATAGGTTTTCTTCTGTTTGTATTTATTTTAGAAACGTCCTGTATTGTTTTACCACTGATATCTTACTGCTATGGCTCATCCTGTATGCCATGATTTATGTTTCTCTGTCCAGTGCTTGAAGCTTCACTGGGTTATTATTATTATGTAATAATAATATTATTCCATATAGAAATGTTATTATTCCATATAGAAAATTATGTAGAGAGTTGTAAAAGTCCTTGATTGAATTCCATATGTAAAACACACCATGATTCAGGGGAAATTAAGGGCTAAAAAAGGCTGGTTTTAGGTTTGGATACTTTTCAGCAGGTGTATTTCAAGACTGAGACTGAGTTTTTGCATAAGAATCTGGTATTTGAACGTTCTGGAAGTGTTTTAGCAGCTCTGGATCCCCTTTGCTGCTCGGGCTGTCCGTGAGCAGCAGGGTCAGTGGAGCATCTCCTCTGTTGTTATGGGAACACCAGCAGTGGGGTGCCAGGGAAGGCAGCAGAGATGGTATTTGTTGAATGACATGTAAAATCAGGTTTTGCTATTCTCCTCAGAGAGATTTCCACTCTTGCTTTTGCAGCAATGTTCTGAATACAGGATGTTTGGAGATGTAACCTGTGCTGGGAACAAATACTCTCTATTTCCATGTGGAAATCTGGGTGCTGTGATTTGGGATGTGCATCTCCGTCCTTTCCTGTGATATTGCAATAATTCAGTCACAGCTGCTCCAGATGTGAGAAACCCACATTCACAGCTCCCCCAAACCTCCCGAGGTGCATTGAATTATCGGGGGCTTCAGGTCCTGAGGCTCAGTGCAGGGCCAGCAGTGCTACACCACACCTGTTTCACACTGCTCAGGTGTCTAATACAAACCAGCTTGCATTTGGAATGGCATCTCCTCTTTGAAGCATGAATAAAAGCCATGAGGTGAAATCCTGAGGGCTTTTAGGACGAGAGTGTGCAGACAAGGCGGCTCCAGCACAGCTGCACTTAGAGCCATAAATATTCAGAGGCTGGGGGTAAAACTCCTCACCCGTGGGTGGGGAGGCACTCCAAGCACAGCACATCCTGCTTTACCCAACTCCTTCAGCCCAGCAGATGCTGCTCATCCTTTGCCATGGCTGTGCCTCCCATCCAGGGCTGGCACTGGAATATGTGGTTGTAAAACTTTCTGACCAGACAGCTCTGAGCCTTGCAACTTTTGAAGGTATTTCAATATAATTCAGTATAAACTAATTTTCCTCTGTTTTGGGTGGAGGATGTGTGAGCTGGGTAGTTCAAGAGTTTATTTAAAGGGCTTTTTCCTACTTTCACACAAGACAAATCCTTTGACATTTTGGAGCCTTCTCAAGCATCCAGCTCAGAGCTACAGCAAAGTATTTAATTTCATTATTTTCACTCCATCTTTCTCCCTAAAAATGTCTAGAGCTCACATACCATTAGAGCTGCTTGAACGCTCCACAGCAAAGTGCAGGAACTTTGTCATTGCATCTGATTGGAAATTCAAATGGGATTTGGTGGTGGGGATCTAAATCCATCTGTCAGCACAGGGCACGTGAGGAAGAAGGTGGGGAGGATGTTACCAGAGTCAGCATTTGTGTGATCATTTCGTACATGTTTTGCAGCACAGAGGGTTCTAAGCACTGCTAAACCTCATGTTTTAAAGAATAGAGCCAGGAAAATCGGATCTTTTCCTTTTCTGAAAGCAGGGAGTTGTATCTATTTCCTGGGTGTTGTGTTCACAGGTGCTAAGAATTCTTAAGTCTAATGCTTCTGGAAATTTCCTGCTTCAGTTTTAGCACCTGGATCTCCCCAAGTCAGGGAGAGGTGATGCTGAACAAGGGGTTTATGCTGTTGTGTACCTTCCCCCCAGACACACATTTTGCCTTCTAGATTTTTTGAGGGGCTTAAGTCACTTATTTCATATAACTGCAGGAAAAATCAATAAACAACTAGACGTCTCTTTTTTTTTTTTGTTTAAATATCAGTATTTCATGGTTGCTATAATTTATTTTTTCATTCTCTTCTTCCCCACTGTTGCCTAAGCAGGGAAGAAGCTGATGCTCACTAATACTGAATTTAAATTTATTGATCAAGTTTGAGAGAGNCTTCCCCCCAGACACACATTTTGCCTTCTAGATTTTTTGAGGGGCTTAAGTCACTTATTTCATATAACTGCAGGAAAAATCAATAAACAACTAGACGTCTCTTTTTTTTTTTGTTGTTTAAATATCAGTATTTCATGGTTGCTATAATTTATTTTTTCATTCTCTTCTTCCCCACTGTTGCCTAAGCAGGGAAGAAGCTGATGCTCACTAATACTGAATTTAAATTTATTGATCAAGTTTGAGAGACCCATGAATGAAAGAGAAAATCCAGCCCAGCATTTTCAGTATTTCTAGTCGTTCCACAAGGAAAAAAGAAATCTAAATGTTGTGAGCAAGCAAGAAATGCAAATGTGTATTTTTCCAGCTGCTAAACTGGAATTTTGCTGGTTTGAAATTTAATTTTGTTTTTTTTATCTGACCCAAATGTTGACTTCTAATTTAGGGGTTTTTTCCTAGTTCTGTGTAATAGAAACATATTGGGTTTGATGAAAGTCATAACCTTGTAACAGACATTGTTTTTAAAGGGTGGAACAGAACAGTCTGGAATAAATCTGTGCTTTATTTTCCAATCAAAAACAAGTGCTCTTCAATCCAAGCTTCTGGTCCTCCTGGAGAGACTTCACAAATGTGCTCCTGCCTTGGATTTAGAAGGAAACAAATGAGATACCAGGTAACAAAACTCAGCCATGCAGTATTTTAGATAATTCGGTTTGTCCTTTTTCTTGTCAAAGACACAGATGCCCAGTACTCTGCTCAAAAGCTCATCAGAAGAAATCCTCTTTATAACTAGGAAAAAATTCTCCATATGGTAATGTCATCACAAAAGAGCAACAGTCTTCTATTGATTGTCCCCTGCAGGTATCCCAGTAATAGAACCATTCTATAAAAATTTAGAGTCTTACAATTCCTTGTTGCAAATCTGATTGAGTTTTGTTTCTCTGGGAAGATAGAATATTCTCTTTGGGTTTTTTGCTTCCCTTCTCTAAGAGCACTTCATTTCAGGGCTTGTTTAGTCACCGTGAGTTGCAGAGGAGCAGGTGTGTAAGGTCTGAGTAACGCCTGTGAGACTGAGGCAGAAAAGGTTCTGGCCATTATGGGGTAACGGGCTGGGATGTGCTGACAGGGTGGGCACGGATCTCTCTGTGCCTCACACCCCCTCTCCCTCCCGCAGCTGGCCTGGCAAGTGCCCGGCTGTGCTGGCTTCTTGAGGGGAGCGTGAGTCACAAACCAGCCTGGGAAAGGCCCCTCCTTATCCCAGAGTCAGCTTTGCCCCAGCTCTGATCTACCACGATTGCCAACAAAGCTGCTTTTTTCCTGTTGGCACAACACTGGCTGTGCAGCTGTGGATGAGAGTCTGGACTCTCTGTAACCAGTGTAATGGATGAAACGGGGAAAAAACCCCAAACACCATCTGTGTCTGAGGAGCTTCGGGTGTTTGGGCCTTTCTTTCTGATTTGAAAGTCAGAATAAAGTCAGAAATAGAGATTTTTAGCTTGGAAATTAACAAGTTTTATCTGCAGGCTGGGGAGATACGTCTGGAGGGAAGGAGACTCGGGGGGCCCTTCCTGCTCTCTTGAAGTTCCTGACAGGAGGGTGGAGCCGGGTGGGATTCAGGGGACAGGAACAGGGGACAGGAACAGGGGACAGGAAAGCCTCAGGCTGGGCCAGAGGAGGTCCCAGTTGGATACTGGGGAAAATCCCTTCACTGAGAGGGTGGCCAGGCCTTGGGCAGGAGGGACAGGCCTCGGGGGTGGGCCTGGCAGTGCTGGTGTGAGAAACAACCCTCACTTTTTAAAATTTTAAAGGTTTATTACAACAAAGGACTAAATAAGGGAAAAGTTCAGCGCTGGGAGCCTCCGTGCCAGCCACGTGCTCGGCTACAAAATGGATGTTCTGTCTTTTATATCTTTAGCCCCTCCCCAGGTCTTGTCACTCGACTCTTTCACTGGTCAGTGCTGGAGATCACTTTCTTACATCTTGATTGGAGGTCTGGAGTTGCCAAAGTAACAAGCCAGCCCTCCAAAATGTCCCTGTTACTAAGAGCATCCCATAATAACAATTTATGGGTGAGGGGAGATATAATTATCATCTACAAAACTTCTCTTAACATATACATGATATTTACCCCTTAGTTGTGAGAGCCAACTATCACATTACTCATCTGTAACACTGGGCTGGTGGATGGCCTGGGTGAGCTTGGAGGTCTTTTCCAGCCTAAATGATTCCATGTGCAAACATCCCATCTCAATGCTGGTTTTATTTCCAGATTTATCTGTACTCCTGCTGCTCCAGCACAAGTATCTGCATTCCTGGAGGGACTTCTGTCATTTATCAGGTCCCTCTACAGCCGAGTTAACAAGTTGCCTGCAAAAAGCAAAATATTTCAGATGATAAAAAGAGGTTTTCTCATTTTAGTCCTTGAAAAAAACCTCAATGTTTTCTCTATTTAGCAGGTAAATTTATTTCTAAACCCTCAATCCTTTCTCTATTTGCCAGGTAAATCTTTAGTGCTGAAGCTGACTGGTGTGTGTAGGAGGCATTTTTGTGTTTTACTCAATGCTTTGAGATCAGTGGAAATGAAAAGCTGTATAATTACCCTCTGGCCTTTTATCTTTCTGTGGTATCATCTCTAGAGAACCAACGATTGGGTAGAGAAGCCTCTGCACAGCAGATAATCACAGCCATTAGAGGAAACAATGCCAACGTAAAATCAACTGTGTTTTGCTCAGTAAAACATTGATATTGGAGTCTGTGTTGATCCATTCCTGAAATCAGGCAGCCAAGAAACAGCCACTGCTCAAGGCAGCACCCACAAATTGAACTAATTGTTGAATATTCTAGTAAAATCTTAAAATATTCAGAGGATTGGTGCTATGGGATGGGGGGACACAAAGGATATGAACATCTGCTCTAAGTGAAAAATACAAGTCAGCATTAATTACAAATTTGCAATCAATGCTGCTGTGTTTTGAAGGTGTTGGTAAATAATTAATGAGCGAGTGAAGCACAAGGATGGAAATTTCCTCTAAAATCTGATTTTAAGCAAGTATCAGTGCTTTTCAAGGGAGGAGAAGGAAAGGAGCAGATTTATGATACAGCTGGAATGTAAAAGGCGAAACAGTGGTTTTATTCAGGAGCTAAATGCACGTGGAGTGGTTCAGCAGCTCCATTTGTCATTATCCCTGATCAGTGCAGCAGCTGAGTGGCCGGGATTGGTGATTGTGTGGGGAATATTCACTTGTCAATAAGATCTTGACTGAATGTCACATCCACTTAATGGCATTTAAAGGGGAAGGAAATCACTGTCTCACACCCCTGAGAAAGGTCAGAGCATCAATTTATCTCTGTTTGTCTGAAACCAGTTGAAAGTACAATGCAAGTTTGCCACTTAAGGATTTTTTTTTGTGTTCCAATTCTGAGTTGAACTGGTTTTAAAGCTCGTCTCAGGAAGAAAAACAAGCTGCCATGGGGGGCAGTGGCTCAGGTAGCCCATGGACCTCCTGGATCTCTGTGAGCATCTGCCCTTGGTCTTTCACCTCCTGCTCAAATTGGACAAAGTGTTCAAGCCTTGTGGAGCTCCATGCCCAGCCTAGACATTGACACATAGAGAGCACAGAGTCTGCCATGGGCTTTATGACATCTACAGCCTTCTTTGGAAAATAATAATATGTGCTCTCAGGTATGCCAGGATTCCTCCATCTTTTTGAAACATCATAAGATATGACTCATTGATTAAAAAAAAAAAAAAATTACAGCACTGACTGACAGGTTTGGGGTGCCTTTTTGGCTCTTTCTTATTAATGAAGTAATTAAGGACCATCAAACCTCAACGCACAACATCAGAGCTGCCTTGGAGCAGCCACAAGTGCAGTTCCCTCTGTCTGCAGGTGTGCTGTGCCAGGATCTGCTGGGGCTGAGCTGTGCAGAGCCCACACAAGGGCTGTGATACTGGTCCCACTGCTGATGCAATGCAGTTGTTTTTGCAGTTCCCCACCTCAGCACTGGCATTTCCAGATTTGGTTCAGATCTCACTGCAATGCCCTCTCAGCTTAGAGAAAGGAAAAGAGTCTTCATAGCTGTTCTTAAGTTTTTATCTCAGTATTTTGAGCCCTGTTGGTGCAGTCCTCATCGCTCAGATGGACTAAAACCAAAACCACACCATCCTAAGTATGTTTGTCTTGTTTCTGACAAATATGTTGCTATGGGAACTTGATGTTGCTCTGATTCTTGCACCAGATGCACCAGCTATCCGTCTCTAGGCTGGCTTTTTTTTCTGTAAATTAATTGCATTTAAACTAAATATATTAAGTTATTTCATGTTAATTAATTTGAATGTTAAGCTGGGTGTTTGCAGAGTTTCCCCCTCCCTGCTCACCCCCCAACATTAATTAACTGCTCCAGACCCTGCAGTCCCTCACCCATTGCTGTGGTCTTCCCCAGCTCTCTGCAGTTACAACACTCGCTGCCTGCATGGGAAGTAATCAGTGTCCAAAATAATTGCTTTTCACAAGTCTGCAGTCAGCTTCCTTGTCACATATTTAAGCTGTAATGAAACTGTTTCGGTTGCCAGGAAAAAATATTCAGCTGAAATGCACTGTAATTGCAGGTGGAAAGCAGAGCCGATAATGGAGCTGGTTTTATTTAGCACGTTGTGTTTTCATTTGTTGGAGGCATTTCCTCCAGCAGTGCTCTCCTCTCCTCATTCCTGCTGAGGGACGAGGAGGGCTGGGATCCTCCCAGTAGATCTGCTCTGCATTTAGGCAGTGGAAGGTGCAGGAGAACTCACTTGTGGTGCAGGGGGCATGAAGAGCATCCTTGGCCCCGGGGCAGACAAGTGATACAGGATTAATCTGATTGCTCTGTGCTTTGCTTGTGCATTCAGCCAGCAGTGGGCTTTGGGAAAATACTTGAATTGCTTACCTAAAAATCTATAAATAAATTATCCAAGAGTTGTTTCTAAATCTAAACTTCCTGGGAGCTCAGCAGCCAACAAAACCATTGCTTATGTTTGCAGCACGCTGCAGTAGACTTTCTCCTAGAATTCAGAATTCTTGGAGCAGAACCCTTGCTGTGGAAAAGGACAAGATGGTGAATGTGTGCAGCAGACTTAAACATTTCCTACATAGCTCTGTGATCTGTGGTCAGAAGCTGTAGAGAAACTGGCTAATGAATTAGTAAACCCACAGGGAAATCTTATTTACAAGGAAGGCAACAGAAACATTAATGTATCTTTATTAGCCTTATTTAGGCCATCTGCTGTGTACATGGTGGGAGCTGCACAGTCCCTGCAGTCAAACAGCAGCAGGGATGTGCTGAGTTCCAAACTCTTGTCATTTAAATGCTTCCTTAGACCTCTTCAACTCCTGGAACTTCTTGCTGCAGTGAAAAGTCAGCTGATCATCAAGGAGGCAGGGAGCATGGAATTTTCTGTGTCTCCGTTCAGATGCATTTTCTTTCTTATTGCTTATCTTTGACTTGGATTTTGATAGGTTTTTGGGGTCAAGTTGCCATTGAAATTACTGAAACCCAAAATTTAATAGCAAATTGTGTGCTTTGCAAGCCATTCATTGGGAAGATAGATTTGGATGAAGTATAGTTACTTGCCTTTTTAATACACAGATTTTTCTGCATATGTTTAGATAATTTGAGTGTAGCCCAAGGAAAAGGAATTAAGAAGTTGATTACCATAATTTTTAATTTTATTTCCTATCGGTCTTTTCCTATTCCAAGTGTGTTTCACTTTGCAAATTGTTCTGCTTGCATCTGGCCAGCTCAGTCCTTGCAATTTCTCTCTGAATTCAGTGAACCCATGATACCAGCTGCTCTCAGTGGCCACAGTTTTGTTACCAAGGTTCTCTTCACTCCTTTGAAGCATTATTTATTTACTTATTTAAAGGAATGAAAGTCCATGTGCCATGGTAATTCCTTGCTCTCCTGTTGAGCCTGAATTTTTAACTGAAATGTAAGCCTAAGCAAGCAGCCTGTTAATTCCCAACTAACCTTCTCACTGGCTGATTGCAGCTGGGGAACAACAGCTTTCCCATTTTGTTGAAATAAATAAATTGGGAGGAATGTGTGGAGGAATCTTAGAGGCTTTATTAATGTGAAACACAGAGAGGCTCCTGCTTAGATTATACTTCTTTGATTACTCAACTGAGTTATTAGATACATGAAGAACAGCCATTTAAATGTAAATCCATTCTCCTTCTGTAATAGATAAATGGGCTTTGCCTTGAATTTGTAAGCAGAATATATCACTTTGATATAGCAACTGGAGCTGAATAAAGCCAGTCAGTATACCAAGGGAAGGATGAGGATTCCTTTAAAGTGAATGGAATAGAGGAGACCATCAGTTAGTTAATTAACTTCAATTTCTGTATTAATGAACTTTCTCTGGTGCTTGTTTAAGCATCCAGATGCTTGCAAAATGTTTTTTTCCCCAACAACAGGCGCTGGTTGGCATGTGATAATTATAAAGGGGGGTACCTGTCTTTTATATCCCAGATACAGTTTTTTCGCGTGCTCTGTGGCAGTCGCAGTGTGGGCAGCACAGAGCTGCACTGTGCTGGGTGGGCACGTCAGCTCCCAGCCCCAGGGCACCACAAGCTCAAAACCTGAAGGAGAGGAAAAAGTGGATTCAGTGTTTTTCATGTTCCTCATGAGCTCTGCAGAAGGCAGGAGGTCAGAGCTGGCTGTTCACCACAGGTGGGTGCTCTGGCAGAGCTCATCTTCCCAGGCTCCTCCTGAGCACAGGACTCTTGGGCTAAATCACATTTCTGCTCCACATTCTCTCTGGGTGATTCTGCTGGCTGTTTCCAAGAATAAAGGAGTTGAGAGAACCAGCCCGACGTTGTCTGAGGTGTGAGAAGGTAACCCTTCCTGCAGGGTGCTCTCCTTCAGCCCTCACATGTCCTTCAGGAACTGGCTCTGCTGTCCCCTCTGCCATTTGTCACAGAAAACCCTGGAAGGAACTTTAATTTCAAAAGGACAGCACAGCAAGTTTTAAAACAGCACTTGGCTCCTGGAGAGGGGCTGGAGCAGCCCCTGAGTGATGGCACTGGGCCAGAGGAGCTCAGTGGACAACAGGCCTTGGTCAGATCCCTCGCCCCGCGTGGGATGTCGGAGGCGGCCGTGCTGGCTGAGCTTGTCTGCAGGAGCAGAGCTAAGCAGATCTGCAGTGCCTTGGAAAATCTGCCCCAGGAGCAAAGCTGGAATAAGCACATCCAAAATTAAATAAATGGCATGGTCGGATTTCTGTTTGAACACAGGAAAAAGGGGGATTGTCCCACGGGCGTGGACCTGGGCTGAGACGCGGGAGAGCTGCCTGCAGAGACAGTCTCCCACCCCAACCAGAGGCAGATGTTTTCCTCTTGCTGCCTTTCCATCACTCACAACCCCCTGTGTGCTGGTTAGCAAACTGCTGCTTCTCTCACACATCCAAATTCCAGTTTGCAGTTCTGTTCCTGCACCCTTGCCTTTTGCTTCCTTAAAATAAAAATACTCTAAAAGAAGAAGCATCTCTATTTTAGCAAAACTGGGCTGTGTTCTCACAAGCCACTACAAAAGTACAGTCAAGAACCAGGAAAACAAATGGCAGAGTTTCACCTTGGTCATCTATGGGAAGTTTTCTATTTTCTTTATCCTGGACTCCTGGTGTTGGAGCTGCAAACGTAGCCATCCCTGTTATCCACCTACTATTGGGTGCTATTAATGAGATGCTTAATTCTTCCTAAAATCATAGCAATCTGTGAAATGGAACAGATTTAAATTCTAATAGTTAATAGCTGAATAAATACATCTGCCAGCCATAGACCATCTCAAGTATTGCTCACTGTAACTGTAATTAAAATGTAATTAAAGCCAGTTAAAGCCATCAGACATCTGGGTGGTGAGAGGTTAAGTCCATCCTGGTGCTTTCATTACCTCTGTGAGAGCTGAGGGGTTAATGGAACAGTCCTCTCATCATGGGAGTGCATTTTCAGTAATCATGGTGATCAGATTTGCAGTGATGGCTGCATTAAAAACGCACTGGGAAAAAAATAAAGATATTAGAGATTAATCTATTGCTGTTAGTTCAGGTGAAGGGAATAGCTTCTGATTGTGCTCTGTGTGAGAAGTCCTATATGACATGAATTAAAAGTTTCAGAATCATAGAATGGTTTGGGCTGGAAGGGAACATAAACTCCACCTTGTCCCAGCCCCTGCCATGAGCAGGAACACCTTCCACTAGATCAGGTTGCTCCAAGCCCCATCCAACCTGGCCTTGCAGTGGACCTTTTTGCCATAACACTTTAAAATACTTGTTGCAGTTGTTTTTGCAGGCTGGGAGCTAAAGGAGCAGAAATAAATGATAAAGGAGGGTGCTGGTCATATAGCCCAGAAATATCCTTGCAAAATCCTACAGTTGTTTTTGGAAACTACCCAGTGCTGCTTTTATTACTTATAAATGCCAAGGAAGAAATTAAATTGCTTTTCATACTGTATCCCTCCAACCTGGGGAAGTTTCTGTTGAAGTCTCTGGAGGAGAGAGCTTTACTTAATCCCCTTAAAATTGGTGTGAGTGCTCCAGGTTGTTTTGCTGTTCAAGCCCTGTTTGTCCTTGTGTCTTCCCTTGCTTTTCTGAGGATGGGGAGGATGGGTGACTGGTTTTGGGGCAGTTTATTTATTGCATTATTCTGAATCACTGTGGTGCTGGTTGTGAACTGACTCTGGTTGGGGTTTGCTGTTTTTAAAATCATTTTTGAGTTGTGGTACTGAAGACTGCTCTGTGAATTACCTGCTCTTGAACATCTCTCCTTACGTTTCTGATGACTTATTTGCTAGAAGGGATAATTAAATTTACAAGCCTGGAAATATGGCAGAGACAGTGGGATGTAGGGAGCGATTTTCTTTGCTGAGGCTGTGTTGTGAACAAAACCCTCGATGCTTTGAGCAGAACTCTGCATGGCAGAAAGGAAATAGGACAGTTTGACTTGATGAGGATTTATGTCTGTTGGGTTTCTCTGACTTTAAATTCTGTCTGCCACAGAATCTGAGTTATTAAACCTCGATGACTGATGTATCTACATAGACCAAGAAGTGACCCTGAACCTTTGCTAAGCTTTTAAAACACAAAGTTCATTTATTTAGATTTTCTTTCTCTGTATCTAAAACTAGAATGGAGAAAAGGAATTGAGAGCTCACCTGAGAAAGCCAGAGAAGAGCAGGAGCCCTCAGAGGTGATAGAGTTGTTGTGAATATAACATTTCTACAAATAAAGCTTAACTTTTAGGCTACATTTTTTTTTAAATCTGCTGGAATTAGAGACTGGGCTTTGCACACTCATCTGCCCTTATAAGACCATTCCCCACCTTGAGTTTTGGCAAGCACTACTCAATATTTCATCTTAAATTGATGATGGGTACTCTAAATACTCTCTGAATATGAACTGTAGCTATGGGAGATCCCTTAGGTACCCAAGGCAGCCTTAGTGAGCTGAGCTTTACCTGGATCAGGGCTGGTTTTTCCACTGCTGAGAGCCCAGAGGAGAGGAGACTTTAAATAGTGCTGGACTTGCATCCTCAGCTGTTGAAAAAATTTTTTCCAAAGCTTTTTCTCAAATTTTCCCAAGGCTTTGGGTTTTAAAGACAGAAGAGAGAATAGACCCTCTAAAGCCACATGTTTTAGTCTTGAGACAGTACAAAAACTGACTTTATCTGAGATGCCATGTGCCATGTTTGCAGCATCCCAGGACTTGAAGCAGTACCTTAATATTATTTTAATAAATAATTAATATATTTTAATATTAGTTATTTCCTCCCTGATATCTCAGGATGCAGATTCACACACACAGACCTCCAAACACGCACACCCAAGTTTTTTATTTTGCACTTTTGCAGCATTCAAGTAGACACAAAGTAATGAAAGAAAGGAGTTAATTTCTCCCTTGTTTCCAATGAATTTTGCATAGGAAGCAGCCATGTGCACTGGCATCACTCTGTGCTGAAGAGCAGAACACTGCTGGAGCAACGACTCCAGTTAAGCAGCCCCAAGACACCCTCTGAGGCTAATAATAGCCTCCTAATGAGAGCAGTCTTACAGACTGCTTTGGGATCAGCCTGCCAGGCCAAAAGCTGTTTATTGTCAGAAAGTGTGGCCTTACAGGGCGCTTCCAGATCTGCCTCCTCTCCAAACTGTTCCCAGACACAGAGAAGTGTGAGCTTGCTCAAAATGATATTAACGTTTAATTTTTAATGCACTAATTAAACTGACCACCACAAGTCTCAGAGGTCAAGTGTAGTTTTGGTTTGTATCAGTTAATTTCTGCTTTTTCAGTAGGACTCCGACAAAATGCTGAGAAAATCATGTATTTGTGTCAGGATTGTTCTATTCCCTTTAGTGTCTTCTGCATTTAAACTTCTGCTCAATACTATAAATGCCATCTTGTTTCCCAGAATTTTCCAAGGGATAGAAAGCTTATTTAAGTTTTAAAACAGCTGTAGTAATAGGCAAACATGTCATTAAGATCCTAATCAAATACACACAATTATTTTATTGTGCAAGCTTGGAGTTTTAATAGAATTAAAAATACAATTGAATTCAAGTCCAAGGTAACTTAATCCCCCTCGGTGGTTCTGCTGATAGGAATTTTAAATTCCATGCAAGAATAAATGGAAATAAGTCTCTTTTGTAAAGCACCATGGTGCCAAAATGTGTCATCTGTAATGACATGCTCATCAGATTTGGTTGTATAATTTGTACCTTTAATTTATTGGGCAATGAGACTCTTAGTATGTACTTCATGTGTCCCCAAAGGTTTTATTTGGCCGCCAGCCTGAAAAATATCAATATTGTAAGGATTAAGCAACCAAACAAAAAATCAAATAGTCCAACAGAGAGACTAAATCAATGCAAAAGAAATGTTTGGGTTGCGTGAAGTCATTGGACAAGGCAGAGGGAAAAAGCTGTGGAGAAATCGATGTGCCAAAGGACAGACAGCCAGAAACACCTTCTGCAGCTCAGCCAGGTGCTGCAAGGCTTGGAAAAACAAATGGAAGGTTTGTGGTGGTGAGATGGGCATTGGGGGTGGGGGGATTGACTGACCCTCCACAGCAAACCCCCATTTCCCCTGTTTCACCCCAGGAACTGGGGGTGACCCAGTGTGACTCAGTGGTGTGAGACTGGTGCCACACCAGCTGAGTGATGCTTGTCATTGTGCAGATACAGAACAATTCTGAAGTGTCTTGAGGAGGAGGAGGGTTGAAAGGTCATGGAAATCACAACCTACATCATCTATCCACAGGGTGGGTCAGAAATGGGTTTTGAGTACAAATCTGTAATTAACAGACCCACGATTGACTCACGGGCCCATCATCTGTACAGTTAACTCCTTTCTGCTCATGTTGGACAAGCATTCCTTTGATCCAGACAGAGTTTGTAATTTCAGATCTATAGTTTTTAACTGGAAATCCATGGCTGAAGAAGATTAAAGTCTCCTCAAGGAGGACACTGCCAGCACACACAGTATTTCTGTCTGATTTAAGGGTTTTGAGGATCTTATACCCTGAAGGTGACATGTTCCCTGCCAGACGTGAGGCAAATCAAAAGTTGAAGCTTTTTAAAAATTTGTCAGTGGATCTGTCATGGATTTTTGTAATTAGCCAATAATCTCTGTGACCGTGAAGCTTTTGGAGATCTTCTGCTGTCACTGAGCTGCCTGGGGCTGCTGCAAAGGTGTGGGTTTGATTTTTCTATGGACTCATAAAGTTGATCCCATCAGGGAAAGCCCTGGAACTTGTAAATCAGGCAAAGAAAAATGCATAATTATTTCCTATGATACATTCTCATGCATTTCACAGAGAGCCAGTTAGAGGTGCAGCTCCGGCTGCTTCATTTTTACATTTTTAACTCCTTTGCCTTTCAAAGACCCGTCTTTCCATGAAAATTTATGGTGGGTGCAAAATTTCTCATCTCCCAAACAAACCAAGTAGCTGGAAAGGAGCAGCCAATTAAGATGCACGATGCTCTGCCCTGAGTGACAGCCCATAAATCAGAGCCCGTGGAATATTACATTTTAATGCACTGCGGAAGCCTCGTGCTCGGTGCATCCACAGCCCCCAGCATTGCTTAGGGATGAAGTCACTCCTTGGGGGAAGTGAGGGAGGTCACACTGATGCTATAAAAAGGTGTCAGGCCTTTGGTATGTTGTTTGTAAAAGTAAAAGAAACAAGATTCTGGGGGTCTGCTTGTTCTCACTGTTACAGGAGGTGTTTAGGAACCTAAAGTGGGTTCTTTTCTTACTGCTATTTAATAAATGTGATTTATTAGGAGGCTGAAGAATGCTGTTATAGCAGAAAGGCTTGTGAGAAAAATTAACAGAAAGCACGACTTGAAGGGGTGAAGCTCAGAGCAAACTCACTAAATTTGGCAAGGAACACATTATGAAAACAATGCACTTGGGCACGAAAAAATCCCAACTGTCAAGAAAAAACACCCTTCTGAGTGGAGATGGGTGTTGGAGATACACACAGAGCCAGATCTACAGTTTTCACAAAAATAACACGAGAGTGTGCAGAGTAGCAGCACAAAATTTCCCTAAACTTTATTTTATTCTTCTTTAGTTTGATTTTTACTGTACACTGCCTACCCTGCCCATGAGATCAGAATGCAGGGGAAGGGGCTGTCTGGAGCACTCCGCGCTGATTCCTCTGAATTTTGAGGTGATCCACGGAGGAATGTCACTGCTCCTTTTTGGGGGGTGACCCCCAGCTGAACCCATTCTGAATGTGCGGGATCCTCCTCCCAGCAGCTGCCGGGCAATTCTCGTGGGGAGAACCTGCCCTGCATCCCTGAACTTTAATGAAGCCGGTTCCTTCTTTGAGAAGATGCTCATCTCTGTCAATTCCTGTTCTTCCCCATTCCCTCCGAGCTCCGCCGTTATCCCCATGCCTGACTGTGGCGGCTTTGTTTCTTTTATTTCCAAGGGCTCAAGTGCTTACAAGGCGAGAAATCAAAGAGATGGGGGAAAACCCCACCCAACCCCCAGAGCCCAACAATGCAGAAAGAAAGAAGTGACCTTGCTGCGAGCGCCAGCACCTCTTTGCGTGCAGTAAATGAATTCCGTGCGAGTGGCAGGGGGATGGAGGAGGCTGCTCCTGGTCTCTCACCCCAAAGGGCAGCGCATCCTCTGCAGAAAGGGGACCCGGCAGGCTCCGACCTTGGCAGCGGCTTCGATCCGCCCCAGGCTCAGCCACAAATACCTCCGCGGGCACCGAGTGCGGCTCAAACGATTTAAAGGAGAAACACGAACCTTCGAGCTGCTCTCCTTTGTGCTGGGGGCGGCTGGTGTGCTCCAGCGCAGGCTGACAGGGTCCCGTGGGCTCCAGAGTGATGGCGACGATCGGGAAATGATCCCCAGGCACCGGGGCTGTGGGTCGGGAGGGCAGCGGCGTGGGCAAGGGGGAACACTTGCTAATGAGTCTGGTTTGTAGGCTGGTCTCAGCGCCGCTGCTGTCCTGAGTCGCAGATTTGGCTGGAGCCTGTCCAGTAACTGAATTTCCAGGAGGAACCTTGCCCTCCTGGTCGGGAAGCGCCAGCACAGTCTGCCCTGCTGCTGCTGGAGCTCTGGTGAGCCCCGGTCTGAGCGGGTCCTCTCCGCTGCTTTCCAGATGCAAAAGTACGTCCAGCCCCCAGAACTGGTGCTCAGCTCCACCTGTGCTCATTTATTCGTTTTTGTTGAAATTTAATGATCAAAGCATGAAGTTATGAGGAAGTACCTCTCACCCCAAAGATCCTTTCATGAATAATTCCTGTGTGCCTGTTCCTTGCTCATTTTTTTGTTACACACAGCAGCCTTGGCAGATGAAGAGGTCAGTCCTTGGCCTATGAAAATGTTAATTCAGAGCTGAATTCCTTTTTTTTTTTTTCCATTCCAGGTTGACAGCCCTTTGTTTAGAATGAAAATACCTCCAATTCTCTTTAATTTCTTATGCACAAAAAATGCATTAATGATAAGGAAATTTTAGGCTACTTAAGCTTATTTGACCACAAAAGGTGTAGGAGTTAGTATGGGTTGTATTGCCTGAAAATGTAATATAATATCCCACACCTTGCACCCTGCTATGTATCCTGGAAAATCATAAACCACCAATCGAGAAATAATCTCTGGGTTTGCACCAGTTTAACTAGAGGAGAATATTTCACCTATTTTGTTTTCCCATCTCAATGCCATGTAGAAGTCCCATAATTAATTAAACCATATGAGAATTTATGTAAGCAACTTAGGGAAAATATCAGAAATTGGTGATACTCAGTATAAAAGGAACCTGAATTTGGATTAAGCCCATTGTAGTGCTTTTTATGAATTCATAACTTCTCCTGCCTTTCTTTTTTTCATTTGAGGCAACTTCAGAAGATAAAGTCAGAAGAATAATGAAATTATGTTTTTAGATTTCCAGCCAAAAGGGTGTCCTTCTCCTTTTTCATCTCATGTTTATTATTTTACCCCATCAAATAAAAAAATACCAGATACTTCTGTTAGAGTAAAAGCAACTTGTAGGAGGAACCAGAGGAAAACAGGCTGGAGGCTTCCTCAAGAAAGGCAAAATCTTATTGTTTGCTCCTTATCAACAGAAAGCAACAGCCACATTAAATGGAGCTGGATAACAGAGTAATTAATTCCTCTGTCTGAAACTTTGTGTCATCTCTACGTGTGATTAGGGAAGGGCTGGGATGAAAGGCTTTGTCTCTGGAGCTGCTGCTCTGTTTTATTTCTTGAGGCTATTGTGACAGCATCCTCCTCCAGCCTGTTCTTGGGGCTGTGCAAATCTCTTCCAAACCTTGCTGTCCATCAGTGGGAGTCAGACGTGGGGGTTGGCACATCTGGCCTTTGTGTGAAGCCAGAAAAGGCCCTCACCCATCAGGCAGGTGTCAAACCCAAAGGTGTGCAGCTGGGATGATATTTTCCCTCTTGCTTTCCCCTTCCAAGCGAAGCAGGATTACCTTGGCCTGGGATCTGAGCAGGGAGAGGGTGGGTGCTCTCGTAGTTTTCCTTTGCTGAAAACCAGCCACAATGAAAGGTTGCCAGGAGATTTCAGTGCAGGAGCAGAGCAGAGAGCTCTCCTGTCTGGCATCACCGAGGCACGGATGGCCAAACCCACGGGCAGAACGGGGAGCTGCAGCGTGGTCTGTCCTGCAGGTGATATAAAAGGTGGATCATTAATCATGCAAAGCCTCATTGGAATGGCCTCCTCTTCTCCTTAAGATAATTTAGAGTATGGTAATAACTGGCATAAGGAGCATCTGCACTGCTGTTCTGTGTTCTTACCTTTTGTTTCCCTCATGCTGGGGACCTCAAAGATGCACCGGACAGGGAATCCTCCCCGGGAGCTCATGTGCTAAGCAAGGAGGTTTTTATTGGAATCATTATAATTGTTACAAATGCCCCTGTTCCACCTGCCTGCACCTTTCTCCCAAAGACAAAGCCCTGCGTGGTGGTTCCTGGGACATTGCCCAGCCAGGCTGCTGTGCCCCAGCTGCGCTGCCCCTTTCATGCCAAGCACACACAGACTTTGCAAAACGGGGATCAGTAATCTTTGTTTTTCCTAGATTTCCTCAAACCATTTTAAGACCCATTCGAGGTCAGGGAGATCTGTGAACTCTTCATATTATATTCTGAATAGCTTCACATTTGCCCTTTGTATTTATTTGCATTAATCAGTCTCTTCTCTGTTATCTCTGGGTGAGTCACTCACCACTTCCCCACTGCACTTCTGGAGTTTGCATAGTGTGATCGATTATGACCCAGTTTGGGTAATTTGTCCTCATAATGATTCATTTATCACTATCCAGAACCCACTTCAGCAAAATCTGGTTTCAAATACTGTGCTTAGAAAGAATTAAAATAAGCACTTGCTTGAATGGTCTGGAGGTGGAGAAATTCTGTGTAATCACACTTCTCCCTCACTGATAGTCCTGACAAATGTTCCACCTTACAGCATTTTGCAAAAAGTAACAATTGGAGATAAATAATTTTGATAAGCAGAATCAAATAACAGCAATGTGTCATTCCTGATTAGATTTGACATTGTGCTAACATCCATCTTCCCCAAACAGCTGCACTGATGCAAGGCTTTCCTGCTGGAATCTGCCTCTAAATTATAAAACTGTCCAAAACGTACAAAAAGATTTATTTCAATTCTGAGATCATGGATTTGCTAGAGAACGACAGAGGAAACCATGGTATTTGGTGGATACCTTTGAAGCACATTTATGTAATTAATTCTTTTGTAAGCAAATGCAGAGTTGCTTCAATTTGAGTGCTGTCCACATGGCCAATAGTTCTGCAGCTGGTACAGTTGGTTTGATTTTATATATATATATGTATAAACACACAGACACACATATATGTATATATATAAAACCTTTACCAGCTGAGTTGTGGCAGTGAAAACTACCTGGATACAAGCAAAGTTCTTACTGAAACTCACCTCTCAGTTCTTATTTAAACCACATTGAAAGTTAAATCTTGACTAAATAGGTTGGGGAAAGTTTTAATGTGAGAACATGTTGACTCTGAGTACCACTAAATACTTCATTTAATTTGCATTTGTTAGAAAATTTTCCCATTAAAACCGCAGCAGAGCGTGAGCTGTGGTACCCTGAATGGTTTCAGGACAGGACTTTTACACCTTATTAGCACTGCAGTAAGGGAAAAATACTTTAAAAAGCATTAAGGGGGAAAAAATGTCATTAAGAACATATTTGTCAGCTTCCAGAGATGCTAATGAATAGGAACATAATGGCATTAACAGCTGGAGATCATCTCCTTTTCCAGGGAAAACTTTAACCTCACATGCTTCTTTCATCTTGGAAATGGAAATATGCACTAATGAAAGCTCTTCCCAGGACAGGAGCTATTGAGGGGTTTAAGATGTGGCAAAAAAACCCTGCCTAATGTGTGCAGTTCTCCTTTATACTTATTTATATTTAAATTAGAATTATTTATTTTTAGCATATAAATAAAAATTACAAAGAGTAACAAGAGGAGGCTGTGAAAGAAGCCAAAAGATTGGTCTTACACCTCAATGTTAATTTGTGGTGGTGGTGGTAGCAGTGCTGTGCTTGTCACACAAGGAGGAAAACCCGTGAGAAGATGTCTGATGTTCTCACTGCAAACATTTCTGAGGATGAGGAGCAATCCTGCAGGGAGGGAGGCTGTTTTTGCTTTTCATCAGCCTAATCTTGTCAGAGTTTAATAGCAAAAACATGATAAACCTCATGTTCTTTTCATTAAAGAAACCTGTATCTCCTCTAGTTCCGTGCGTGCTATCTGCTGGCATTATTAAGGAGTTTATCATCCTGACTTCTCATGCAAATTACAAAGGGATTGGAAGGATTTTCTCTGCAGCTGAGGAAAGAACCCGGTGGATCCAGTGGGCCTGAGCACCGTAATTGGCACCTAAATGTGCTTTAGGCAGATGGTGCTGTAGATTGTGCCAGCAAATTACTTCTTGACCATGGCTACTTCTCTGCTGTGTGTTATTTTGTAGATTTAAATCTATCCTTTATTCTTGTCAAAATACCAGTGGGAGTGTTTTGAAGTGTAATTTTAAGCTGCTTACTTCGAAAGGTAATAATACAGAGAAATGAACCAAAATCACAGCAAAATTTTGTAAGGTGTCTTTGTCTCAGGATAAAAGTAACATCTGTGTGTCACGGGCTGAATGAAAACTGCATCTGGGACAGGTTTCCCTTTTGTCCTGGAGGAAGAGCAAGAGCTGAGTCCTAAAAATTAGTGCAGACAACCCAAAATGAGCTGAACTTTTAAAGGAAGGGAACTTTCCAGCGCACTGAGAGACCCTAGAAATGTACTTATCTTGCCTTTTTCTCACATTAACTTCAGAACCTCTGATGATAACTCAGTGATCAGCAGCAAAAGGGCCCTTTTAATGAGAAACATGAAGAACATGTGTAGTCTGACTAGACTGTGAAAATGTGATGTTTAAAATACTACAGAGAGATACCCTGCGTGTGTTTGTGCTTTCTGTGTGAGCACAGTGTCACCAGCTCCACACATTCCAGCTCTGGAATGGTTCAAACAGAATCTGTCTCCCACCTCCCTGAGAGTGTCTTAAAATTGTCTTTGAAATGTGGTAAAATTACACACTTTGATTCTCACGATGGTGTTTTCAGTCTCAGCTCAGCTGCATTTAAGCTGCAGCTTTCCAAAACCAAATCAGAGCTGTTCAGGCTGTTGGGCTATGAGAAAATAAAGAGCTACTTAGGGGTGAAATAAAGTCACTGTTGCTTTCTGCTACAATCAGAATAGAAATACTGCAGATGGTGTTGAAAAGGGAACAGGAGGAGCCTGCTGGTCACCTGCTCTGGTCTCGCTGTTGTTTGAGCTGCTGTGCCACCACTAAATCAGGAATAGTGGCAAGGAAATGAGTCAGTGGAGCCCCACAAATACGAAGCACTTTGCCAGAGAAAATGAAACTGCTGTAATATGTGAATCACTGCTCGCCCTCTGAGCCCCTGTCTGTGTTTGGTTTTTTGTGTGTGTTTTATGAGCTGCTTTTTAGTTGCCTTCTTGGCCGAACCATTCCTCCAGCAGGACACAAGAGCTGCTCCAGCTGAGGCAGTTGTAGACCTGCCACGGCAGCTCTCCATAGCCTAATTACGAGCTAGCTGCAGGGCCAGCACCTCTGCGATATCCAGAGAAACCTCCCCAAAATGCAGTCATTTATAGTCTTTTCTTTTCACCGGCTACCTTTGATTTGCCCTTTTATCAGACTGAACAAAACACGTTTCAACTCCAGCTCTCACCAAGCGTCTGAAGGTTTTCCTAGCTCGGGGTTTAGCGGGGAGGAATTCGGAGTTAATGGCCCCGCATGTGATGCTGTTGCTAAGAAACCCTGGCTTGGCTCGGAATGTCCTTTTGCAGTCTGGCGAGTTCCTCCCCGATGGAAACGCTCGTGTTCCAGCCTCCTGGCTTGTCCAGAGCAGGGTGTGCTCGGCTCTCAGCTTGCCTGGCTCAGCCCTCAGCAAAATGAAGTGGGAATCCAACTTCCTCTGTTTTCTACCCACTTTAGCCCTCGCTTTCCGAAGCCATGAGCCCCTCCTGCCCTTGGCAGGTGCCTGCAGTCCATTCCGTGTTTGCAGTCTGGGGCTGGCTGTGCTGCAGCGTATCCCTGGTCCTCAATGCCTCGTATCCAGGAGATATCATCACCTGGCTGGAGACACAGAGACAATTTAAAAGCATAACCCATCTGTTTTACACTGGTAATACGCAGTTCTCTCGTTGCCATGGCAAATCTGGAAAGAAGAGCAGAGAGCGATGTTCAGGTGAGGGAACTCTGCCTCAGTGGAGAGGCAGGAAACAGGTTTGGCGTAGTTCTCTTTCTAATGGGGTGCAGAAATCCACAGGGATGAAAACAGATGCCTCTGTTATGGGAATTTCCTTGAGTCACCACCCTCTCTTGGTCTGGCATTTGTATGGGAGAGCCAAGGAACCCTGCACTGAGTCCTTCTAGGCTTGATGAGAGTTGGTTTGCAGGGATGGTTTTTGTCACAGCGTTTGCTCTGGATCTGACACCAGGGAAGCAATGTAGTTCCTCTTCCTTATTTCTGATGTGTGGGTGGAAGGAAAATGCTGGACTGTGGAGATGAAGATGGGGTTTCTAAAGACCAGGGGTCCTCCTTATGCTCAGGTTTCCCTGTGCTTTTCCCTTCCCCAAGCTGGCAGGGAAGTCCCTCAGGTGCCTGGAGCCCAGCATTTCACCCACGTGTTGCTGATGCAGCCCCATGTCAGGTTGGCCTTCTGAAATCGTTGTGAGAAATTGAGAAAAAGTAATTTAGAGGAAAGACACATCATTCTGATGCATCAGCACTGATAAGGATGAAGTCCAGCAAGGACCTTGAAGCTCCACTGGAGATAGCAGAGGTGGCCTCTATGCAGCTGGAGCTATTCAGGGCTTGCTTCTTATTTACACAATTTAATATTTTGCACTGGTATTGTAACTGTGAAGTCTTGGTGCTGATCTCACCCTGACTTTATAAGAAATAGAGTAAATAAATCTCTTGCACTGTGTGGTCTCCAGTCACCCTCAATATGGCACCAAAATTACTTGATGGAACTGTATTTTCACTTCCCTTTCTTCTGTCTTTTGGCCATAATTAGCAGGGACATTTTCTGTCAATCAAGTGTCAAAATTAAGTGCTTTCCCTTCATCCATCAAAATTCTGTGCCAAAGAGAATGGTTGTTCCCGTGGGCAGCTGCTGGGGAGCAGAGGGATGGGCCGGGTTAGTAACAGAAGAATTAACTTGAATTAATGTTGAGGTTTGCACGGGTTCAGGAGCCTCAGAAAGATGAAGGGCTCTCAGAAACTGTGTCATTGTCACTGCCACCAAGGGAAAGGAAGCTGGAGCTGCTCAGGACCGAGCAGTGAGGCTGGAGGATGTTGGTCAGCCCCCGGCGTTTGTCAGGCTGGGAGGGTCAGCTGCTCCCATGTGACTCGTTTTGGGGCACGTCCACGGGCTGGACACCCAGGGTTGGACTGCCTGGACCTGCCCCTTCAGGAGTATTTAAGCTCCATCCTGAAAAGCAAGTTGAAAGTTAACTGAGATGCCTCAGTTACATCAGGAGCCCAAGAACTGAGGGCAGGTTTCAAAACAAAATGAGTCCCTGAGTCGCTTCAGGGGGTTTTGAATGTTTTAATCAAAACCGTTTCTGTTTACCTAATAGTCCATGTCACAGAGAAGAGGGAGGCTTTTAAATATCTCCTGCTCTGCTTCTGTTGTGGTTTCACCTGCCTGGCTCCTGCCAGGGCACTGCAGTGATCTCTTCTCTCCCTGTGCCTGGCTGCAGCTCCTCACTTGGACCTGGCACAGGGACACAACTGCTGGGAAATCCCAGCCCTTCCAAGTGCTGCCTGCAAAATGCAGCTTCCCCCATCCCATACTGGTGACAGTTACTCCTCTTGTCCTTTATTATTTCATTGCTTTGCCAAAGAATCCTGCTGCAAAGGCTGCAGATGAAAGTGAGGAACGGGGGTTAATGCAATATATGTCATCCCTGTCTACAGGGATATTTGGGATTTTCACTGCTTTCAAATTCCTGAAATAAATGCCACAAGCAAAGTTTGCAAATGCAGAGTGAGTGATTTAGATATGAAATTGTTCAGCCATGAAGGTTCAAAACCAAATCACAAAACCCAGGGAACCCAAAACAAAGAAGGCATTGTTTTCTGCGGGTAGGGAAATTTAGAAACAAATTATTTGCCCCTGGTCATTGGGAAGAAAAATCCACTCAGTGTCACATGAGGCTTTCCTACACAAAAATAGTGAGGAGGTGCTGCCTCCCCACTACACATCCCACTGGATAAAACAGAGCTAAAAGCACCTTCACAGGAACATCCAGAAAACCTAATGAATAAGAAATAATGATTCCAACTGAGGCAAACATTTGAATACTCTGTAATTACTATTGAATGCCCTACTTGTTGGTTTTTTGCTGAAAATGTCATAATTTTGACAAATGATCATGCTCATGTAGAAAGAAAACAGCATGACTGAAAAGAAATGGGAAGTGCCCATGGAGCCCTGTTAAAATGCTATCCTTACCACTGGAGGAGGATGTGCTTAAACATCATCAGGACCTGCATGTTTTCTAAAGGAAACCTTCCCATTGACATGCCCTTAAAAACCTGTGGGTTTTTCAGTTAAAAAAAAAAAAAAAAAAAAACAATGCAGAAGAGTTTGACACATTTCCTGTGTAGGCACCTCCCCAAGTGCCACATCTACTTTGAATATTTCCAGGGATGATGATTCCACCACTTTCCTGGACAGCCTATTCCAGTGCCTGAGCACCCTTTATGTGAAGAAATTTTTCCTATTATTCCCTGGCACAAGTTCTAAACCTGCTGCTTGCCTGACTTGCTCTTACTTACAGGGAACATTAAGGCTGAAGCTGTGGATACAGAAAAAATTGATCACAGGGTAATATTATTTAGGAAAAAAAAATTCTTTTGCTGCATTTTATAGATGTGGTTTACAGAAATAACAAGTTTTAACACTGGTCTGAAAAAATCTGCTTCATTTTAGGAGGAGATTATTCAGTCCTGGGCCCATAAAAATAAATGACACACTGAAGAAGTGTGAATGCGTGCTCCAAAGATAAAATCATGTGAGGGTTATTAACTGCTGAATATAGTCTCATTTTATCTTTATTTTCTAGATAGTTATTTTTATACCACATAAATAGGGTCGGGGATATTGGCTGCAATGGTACAAGTCAAAATCAGGCAGTAATGGACACTGGAACCACAAAACTGCACAAATTGCAACTAATCCAAAATATCCAGGGTATTGTAGGTCCATAGGTGACATCATCCCATGGGTCGAATGGTTCAGATGAATAAAAAAACGTGTTGATGTCTCAGCCCTCAAAAGGAGTTGGTGCTGTTTCTTTGGATGAATGGGATGGATGAGAGGGAAATGTGGGAATAAAACAATTATCAGTCAAAAGCTGCACGGGGGCTCCGCCGGCAGGGCCAGTGCAGATGGAGCATCTGGTGTGGTCCTCAGCATCACCTTTATCTGTAGCAGGAACTAAATCCCCCTCCCAGGCTCCCTGAGACAGCTGGGTTTGTGTGAGTGCTTGATAAAACTTGACCCTCTGATCCGCTGTGCTCAGCCGAGGTTTATCAACCTGTGTTTCCACTGTTTGAATTTCAGCTCTTTCTAATGCTCTGCCAATAAAGGGCTTTTTCCTAAGATAGAATTGCTAAGCCCAGCGTTTTGTTAGTGTCACATCCAAGGTTTTAAGCAGCAGAGCTGCTCAAGAAGGCAGCTCCCAAGGAAATTTAAATACTTGCTTTAACAGTATTCTCCATCCCTTCTTTTATCTATGAACAAATACAGACACATGCAGGGAGAGATTTGCAGGTTGCCAGTTTTCATGGCTTTGTTGAAGTCTCAGAATCGTTGACATTCTCCTGATGTGACAAATCTGGTGCTTTTTTTTGGTTTGGTTTTCCTTTTGTTTCTAAGATTTCTGGTTAAAAGAAACGCCATCCTAAGGGTGAAACAAAGATCTCAGGAGCTGATGTAAACAAACCCAGCATGTTTAATTTTCACATCTTGCTTTTAAGCTCCTTTCAGGATTTCTGGTGACCCTCTCTCATTATTGCAACCTGAGCAGATTACCAAGACAATATTCATTGGTTTCTCAACACTCACAACAACACATAAAACTTCAGTCTCTTCCATATGTTTGGTGGGAAAGAAACCAGGCTCAGTTGTCTTCCTACAGTTCCAGTTCATTCAAACCCCAGAAAAGCCAGTGATTGTTAAATTCCCTTCAGGAAGGGTTTTCTTTCACCTTTGACATGAAGGAGATGGAGCATCCTGTTTGCACCAGGAGCTGCTTGTTAAAGCAGAACAACTCCCAGTTTTTTTGGGGAAAAGCCAGACAAGTCCCTTACTGGTAGTGGCATCTCTCCTTTGTGGTGTGTGATATTTCCCCAGGCTGCAGAATGTGTGTTCACAGAGGGGAACTGATGTGTTGAGGGTTTAGCTGACCCATCCAAGATCCCGGAGCTCATTTTGTGTGAAGTGGGAGCCACTCCTATACCCCATCCAAGACCTTTTATGTGAGCACAGATGGGCATCGCTCCTCCAGAGCCAGCTCACGGCAGCTGGATGCCTGATGCTGCTGCTGGCGCCCGGAATTTCTGCTGTTCTCTTCCTTCTTATCTAAATAAAGAAGCTATTGTTTCTGGAACACAGCAGTTGCACAATCAGCCGTGGAGGCGACAAGTGAATGATTGCCCACCAGAAAGGAGCGAGCAGCAGCTGCAGGGCCGGGCGTCGCCGGGCCGTGTCTTTGCAAAGGTTGTTTTGCTTCTTGGCAACTTCCAATGGAGCTTCTCTTGCAGGACTTGGATTTGCTGGTTTGGCGCCGTGCCTGCCACATTTCTCAAGGTTTGACATTGTTCCTGGCCTGGCAGTTTGCAGCTCTCTGGGGAATTCAGCATCTCAAATATTTCTGCAAACAACAACAGCCCAGCCATAAATTTGGAGTCTGGTTTGCTGGCGGGGTCGTGGGCTCTCTCAGCTCGAGGCACTGCCCAAAGCAGCAGGACCCCATCTCATCTGCTTCAGCCTCTGCTCCAACTCCATTTGCCCATCATAATCATAAGCATAACAGGGGAATTTATATGAATTTGGGTTTTTTTTCCCCTAGAGTAAGTGGTAGTTTTTTTATTATAATGTTTAGTAGTTTAACTAATACAGCTGGGGTGAATAAGCAAGCTTTTAGGGTTGGGATCACTTCTTCATCTGGATGATGTTCTTGTAGCTCTAGTGAGATTTTTCCCAAAGAGGAAAATACTGTTTGTTTTCTAAATTACCCTGGCAGTGTTTTAGTGAGAGCAAACACTGAGCCTTTTCATTTTTAAAATTTTGGCCAAATTCTAGTGAACTTCATCTCACTACTAACATTAGATGTGACTTAGTGCTGAAGAAGCTGAGGCAAAGAAAAGAAGTCCTTTCCAGAGGGGTGATTTAAAAAACCTCAGAAAGACACAGCAAAATACAGCAGCTCTTCTTTCCCTACTCAGTTCAGATATGTCTTGGATACATTAACAGGAATTTTTTTAGCAACAGGGGGTTTCTCCAAGGAGAATATGGACATCTGTCCTTGCAGACAGGTCTGCAACTCACGTCCTTTTTCTGCTCAAATATGAGCTTTTAAATGGAGAGGGAATGTAAAGAGAAATTACAAAAATTATTTCTGTGTTGCTAGATTCAGAACATACCAAAACAATGCAAAATTGACATTTTCATTGAAGTGGTTTAAAGTTCAACTTTGAAAGAAGCTTCTGCACCATAAAGGAGATGTCAATTAAAAACTTTGATGATTAAAAAGCTGCTACCACCCTGCAGAGCTCGACTTGATGTTATTTTCATTCCCAAAAAGGTCGGGTTTGTAAAGAGAAACTAATAAGCTGAAGAAATGACCATCTTTATTGCTGAGCATGTTTTCCTCTGGAACTCTAGTGCCATTTATTGGTCTGATGGCTTTCTTTTGCATCTGGGAAGCTCTGAACACAGCTCTTTGCCAGTTACACACAAACCATTCAGAGCCCAGAGAGACCAGCTCGTCAGTAATTACTGTAATGGGTTATTTGCACTGTTTCTTGAAAGGTGATTGAGCCCCTAATGCAGACACCAGATATTTTTTTGTTCACTTAATGGTGTGGTAAATTATTCCTATGAGGGGGCTCATTGAATGCCTCCTTTGAAACAAGTTAAAGGCCACAAAGGAAGAAAAAAGCCATAGGTCTCTTCTTAGCAATAACAGGAGAAAATATTTATGGAGTGGTTCAGATTGAGATCTTCCCAGTGTTTCTGTAAGGCTGTGTCTATCAACACTGTCTGGTACAAGCACACGGATGGGGCAGATGGCTCAGGGTGGATTTTCCAGCTGCAAAGGTGCAGGACAGCCTGGGCAGAGGAAAATGGGCTCTGTTTGCTCGGAGCTTCTGCCTTGTGATCCTGATGCCCGTGGGTGTTGCAGCTCTGCAGGTCAGCTTCTCATCTGGGTGGCAGTGAGAGGTGTTGTAACAGGGCAAGAATGGCTCAAGAGAGAGGAACAGGTTGGATATTAGGAAAAATTTCTTCACTGTAGGGGTGGAAAGCGTTGGAACAGGCTCCCCAGGGAAGTGGTGGAGTCACCATCCGTAGAAGTGCTCAAAAACCGAGCAGAGATTGCATTTTGTGATGTGGGTTAATGGGCACAGGGCTCTCTGGTTGAAGGTTGATGATCTTGGGGGCCTTTTCCAACCTTGAGGATTCCATGGTTCCATGACTCTATGACTCTGTGACTTCATGAGCTTGGCTTTTACAAAGGGAGGTTTCTTCTACTGCTGAGTGAATTAATTAATTGATATGTCCGAATGCAATTAGCAAATGCTACAGCAGGAAAGGCTTCCTAACCAGAATCATTAATCTGGCAAGAAAGAACTGTTGCATGTCTTGCATGTTCTTTTTTTGGACACAGCAAAAAACACATCAGCCGACCTCAATAATATAAATAACACCGGGCTTTATTTATAATTTAGCTGTAAAAATATCCTATTTTTACACATTGTAGTGTCTACATGCCATAACCCAAACTGCCTTGAATTTCCAGGGCTGCAGGGCTGGCTAATTTTTGGTTCCAAAGGTAGAATTTTGAGCTTTCCCAAGAACATTCTTAATTTCTCCCCAAACCTGTGCAGAGAGAGGTTTTTGCAGGTGGGGATGAGGGAGTATTTGAGAACTGGCTGTGATTTAGAGAAAGCAGAACACACTGCTGATCCTTGTGCAGTCAGTCTCCATGCTTTCAATGCCCCAAACCTGTGGATTGCCCAGGCATCAGGGGGGAACCTCCCCTTCTCATCTCCTTCAATGGAATGAGAGCATCCATCATTATTCATGGGGCTGAAGTCACACAGAAGGTTATGATTTGAAAATAAAAAAAGAGTTCAAGAAATTTAGTCATCACCTGAGCAAATCAGTTTTACCTACTCTTCAAAAAGCGGTTTCAACTGGTAAAAATATAAATCCAACAATTCAATTGGGGTTGTCCAGTCTGGAGAAAAGAAGGCTCTGGGGAGTGCCTAAAGGGGCTCCAGGAGAGCTGGAGAGGGACTTGGGACAAGGGATGGAGGGACAGGACACAGGGAATGGCTTCCCACTGCCAGAGGGCAGGGCTGGATGGGATGTTGGGAAGGAATCCTTCCCTGTGAGGGTGGGGAAGCCCTGGAACAGGGTGTCCAAAGAAGCTGTGGCTGCCCCTGGATCCCTGGGAGTGCCCAAGGCCAGGCTGGGTGGGGCTTGGAGCACCCTGTGGGAGATGTCCCTGCCCATGGCAGGGGGCGTAGAATGGGATGATCTGTAAGACCTCTTCCAACCCAAACCATTCCATGATTCCATAATGTGGGAGATGCTGGGAGGAGTTTGGACACTCTGGAGCCCCTCATGCTACCGACCCCTGAGTCTGGCTGTGGAGTGGCCCTGCAGAAAGCACAGAGACAGCTCGGACAGGGAGCCCTGAAGTGCTCTGAGTATTTTCTTTTCCCTCACAGCAAAAACAGCCCCCGTGGCTGTTACTCAAGGAACTCTTTGGTCACATTAAACACTAAGGAGTTGCACAATTTGCCCACACACATCCCAGCCTGTGCAGACACCCTGAGGGCCTTGTTAGCCAGCGAGGTTTCCCTGGCAGCCCGGAGCAGCGAGCACGGCTTCCTTGGGGTGGGTTTTCAAAGGGCCCCTCCATGCAGTGTGGCTTTCTGACTTGTGTCTCCATGGGAGTAGATCCCCAGTGGCGAGAGCTGACTGCTGTCACACAAGTCAGACTCAAACATCTTCTCTATTTCCATGTGGCAGAGGAGCCCAGGAATCCTTGTGCAGACTGCCTTGATAAAATTATGATCGTGTCCATCCTCTTTCATTTACTCACTCCTGCTGCCGAGAATTAATTTTAGACTCTGCTGGCTTTTGTCAGTAGATCTCGGGATATATAATCTATGCTTTATTTTATTTTGTGCTCATCTGGGCAGTAGCTGGAGTGTATAAAATGGGGTCTCCTGGAACAACTTTATTGCTTCAGCCTCTTCCTTGAATGAGTTTTTGGCGCAAGTATAATTTTTCCCTCGTCTCCGACAGAAAGCAATTTCCTTTTTCCCCTGCATGTCCTTCAGGCTCTGGTGATTCTGCCCTGCAGAAAACCAACTTTGTCGACCCATTCTTGCTTCTGGGGGTGGCAAATTGTCCTCACCTGAGCACCTCAGCACAGCATATCCTCTCGACAGCAGCAGGCAGAACCCCTGCCCCCCACCTGTTTTTGAGGTGACATCAAAGAGATAACGGAGGATTGTTATGGTTCCTTCACCTCCTGGAACTGATCCTTGCAGCGAGGAAATGATGAAATTGGAATGGGAAAAGCTGGGATGCTGACAGGACTTTGACAGCTGTAACTTTTATTTAGCCAGTTGTCTCACTTGCAGCATTACTGATGTGTTAGCAACTTCCAGCCACGGGGAATGACACAGCAAGGGAAAGGTGCTGCCTTCATTTTTTTCTTTTTCTTTTTTTTTTTTTCATTTTAGAGGACCAAAATGTATCTTTTAATCTCCACTGGACATACCTGTTTTTATATCTGAGGTTCACATTCTTTTCCTTTAAGAAGAATTTGAGGTTTTCACAAAGAACTCTCTGGGTTAGTGGAAGTATTGCTCAGCAGAAATGTCTGAGCCATAATTTTGTGAGAGATGAAGGGTTTGCCTCAGTATCTTTCTCTTTTAGAGTTTTAGTGGGCAAAATGCAGGAAGTTTCTCTTGATTTAAGTTAGAAATATCAAATTTCTTCTGCTTTGGAAGCTGTGTTGCAGACTGACATAGGACTTCCAGAAAAAAAGTGTCAGGAATGGTTTGGTCTTTTCAGCTTTGTTTGCACTGTGTGTGTAGGCTGGAGGTTTGGAAATACCTCTTTTACTTTCATCAGGAAGACTCAGAGGATTTTATTTTCCAATACAGTTTCCATTGTGTTCATGGGAAAAGATTTGTTTTGCTAAGCAGAGTATAAACACAGCACTGTGGCATATCCCTCTAAAAATTGGTTCAAGTCAATACTGATCTGCTTTTCCCACATTCTTTCTGGAAAATATTTTTTCTGATTCCTCTGGCATCTCTCTAAACCTAAAGAATTACAAATGAGAGAAGCATTTGCCCCCCTGAGCTTCATGTGCCACACACTGCTCCAGCAGCACTAAACTTCCCAAAGAGAAAGAGAAGAAATATTGGAGAATGGAGAGCTCTAGCTTCAGATGAAGAGGTTGGAATAATTTAGGATAATATAATTTACTTTTTTTGAATTACTTTAAAATCAGAAAGCCTGGGAGAAGTTCTCCATGTACCAGTTTCTGGCCACAGTCTATGTAAATCTGGAAGGGAGCCATCAGCTCGAGGAGAACTCTGATGTACATTTGTATTACTGAAAGCAGATGTGGGCTTAGGGCTCCAGCCAAAATTTCAGAGTAGGAAAAAAATGATCTGTCCTCGATTTCTCATCGGTCAGAAAGGATGGGATGAATCAATAGTGGTGCATTAGTGCTGGGGAGATGGCTTTCAGGCCTGACATGTCTGATAGAGATGCTATTTCAGTCTAGAAGTGATAAGAAAATCAAACTGCTGCTGCCTGTGTGCAGCTGTGTGCCTGCTGCTCTCCTGGATGGAAAACCTGCAGCTCCCTGGGCTCACAAGTGTTGGTTGGTGTGAGGACATATGACTACAAATTGATTTGTTAATGGTGACTAGGAGAAGTTCAGCTACACGTGGTTCCCACCAGCGCTTTGTGCCCCGCTGCTCCCCAGGCCCCGTGTCCTCCTCAGAGCATCACTCTGGGAACCTTCAGCTCCACGGGCCAGGCCACGAGCAGGAGCTGTTTGTGTCACACAGATGAGGCTGGGCTGCCTCCTGACAAACGGGGCTGTGGGGGGCACATGGGTCCCACCCAGCAGTACCACTGCTGTACAGTCAAGACTGTCCCTGGCACAGGGTGCCCAGAGAAGCTGTGGCTGCCCCATCCCTGGAAGTGTCCAAGGCCAGGCTGGACAGGGCAACCTGGGAAAGTGGAGGGTGTCCCTGCCATGGCAGGGGTGGAATGGGATGATCTTTAAGATCCTCTCCAATCCCAACCATTCCATGATTCACTGTATGATTCTATGGTTTATGGTGTGGTTTAAAATGGGCCCTCCATCACAGTGAGCCTGAAACCCCTTTTCCATCAGCAGGAGGTGCAGGAACACCCTGAGCGCTGGGAGTCCCCTCACCAAGGCATTCCCAGGCACAGATTTTATTCTCTTATTTTAATGAAAAATAAACGCTCTCAGTAAGAAGGATTCTGCTCTTTCCCTCCTGCATTTTGGAGACGTAACTGTGATTTGTTATGGCCCTTTTGTCTGGGGAAGATTTGCTCCTAAATAAGTGGTTTCTGGCTAATCTTTACTACTTCAAATTTTGTGGGAAGATCTTCTTTAGACAGAACTAGGTCGAGTATATTTCAATTGCCTCGTGCTCTTAAGATCAGTTTGTCAGAGTCCTAAATAACACGTTGCTTTATTCATAAACAGCCTGAGCAAGCCAGGATTTGCAGCACGTTCAGGGGCTGACAGTGATGTGTTACTCCGAGCTTATCAAAGGGCTCCACTGCCTGAGCCACCAGCACAAAGAAAATATACTGAAGAATTATTTGGACCTCATTTATTTAATGAGCCAGCAGTAAAAATGAAACCTCCAAACTCGCGATGGCTGAAAAGCAAATTGCAGCACGGATTTCTCAAATCTGTAGAAGCCCAGAGGTTTTCATGGGGTGGGAATAAATGTGACCATTGGTTCGTATAGAAATTGCAGCTTCATAAAGTGTGTGAAATTGCTGGGGGATTTCTGTGAGCTGTGGAGGTGGGGATTTCTGACTGGGAGCAGAGTCTCACATATAATACCTGGGGTTTGAACCCACGAAGGAGAATTTAAAAGATTAACAGTGATTCAAATACCAATAATCACAAAGAAAGAAAATGAGCAATATTTTAGTTGTTGGTCTGACTCACTCCTACTCTAGCTAATAAAAGGCCAATTTTTCCAGCTTCTAGCCTTTGTGTTGTTCTGGTTCCCTGCACATCTGAGGGAGCAGGTCTCTGGGCTGGGAGTCAAGAGACTGACTTAATTATTTTCCTTATTTTCACTTTAGCCATGACTTGTTACTTGAGATTAGAAACATAATCATAGAATCCTGGAATGATTTGGGTTGGAAGTGTCCTTAAATACAACCTCATTCCCAGCCACCCTGCCCACGAGCAGGGACACTTTCCCCTGGAGCAGGTTGCTCAGGGCCTCGTCCCCATGTCTGTATGGTGCCTGTGCTGGTCCTCTCAGGAGAATCCAGGGCAGGTAACGGGAACCAATTATTTCCAGCTCCACCTTTCCAGATCAAATGCCACATCTCAAACTGAAAAAATCATGTTGGCTTCCTCCAGCATGGTTTCACTCCTGTTTCTTGCTTTCCCTCTCTGTCTCCACAGCTGTTGAATCGCTGCATTCCTTGAATGACCAGATCTCCCATTTTATCATCAACAAGTCAAAAACCCTGGACGAGGATGAAGATGCCTTTTTGCCCAGTGAGAAGGAATCTCTGAAAAGTGCCATGATGCTGATGAGGCACCTCCTGATGGATGCACAGGTAGGAAATCAACACACACACCTGTGTTAGGATGTGAGGAAGGCACGTTACACAGATCTGGAGGAATATGTAGGGTTTTTGTGCAGTTTTAGCAGTGGAGAACATTAATTGCTGATTCTTCTTTAAAACTGATTTTGGCTTCTGAAATCTGCAGCTGTGGGAAGAACATCTCAGAGCACAGAGTGTGCACCTTGTGCTGGGGCTGAGCCTCAGATTCAGGGTTGAAAACGGCTCTTAATTTCAGGAGAAAATACAGCAATGTAGCCATTGATGGGAATACAGCAATAACCCAATTGATGGGAATCCAGCGTCAGTACTACCAAAAGAAAATCATCTGTCCACTAATCCTCTCTGCTGAATGCCAGTTTTAGAAGTGCCAGACAACTGAGCTATTGGTTTAGCCAAGCTCTAAAATGCCAGTTAAAAGTCATGAAATGATGTGCAGATGTTTCTTTGTGCCTTTGCTTCTTCAACAGAAAAATCTCTTTTTCTGTAGCTTTGCTGTGTTGCAGTATTTCCTTCAGCCTACAAAAAACACCCTTTGAAATATTAATTGTATTTATCTTTTTATATTCCCTTTTGGTCTTTATTTGCAAAGGCTGGATGGAAAATGACAGCTTCTGTTCAGAGGGCTCTTTTGAAACCGGGTGGTCTCCTCTCCCTTCTTCTCTGGCAAGCCCTAAAATCAGGCAAAGGAGGCCTGAGGCTGTCCTGAGATCTTCTGAGCCCTCCAGGACTGGGGATGGCCTGTTCTACTTCCATGTTCTCCCAGGTGGAGTCTGGTGGTTATCTTATCTTATCTGCTTCTCTCACTTTCAAAACCTTTGGTTCTGATTACTTTGGCTGGCAGGGATCCTGTTGCACGTGGGGAGTGGCCGGGGGATCTCTGCTGTTGACAGCACATGAACTTTAATATTGTGGGTTTGCAGGAGGAGTCAGTCCAGGCTTTGGCAGGTGTGGAGTGCACAGGGAGCAAACCCCTCCTGCTGTGCCCAGGATTTCATTTCTGTGAGGATGGTGCTGGTTTCTCTTTGGCACATCTTTAACCAAGGCACCTCCCTTTACCCCAAAGCACCAGAGTTGATGCTGTTGAAGTGTCATGGAGAACACAAGGGGTTAGACTCTGCTTTTGGATCTGCTTGCACAGTGGGAATAGATTCCATAGATTCCCCTGCAGCTGGGACTAAAATCACAGAATCCCAGAAATGCACAGAATCCATGGAACACCATGGAATCCTCCCAGTGTGAGGCTCTGTACAAAGATAAGCTGAAATCCAGTGCTTGGCCCTTTTACTCCCCTCTCCTGGCACAGACCTGATTTTGACTGGTGGACAAGATTTGAGGAGAGAACATCCAGCTTGAAATTTTGGGCAGAAAGTTTGGGTTGAAAGGGACCTTAAATCTCAACCTAATTCATCCTCTACCCTGGGCAGGGACACTTTCCACTCGACCAGGTTGCTCCAAGCCCCATCCAACCCCATCCAAGTTCCAGGTATTTGGAATACCTCTGGGGAGTCAGGCATGAGAGCAGGCAGATAAAAATAAATATGGGGCAAAAAGGTACCTATTGATAATCCCCTTGTGCAGGAATTCTATTTTTAGCACCCAAGAATTGCTTTCCTACTTATCAGCTGTCCTGAATGCATATTAATTGTTGCCTGTGATAGAGAGACTGATTAGGAAATGCTAAGAACAATAGGGAAATGTCAAGTGCTCCTGTATCCTCACGATGTGCCTGGATCCCTTCCCAGAAAGGACAGGATGTTTTCTTACCTGGGATTTTCAAGCTGGAAGAAGGACAAAGTGGGAAGTGGTAGTGGTGAGTAGAAGGATGGAAGCAAACAGGTGATAGCATCCAGAAAAAAAAAAAAAAAAGATAAAATAAATCCTCTGAGGAGTGGAAGAAACATGAGTCTGACAGAAATATCAACAGGAATATCCCCATCAGTGTGTGAATATAAATACATGACTGCATATGTGAATATAAACCCTGACTGCAGAGTGCCCTGTGGCTCTAATCACACAGGAGGAAAAGATATCACCAATGCAATTATTTCCCTTCCCTTCCCTTCCCTTCCCTTCCCTTCCCTTCCCTCCCTCCCTCCCCTCTCCTGTCAGTGTTTTTATGGGGAGATGGAGCCCTGCAGCTCTAACCAGTATTGGTTGTGCAAGGCTCTGTGCAAAGATGAGCTGAAATCCAGGGCTTGGCTCTTGGACTCCCCTCTCTTGCCACGGACCCGATTTTGACTGGTGGATAATTTGAGGAGAGAGCATCCAACTTGATGTTTTGGGTAGAAATCAGCTGGACTGCTAACCCAGCAGGAGTGGCTGGTCAGAGGGGACAGCTAATGGGCATTTCTCACTTCTCTGCCACTATTAATCTGCTTTGAAAAGGCAGGGATGATGTGGGGGTGATGCCTTGTGCCTGCTGCCCTTCTTGTTTGGAGAGAAATTTGACACATTTTTGGAACTCTGCTTGGACACACACCAGGAGATGTTGCTGAAACAAAGGTTTCGGGTCCACCATGGATCTAACTTTGATCTTGAGTCATTTTTTTGGACTTAAGATGAATCACTGAACCAACACACAGAGCTTTCCACTTTGGAAAACACTGTGAGGGCTTTTAGAGGAGGCTGTGCTGGGCACCTTTTGCAACTGCCTGGGAAGGGACAGGTCCCTGCCCACTCAGCAAGGTGTCACTGGGAGCACAAAGGACAAGGATGCCCATCAGAGTGGAGAGGAGGAACCACAGCACAGAGGCACCAGGGAGCCTGCCTGGGGTGTCACACCTGGATTTTCTGATAGTTAGAATATGGACTCTGTGCCCCTAAGCATTAGCCCAGTCCCTGCGTATATTAGGCCATATTTATTTCTCCCTTGGCTGCTTGGAAGAGCCTCTTTTGCCCATCTGTTTTCTCCATTTACTCCACTTTTCACTGATTTTAATGCCTCATTATGAGAGTCTTCTCTCTGTCTCAGCCATCCACCACACCTCAGTTTTGTGGTAGTCGTGTACAAGCAACCGTGGCTTTATAGGGGAAATTACAGGTGACTTCTTGGTAAACACGGCACGGAGAAACAGCTGTTGAGTGGGGGAAAAAATTCTTCTCATCTCCCATATGCAAATGGGTTTTCTCCATGGAGAACGGGGCATGTTTTGCACTCCTCCTGGCTAGAGAAATGGCAGTGGTGGCAGACGAGGTGGCGCTGGTGGGGGAATGGTGCTGGTGGCTGTGGTGTGGGCTGGCTGAGGGGCTGCTGACCCATCAGCCCCGTCAGCAGTGTTAAACTGCACGCCGGGGGAGGTAATGAGCTGTGTGGAGTGTCTCAGCGATGGGCTGTCAGCTCAGATTCAGCCCAGGGAAGACAGCGATTTGATGAAAGTCATTACAGTCTGCAGGACCTCTTGACCCCGGCGCTCTCCATCCCTTCCAGGCCCCGGATAGGATTTCCCCCTCACGAAGAGCCCCGGTCACGGCGTTGGTGCGCTGGCTGCGGGGCGGGCAGCTCTGAGAAGGGAGAGCATCGCCCTCCGTGCGGGAGGGGCTGCGGCTTTGGGCACGGCCCGGGACCGCGGCACGGCCCGGCCGCCCCTCCGCTCCCAGCGCTCCGGGCCCACCTGCCCGGGCAGGCTCCCAGAGCGCACCTGTGCTCCTGAACCAGGTGTGCTGCGATAATGCGTGAAAGCAGGCGCAGAGGAAAGGTGCATTTATTCCCCGTGACGCGGCCCATCCTCCGCAGGGTGCTGGAGCGAATAAACAATTGCGCTGCTGCCAGACAGCCCCGCGCACAGCGCTGTGGCAGGGGCACGGCAGCCCGTGATAGATCGTCGCTGTTGTCAATCTTTCCTGACAGTCCTATTATGCTCAGAAAGGGTGTTTGCTCTGTGCCTGTTGTTTTATAATCCTCAGAGGTGGAATTTTATAGCCTAGCAGTGTTTTTTTCCTCAGACATTTCCCTAAGCAGGATTTATTGCTTCTGAGACACACGTGACATGAATCCTTTATACCTTCAAACTTTAAATCACCCCCCCAGATTTGCCCAAATTACTTTTTGATTTGTTTTACTTGAGTTTCTGTTTCTAATTGCAGTTGTGAGAGACTGGACTGGCGTGGAGCAGGAGGTACACAACATCCAAGGGCTGAGTCATGTGCATCAGCTCTAATCCCGTTGTTTCTAAAGGAATTTGTCTAACGAACAGAAAAGCTGCACCCAGGCACCAGCACCAGCCCCAGATGTGGGGTAATAGTCTCTTATAAGAAGCAGCACGTGACGTTTTGCTGGATGCCTGCCCTCAAAAGCCAAGCTTTCAGGAAGTTCAGTCCATTTAGTTCCTTCCATGAAGTGTTTAATTGACTTCAAGTGGATTTGAAATTCTTTGGGAGAAATACCATCTCTTCAGTGCCTTTCCCAGCAGTCTTGTGATTATCCTCAGGTGTTGTTCTGGAGGGAATAAAAAGACATCAAAACCATCTTGGGGTTTGCATTGGACTTTTTGAATGAGATCATACCACAAATGATGACTTGAGAGCAAGATCAGCTTTGTGGGGCATCTGGCTTAGATTCACTTGGATTTCAGTTGCTGCCTAGGCATGAGAGTGTGAGGGCATTGAGATATTCCACTGCTTCTCTGCTGGGGAGTTCGTGTATTTCTTAGGTAAAGACAGAAAATCAACCTGGTGGTCCTTCTAACCTAAGCTGTTAACAAAAGAGTGTTCTCATTGCCCAAAAGTTATAGGGGAAAGAACACTTTCATTTACATTTAGAAGTATTTTTTCTTTAAAATCTGGTGTAGCTTTTTTTTTTTTTAGTGTTTTTTTGGTTGGTTTATTCCTTTACTCTGAGTCAAACAGCTCCAGTCCTGACTGACTCGTGGGACAAACCTTTAGCAGGTGTCTGCCAGGACAGGTCTGCAGACGAAGTTAATGCCAGTTTGGATAGAGGATATTGCCTTGTTTTTCTTTGGAAAATATCTGAGTATTTGAGTTGTCACCACCTTAAGCCTTTTAAGCCTGACACCGATACCCTGTAAATAAATAATTGAAGGTGAGAGCCTTTCAGCTGACGGAAAAAAAGGAAAACCTACTTGGCATGACTTATATTTAGCCATTCAACATTCCACCAGCTGTTGGGCTTTGGTTTTTTGTGTTGCCCTCCATTTCTAAGCAGACTAGATAATGATTTCTCAAGCCCCTTTACACTATAATCTCTTCTCCAGTGGTCCCTGTAGCCTTCCTGAGCAGGCTGCTGCGGGGACGGCCGCGGTAATTGCTGCGGAGCTGGTAGCAGAGCAGCGCTACTTCCCCAGCTGACCTTTAAAAATAGTTCTCATTTTCCACAGAGGGCTGTTGTATAAAACCAGCCATGTTGCTGCAATACTTTGTTTGTTACTTAAACACTTCTCACCATCTGTTCTTCAGACTTTTAGCAGAGCTTCAGGAGCAGTGCCCCATGACCTTTATTTTCACGCGAGTGGGTCCCATCAGTATCAACAGGAAGAGCAGGGGAAGGAGGATTTGCTCTGTGTTTCAATAAACTGAAATTACTGGAGTTCTGAAAGCATCCTTGCCACGCTGATGTGTTTCGAGGGCTGCAGAAAGGGAAATTATGCAAATTCTGTTATGAAATATTATAAAAATGCAACTCTAAATTGGTGTTCACATATCTTGGTGTTCATTTATCTCAGCCTGCACAACCCATGAGCTGGCTTGGCCTGGAAAACAGCTTCAGTTCAAGTCAGGGTGTATCTTGAGGAAAGCCCAACAAACAAACTTGCTGCTCTGTATGCTGTATTTTTTTTACATTAATCTTGCCGTCCCATTTCCATAAGAAGGAATCTTCTTGGCTGCTTCAAGCCAGCAGCACACCTTCTAATGATCCCTCTAGGTCTAAAAGGGAGCACAAAACACTGACTTGTGTTGAAGGAGGAGAAGACAAAAGGCAGAACCTCTGCAGCTTCATCAAGGACCTCATGGTGTCTAATGACATTATTAACACGTGTTACCCAGCCTGGCTTGTGGTGCTTGTCCCTAAACCTGACAACCTCCTACCTCTTTCATGGCCTGGACAACCTGGGTGAGCTGTCTCTCTTAATTCAATTTATGGTGTACTCTGTGATGAGGAATCAGGCACCTCTGACTCAGGTGAGCTGTAATGTGCTGCTGTCTCCACCAGCCCAGCTCTGCACATCGTTAGTGACCCACAAGTGGTGGGTCCCATCCAGCCTGGTGGTCATGCTTGATTCAAAACCCATGAATTTTCTGAGCCAAGACTCAGGATAAGGAAGTTTCCAAATGTATTGTAAAAATGAGAGTTGCAGCCTTGGAGAAAGATCAGTTCTTTATTTTCTTGAGAGAGATTCAGGATTAATTTATTAAGCTTTTGTCCTCTGGGACAGTCTGTGCTTTTCCCATCCCTCAGGGGGCAAAACCTGAGCTGGAACCATGCAAAGGATGTATTCTGTTGCTATCATCACTGCAAAGAAATATTTATATCACTAAATAATGGTGCTGAATCCCCAAATTACATTTGCTGTAAGACCAGTGCTGGTGGTAATTCACTGGCTGCAAGGTGGCTCAGCACGGTGACATCGGGTCGGTTCTGATTTCATTCTCATTCTTTCTTATTTTGCTCTCCTTTGGAACTGGAAAAAAGCTTGTTATTCTGAATTAGGTTTGATATTGCTGTTGAAAGCTCAGAAATGCTTTCAATATTTGCAACCCTGCAAGAGTAGAAGAATAAAAAAAAAATACAAAATAAATCACATGTACAAAGAGGAGAGCATAACACCACCTTTAAAGGGTGCAGAAGCAAGGCTCTCAGCAGTTTAGTTCTTTATAAGTTTTTTGTTGTTAAGTTGCTTGTAAGTGTTGACTTTTATGTTTTTATGATGGTGTGGAGGTCAGTAAGAGAGGATGGCCATGCCAGTGGAGAGGTCAAGCTGGGGGTTGTATAGCAGCAACTCAGCACTCAGAGAGAGAGAAATAATGTATGTATGTGTGTGTGTGTGTATAGACAAGGGTATAGCACCTGAGAAAACCTGAGGGACACCTTTCTTTGATTCAGAGGCAAACCAGGACTGACTAAAAGAGAAAATGCATAAAGAAGCCAAGATCTCTGCAGGCAGATCTCTGCAGATCCTGGATATTGCCAATTGAACTCATATCCAGGAAATTCCAAAATTCCAGTTTATGTGATGCCTTCACAAAAGGCCCTCACACCTCCTAGCAGGTGGCCCAGGACAGAGGGTTTCATTTGCAGAGTCCTGTTGACCACTGAAGAAGAGGTGACAATTTTTTCTCACTTGGAACACAACGTGTATTCGTGAGCAGAGTGTGTGTGTGAAAAATCTCTGCAAGCTTTAATTGAAGTTCATGAGAGAGAAACGATGAGTATCTTCATAGATGTAGAAGAAGCAATTAGGGGAGACCAGAACGTATTTGCTATCACAGCAGTTTATCAGCAATGCAGATTTTTCAGTTAATAACAGGAGAAAGCCCCAGTTGTGCAGCCAGCAAATGAGACAGAAAATCCCAGTTAGCCTCACTCGCGCTCAGAAAACATCAGTTTTTCCTGATGTGAAAACTCAGGAAAACGTGTTCTCTTCTCTCAGAGTGCTTCCTCCTGCCTGGAGAGTCTCCTGCTCCATTTCTAGTTAACAAATGAGCTAAAGCACCTCAGCTCAGCCCAAAGTGAGCTGCAGCTGCACCACAATGCTGGACCACGCCACTGGGAAGCCCGAGAGCTCCATCCCAAAATAAACCCTTTTCCTGACTCAGCTGCAGACTTCCCCTGCAACCTGTGAGCTCAGGGGTCACCAGGCTGAGCCCAGCAGGAGGTGGGACCCAGCCAAGCTTAAATTTGTATTTTTGTCTCAGAAAAAACAATAAATATTTAATGGCTCTGTGAGACAGGAGGAGTGTTTGCGTTCTCTCCCCATATATCAACAGTTGCTTTAAGCACTTGCTTGATAAAAATTAAGCTGTTTCTCCAGATTCCTGCCTCAGATGCTGGGTAGGGAGCTAATTTTGTAAGCAAAAGCTGTCTTGTTTTGGAAAACAAATTCAAATGGAAGGGCTGGTTTTTGAAAGTGAGTGCTGGGCTGCTATTCCTGCAGAAATATTCCAAACAGCCCTGTGAGTTAACCCTGGCAACAGATCTGGTCCAGATGTAGTAATCCTTTATTCTTTAACTCCTTCTAGGCTGTAGGCTTAGCTCCTTCCTAGGAAAGCATCCATGTAAATGCATTCCATTTGATTTCATTTGCACGGAGTTTTGGCAAACCATGGATTTTCTCTGGACTCCAATTTTTCCCAGCAAGGAGATGAATTCACTGGTTGCAAGACCCCGACACCATTTCAGATCTGCTCTTCCTTCAGGGAAAAGGTGTCTTTTATCCACTGCACATATTTAAGGATGTAATTTAATTCCCATCTTCCTCATTTATCTGTGAGTTGGGAATAATATTTGTCTACTTCACAGTGATCGTGTGAGGCTCTTCATTCATTAATGTGTAAAAGCTTTGAGATCCTTAGGATGAAAATTGCTTTAAAAGATGCTGTTAATAATAAATACCAAGTAATGCACCTTGGTACCTCTTAGCAATAATTGGTGCTATCATTCCTGCCCAACTCTTCCATGAATTAAAAGGCTTTGAATGGGACTGGAAGAACGAATGGGATTGGGACCAATTAACACGTAATCATATGTCAGTTTTTATATCCTTAGCATTCCTGTCATGGGACTCCTGGGAAAATCTCCATGGATTTTAATGGTGCAATGTCAGAATTCAGCCCCAGACGTGTTTGTGGGATAATTGCTGGATAACCTGCATTCTTCTGGTAACTTGGTTGCTTAGTGATTAAGCTAAAAGCAAAAGTATGCTGGTTTAATATTAACATAAATGGAATTAACCACCCTTTCTGTGCGTTAAATGTTACAGGGAGATTCTCATTATAAGGAAACCATGATTTTTTTTCTTTTGATATATAGATCTAATTAAGTATTTTGTTGATAGTTTTTGACCTGCTCTCTGTACTTAACCCCCACTCCAGCATGTGGAGACTGGCTTTTATGGAAAATCCAATAATTTGCTGCTTGGTCACCCAATTCAAACTTTTATTAGATTTCAAGCACACAGCACTCACCCTCCCAAACAGAGAGGCTCTAAATATGCATCCCAAGTAAATAAAGAGCTCACATAAAGAAATTGCCTGATCTTTTAAAGATATCCACATTATTTCTACGGAAGGGGAGAGCACTGAACCTTGGAATGATGCGTGGGAGGAAGCCAGGACAAAGGACCGTGTGAATCAACACCACGAGGAAGCTGGTGGCCAGTAAGGTGTGGATTTACAACAAAATGTTCCCCACTCAGGAGCAGCCTCTTGCTCCTGGCTGGGAGTGAATCGTGTGCTGTGAGCGATGCTGGTGCCACATGGGGGAGATGTTGAAGAAGAGCTCGATCGCTCCACTCAGCACAAGGACTTCCCAGGGAAGAGCAGCCTGAGGGGTTTAGGAGCCTGATTCCTTCCACTTTCCCTCCCTTACGATGAGTATGTAAACATCCCGTGTAAAAGGGATCTGTGCAAACCACTCGAAAAATCATCCCTCTTCGCTTCGGGGCACGTCCAACACCTTCCAGTTGCCAAAGGTGCTTTTATAAGCGAAGTGATCAAGGAAGATAAAATAAGTGATGCAGCCCCTTGTGTTAGCATCAGTGCAGCTCCTGCCCTCTTGCCTGGCAAGCTGGGTTTGGGAAAGGATGGTTTGGAGGAGTCTGGCTGGCATGGGGAGCACTTAGCAGGATTTCTCCCTGCTGATCCCTAATACCCAAAAAATAAGGATGAGCTCATACAAGTAGAGATTTACTCAGGCCCACTGGCCATCTTCCTTGTTTTTGCTTAGAATAATACTTTTCACACTGCGAATTAGTGGTTAATGCTTGTTCATGCATGAGAAATCTCCATAGAAATGGCTATAGGGAGAGTATCTGTACTGTGTGAAAGCCAAAAAAGTAAGATTGACTTTTTGAATTACTTTTCCAATATCTATTTTTTTTCTGCAGTGGTTCAAAAAGATATTTATTCTAGGACCCTGATATATTTTATGATATTGTGGCAGCCAGGTTAACAGGTAGAACCAGTACTTTTGTTACAGGAGTAAGCTGTGAAGCCGGGTTAGGTAGCCTGGGGGAAGTCAAGAGATCTTCATTTTTCAGCTTTAAAAAAAAAAAAAAAAGAAAGAAAGAAAAAACTACAAGCCCACAGCAAATACCCCAAAAGCTGAAGTGCTGCCCCCTTTGAACAGGGGCTCCAGCTGACTCCAGGGGAACTCTGGCTCCTCTTTCAAGCACAACCTTCCCTTTCTGCCCACAGACAGCCAGAGGCTGCAAGAATATAGCAACTTTTTCCTCTCTGTCATTCTGCATAGAGAAATTCAGAATCACTGCATGATGTGTGCCCCAATTAATATTCCCTGATTGTTTCCCTTTCCCTTCCAAATGATGTCAGTCTCCATTATTTTTGGCTTAATGGTAGTGAGAGGAATGTCTGTTTTTCAGAAATTTTTTATCTCTCATTTTTGTGTTCGCAAAAATCTCTACTCATCTCAGGATTTTTATTTTTCTTTTTATCCTCTTGCTTTTGACTTTAGTTGTAAAAGACCTACAGTAAAATAATGAAAACTCTCTTTATCACTACTCAGTTTGTACATTATTAATAATGAAGGCAGTGTAATTAGGCTGCAGAATACACAGTGAACACAACACTAAGATGTCCTTAACTAACATCTGTGGCTACTGCTTGGCTTATATTGGCACAAGCCACCAAGATTTTACATGAAAACAGTTATTTGTGTCTAGCATTGCTTTTACAGAGTACAGGGGCTTCATTTTGTACTGGCTGCCTGTTGAAAGACAGTGTGAAATCCATGGCAATGAATGCTCAGCTCCATCTGAGTCACATTCAAGGTGCAGATCCTGCTCCCAGGGTCCTTGCTTTGGTGAAAACTTTTTCTCTGGTGCCCTTGGTGTTTGAGCTGATGGGGTGCCATGGACAGAAACTCATCTTTAGGAGGCTCTTCTCTTCTGCCCCTTGCTGTCCCCGTTTCCAGGTCAAACCCTCGTGATCCCCATCCTCATGCCCTAGGAGGACAGGAGGTGCTTTTCCAGTCTGTCATCAGCATAAGCTGATGGTTTGATCCTCTGCCTGTGCTGTCCTGGCCTGTGACATGTTGGATGTCCAGTGTCAAAGGCATCAAAGATGTCTCTGTTTCAACTTGTTCCCGAAATGGTGGGGGAAATCTCATCCCTAATGCATATGTAGGGCTGCAAGGCCACCACTGCCACAGACCTGGCCGTGTCCATCACAGAATTATGTAATCATTTAGGCTGGGAAAAATCTGTAAGATCAGCATCCCATCCCTCCCTCTTTGAAAATCTGTAAGATCAGCATCCCATCCCTCCCTCTTTGGCAGCTTCCAGCTGCTGGCAGGGCACTGGAAAGGGATGTTTAGGACAAGAGGGATGTTTAGATCAGATATAAGGAAGAAATTCTTCCCTATGAGAGAGGTCAGGCCCTGACACGGGCTGGGGAGGGCGAGGACCTTAAAGACCATCATGTTTCAACTCTTCTGCCCTTCCACCAGACCACATTGTTCCAAGCCCCATCCAAACTGGTCTTGGACACTTCCAGGGATGGGGCATCCACAGCTTCTCTGGGCAACCTGTGCCAGGGCCTCCCCACCCTCACAGGAAAGGATTTCTTCCTTATATTTAATCCAAACCTGTTCTCTACCAGTTTACAGCCATTCCCCTTGCCTTTCAGACTGGGATGGGTTGAGGTGCTCCTCCCCTGGTAACTTCCAAGCACTTTTCCCCAGCTTGCCAAGCCTCCAGCTGCTGTTAGTGCAACCCCTCCTGCTGCAGTTATGATCCACCCCGAGTCCTCCTGCTGTGCTTACATGGTGTACATGATCAGTGATGACTCTGCACAAACAAGAAAATAAACCAGCCCTACAGCTGTATGAATGCATCAGCTCCACAGAAAACACGGGGAAATGCAACGTCTGCAGAAGGAGGGAGGGGAATTGAGAGTGCAAGGGATTTTATTGTGGCACATTTGAGAGCAGAGCCCACAAGAGAGAGTGAATAAAGACCTTATAAAAATACTTGGCAGCAACTCCTCTAAATCTTTCAAGGTATGAGTTTCTTATTTTAGTTGATTTACTGAGCTGACAAAGAGGCAATCATCGTTAATCAAAATAACTCACTCCTGCTTTGAGTATGAGAGCTGAAGTTAGATGAAGGTCGTGGAAAAGAGATGATAAACTAGCCCAGGATCTTTAGTGGCTGGAGTTTATTAGGGAGCCTATTCTAGAGGGGAAACAGATTTTGGCAGATGCTGATGGTTTTTAAAATGGATTTTTTTCAAGAAGTAAGGGTTGCATCTCTCGCAGATTCACAGATGTGATACACTCAAGTATGCATGAAGGGATGATTTCCTGACGGCTTTTAGTAGCAAGAGGTGCTGTACTGGGAAGCATTTGGTATTCTCCTGGAGGCAGGGAGGGAAGCAAAGATTTGGATAAGATATGTAGGAGATGAGAAGTGATAGGGGCCTGTGAGTGCCAAACCACATTTTCTGGGGAAGCTTCCGGAGACCAAGCCACTGACGCTTCTGAGAAATTCTCTTTTGGGCATCATGGAGATTTCTGTCCATGCTGAAGTCCATTTCTATTTAGGGAAGTATCTTTCCTCGACCTTTGGCAGGGCAATGTCTCCCTGCTACGTTCCTCACCCTGGTCAGGTGCTCACCAGCCTGTGTAGGACTCACTGAGGAGACGTTTGTGAACACCTCGTTCAGCAGTTTGCTGATGGCTGAGCCCCAAATAATGCAAAACTGAACAGGCAGAAGCCCAAGAATCCGTCAAAATTATGCTAATGATTCTTAACAAGTTCCATGTTTTGCCTTGAAACTCACTTCTTTAGCTAAAATGTTCTCTGCATTCTGTCTAGAATTAAGGGAAAATATCTAAATTCAAGCAAAAGTGGTTGCCCGAAGCAGTGAGGACTGCCAGTGCCTGCAAGCAATATCAATTAGTGTTCTGGTGTCAGAATTATCAATAGCTCTCTTGCCAGTAGCTTTTATTATCAAAAAACTGGGCTGATAACTGTGTATTTCACTTGGATAACATAATGTGTGACCTTCGCACAATGAAGGGACAAGAAATCCCACAGAAATTTTGTTTAAAGCTAAATGATTTGTGCTTGAGATTTGTTTTCTATTCCCTCTTCTTCTTGCCCTGTGGACACATTTGATGAGTCTAAACCTTGTCATTTAAAAGCTTTCATGAGGTATTTGAAATTTCTAAATAATATGCTTATACATTTTGTTTTGTTGGCATCATCAGTAGCACAAACACTCCTGGGGACTGCAAACATTCATGGAAAGCCAACAGAAGAGCAACTCCCAAATACAGGGGACCACTCCAGTATTAAGAAAGCTGTAAATTATAATACAAATAGCATCCACCTATGTCAGCTCATGAACTAAATTATATTTCTGAGAGATCTCTTGTGGCAGCCTACCACAATAATATATTACGTGCTCAGAGGCAGCGTTGGACTGATACAATGAAAGGGGGATAATTAAAGGCTTTGCAAATCCCAAATGTGCCAGCAGCTGTGGGTCAGCTCAGGAAGCAGCTCTGGGAGCCACACGTGTCCCTCCTGCCAGGATGGAAACCCATTACAAGACACTTGTGGAGAATAAACCTGGAGGGGGAACAGCTTCTCTGCCCTGGATAAATACGTAGAAGAAATCCACTGGGAATGATGCAAGAAAAAAAATAGTGGTAGCAGGTGGCAGCACTTCTTTTCACCCTACAAAATGCATATTTAGAGGCAAAATGGAGAGGAGGAGCCAATTAGTGGGATTACTGTGCTTCAAGAGGCAGGTGCTTGCATTCCAGCTAGGAAACTGCTGCTTCCAATGAGATGAAATGCAGGTGCTTTGTACACAACAGAGGCTTTTGCCACGAAGTTTTGCTAATTACAGAAGCAGAGGACAAAGAGGTAAAGCTCGACAGCAGCTTGTTTGGCAGTGAACAAAGGACCCATAAGGCAGCACTAAAACTCAAGAAAAAAATGAATTTTCAGAGCTGAGCAATTCTGCAGGTTCATTGCAAGCCATAAAGAGAAGGGGACGTGGTCCTTTGAATGGTGGGGAATAGGGAGATGGGGATAGCTTGGATTGCTTTGGGATGTAAGGAATAAAATAGGATAAAGTGCTTGGCTTTGAGCAGAATAATAACCACACATTCCTACTTAAACACAGAAAAAAAATGAACATCAGAGAAAAAACCATGGGTGAGCACCAGAGAAGGGGCTAAACCAGAAATCCCTTCGCTCGTCTGCGTGCAGCTCTGGCTCCATCCGAGCCGAGAGTGCCTTTTCCCGGCCGCAGAGCAGATGGTCCCTCTGGGCGGAGCCGGCAGCGAGAGCCGCATCCGGCGCGGGCAGGGCGCGGTGCCGCATCCTGCGGGAGGCACGGGTCGCGCAGGATGCGCCGCCAGCCTCTCCTGGAGAGGAGGCAGCGCCTTCAGGCAGGTTCGGAGCACGGTCCTCTTGTCTCAGTCACAGCTTAGAGCTGCTCCCAGTTACTACAGGATGGATAAAAAAGTGAAAGAGGGAGATAACTTTGCTGAGGTGTGTTTTGCGGCGCTCAGATAATTTTTCTCTTAGAGAGGTGGCGGCGTTTAATATTTTGGGGTGTTTCAGCTGCCTGAACCCTTTGCTTTCGGCTGTGTGCTGTGCCCACCCCTCAGCTTTGCTGCTTTCTGTTGCGTGACACAAAATCCCTTGGTCCTGCCAAGGATACTCTTCAGCAGGTGTCCTCCTTCCAGGACAGCAAAGCTCTGGAGTGCTCATTATTACTGTTGCATGCAAAGGATTGTTTCTTGCCATTTTTAAAACATGGTCACTTGGAACTCAGTAGGATTGGTACTCAAATGTGGTTGCAATATAGAAATAACGATTTCCTGGCATGTCTGGATCAAAGCTTGGAGTCAAGAGTTTTGAAATGGTTATAGTATTTCTGAGACACGTGAGATCAAATGGTTGCCAGAAGTAGATGTAATTATTTTTGTGGAAACACTCATTTTAGTACTATTTACATACAGACATAGAGATACTAACGACCCAGGTCCCACTTGCCACTCCAGATGTTGAAGGCTGATGCAGACATGGTGAAGGAAGGTTTTGTTATGAGCTTGGAAAGAAGAGAGCAGGACTTGGGGGGTAAAGACAAACTTCTGAACCTCTGGGTGACCCTGTAAAATAAGTGGCCTCTTGGGTTCATTGTCATCATATAACCACTCAAATTATTAAAGGTGAACAGTGTGGATACAGAAATATCTGCTGACAGGCTGAGAGAGTTGGGACTGTTGAGCCTGGAGAAAAGAAGTCTCCAAGGAGACCTCAGAGCCCTTTGCAGTATCTAAAAGGGGATACAGGAGGGCTGGAAAGGGACTTTAGACAGAGGCCTGGAGTGACAGGACAGGGAGGAATGGCTTAAAGCTGAAGGGGGATAAATCTGGGTAAGGTCTAGGGAAGGAATTCTTCCCTGTGAGGGTGGGCAGGCCCTGGCACAGGGTGCCCAGAGCAGCTGTGGCTGCCCCATCCCTGCAAGTGTCCAGGGCCAGGCTGGAGGGGGTTTGGAGCAGCCTGGGACAGTGGAAGGTGGAATGGCAGGGGGTGGAATGAGATGAGCCTTCCAACCCAAACCTCTCTGCGACTGTTCCAGCTCCTCGGCTTTCTGTGAGTGCTGGCAGTGTGTAACCAGGACTTAACAGCCAAGTCCACGAGGAGAAGAATTGATGGGCAAAAAGCTGCATCAGGAAGAAACCTCCTGGGTGCACCAGGGACAATAACCGAGGCTTTAGACAATGCATCTCCGCAGGAGTCACAAAAGAGGGCAGCCAGGAGGCAGCCGGGCTCTGGCGCAGGCTGGTTGAGCAGCCTCAGGCAAGGGAGGATAACGGGGCAGAAACCGCGGAGCTGCGCTCCTCAGAAAAGTGAGAGACCCGAGTAATGCCCTTTTAAACAAAACCTCTGAACGAGGGAACAGCTGGAGGTCTTGGTGAGGGATCCCAGGGTGGGGAACTGGCTGGGAATATTTTCGTGGGTTTCGGAGGCTCTTGAAGAAAGCTGGGTCTGGGGTGGAATAGCCCAGAGAGCAGAGTTGTGAAGGAGCTGTAATCAGCGTCTGACACAGCAATTAAAACCTGACAAGCAAAGGCAGCAGAATGAAGCTTATGGAAGTGGACAGGGCTCCAAATGTGAGCTTGATAGTGAATCCAATACACCCCAGGGGGAAAGGTGCCCGAGGGAGAAGCCTGGGTGGCAGTGAGAGCTGTCCCCCATGGAGCCATGCTTAGCTCCCCAAATACCCCCACACAGGGAATTGCCTCCTGCCCATGTCTTTCCCTAGGGACTTGGTGATTTTCCCTTCTGGGTTGTCCAATCCTCCAAACTGATTTAGCTGAAACCTAAGGCAGGCTGGCTGTCTGTGTGTTCAGCCAGGTGTGCTGCTGGATTAAAGAACTGGCCTTACATAAACTCAGTTGTAATATGAAGTTGTTTATTTGCTCCCTTCTACCTGAATTTTGCAATTTGCTACTATTTTAACCAAGCCTTGTCAGAGAAAATGGCTCTAATTTGCTTTTGTCTCTCAGATGTGACAAGAGCAATGCACACTTATGTGCCTGGCTAGTTTTTATCTGTGGCTGAGACTCACCAGTCAGATAAACTATGAACATTTTGAAAAACCCAGAAACTTAAGGGCTGGTACCATGTCTGACAGGGACTTGTGTGAGAGCTCCATGTTTCCTCACGTTTGAGAAAACTGGCACAAGAACTTGCAAATCTGGAAGAAATGTCCATGCAGGTTGACTGCACAAACGAATTTAATCGTTTGCACAGAATCTGTTTTGCTGCTTCACACTGTAACAACACTGATCTGATTGTTTTTCTTTGCTTTAACCAGCAAAATGTCTCTCATCAGTGTTTGCATAATTAATGCTATAGGATTCGGCTGTGATCCAGCGCCATGCCAGGAATCGCTGTGCTCTCCAATCTGCTGCAAAACAGCATTTCCTAGCACATTATTTTTATTCTAATGCTGTAATGTGGAAAGCCCTGCAGTGCCCTGGCTAATGTGGCTTCTTCTGTCTCTGCATCGCAGTAGTTGGCTCTTCCCTGACCTGGGAGAGCTACAAATCCCATTAGTTTAAAAGCAGCAGCATCCTGAATGTGTTCCTGCCTGCGAACTCCGAGCTGCATTTCTCTGTTGGATGGATCCACACAGTCTGGTTGTAACTGGGGTGCTTTAAAACCTGCTGGAGCAGCAAAGCACTGCAAGGTGGGATGTCAGAAGGACCTACCCGAGCTTTGTGTAGTGGATTTTGTGATGCAGATTCCCATTTTGTCGGGAGGGTATTTGAGTGTCTGCAGGAAAACCCAAAATGGCTGAAGCTGTCCTGTCAGAGGTCACATTTGCTGTGTGTGGGATGGACTGGTTTAACTGGGAAAAACCTTGGAGATCCCTGTATTGCTTCTCTGAATGATCCAAGGACTGTTGGCCAAAAGGGAAATCTTTGTTTTGTTTTCAAGAGAAGGGAGTATTAATAATGATAACACAACCTTCTGGTTACTGTGGGGTGACAGAGCAAGCAGGGAACATTAAGGGATGAAATTAAATAATACAATCCCAATAATGAAGCAGTATAATCGATAATGTAATCAAACAGATAATTATACCCTAATAATGAGCACGCTCCCTCCTTCCCAGTGAATTCTGAAGCTTGGCTCCCTGTGCTTCTCACCAGGCACACAGCCCTTGGTGCTAAATGGATTGAGAAGAACTTCCCCTACCACCTTTTAATTTCATTTTCACTCTCCACCTTCCCCTTGCACACTCCAACCCCCAAAGCCCTTCCCTTCAATATGATGCTTGACCAAATGTGCATTAGCTGGTAGGATGATGCATCAAAAATACCTTTGACCCTTCATCTCTCCTTTGGTACCATCTGGCAGAGAGGTCTTGGATGAGATCCTTAACCCCTCACTGTGTTTTTCACCTGCAAAGCACAAAGATTGCTGTTCTTGGCCTTGTGGGTGTTTGCCTTGGGATGAGAAGGGTGGTTATTGATACAGAACTTTCGTGACTGGAAGGGCTGCTCTAATCTCTCTTTATTGCTCTAAAGCAATAGCAGCAAAAAATAATGGCTTAAATACCTTAAATAACACCTGGCCAAATATCAGTGAACATCCACCCGAGCCAGGCGTGGAGGGGAGTTCTGGCCTGCCTAAAAACCTGCCTTTGTTTTCTCTTTTTCAGCTCCAAAAACGACTTGCAGGGCTGGGGGGTGGGAAGGAAGGTGGGCGAGGTTGTGCTGAAGAGCTCCCAGCACGTTTGCAAAGTCTCCTCTTTATCTGGCAGCTGAATTGCTTTGCCTGATAAGCCCTGCAGCCAGCTGGGCTTGACAGGATGAACCACGGCAAGCAGCAAACTTAATCTCCTGGAGGCAAATGGAAACGATGTCTTCCTGCAGATCTGTCTGTGCAGATCCCAGAGGCTGCTGCCAGCAGCAAAGTTTGCTCCCAGGGGCTGCCTCTTCTGGTCCCAAAGGCTTCAGGCTGGAGATGCAGGGGGGGTACAGCTCAGTGTCCCAAATTCCCATGAGCTACAGGCGGTGGAGGCTGTTGTTACCACCCTGTTACCCCGTGGGCAGGATTTCCTGGAGAGTTCTTGCAGGAGCAGGACACAGCAGTAGATTGCTCCATTTGAGGTCTATTTCCATGGATGTGATGAGAAAAGAGAGCGTGCTGTGAAATCCAAACAGGACCTCTGAAATGAAGGAAGGAGAGGCAGAGGGTGGGCAGCAGAGTTTTATTGCTGGAAATCTGATGGGGTTTGTAAATCCAGGATAAAAGGAGGAAGAGATTAAGCAAGAAATCTAGAGGTACTTTGGGGGAAAAAAAAAAAAAAAACACCAAAACCCAACCCCAGAAACTTCTCCCAAATCCTCAAAACTCCAGACCTGAGTGTGTTTGTTTTAAGACCATCAGCAGAGTGAAGCTGGTGGTGGCACCCCCAGACCATGGCCCAGCCCACAAGAAGAGCAGAGAGGAGCATTGGTGCTAAGAGCCCCTACAGGTGGTCCAGCAACACCTGCAGAAAGGGACAGAAAAGCAAAGTGCACTCCTGGGTAATTTTCTGAGCTAAAAATATGGATAAAATAGAGATAAACTTTCAAACATCATAGTCAATCACCTCAGAACAGGGGCAAGTGCAACTGGGAGGTGTGTGCTGGGGGCAGGGGGAGTTGTGGGCAACGGGCAAGAAATGGGGGATTTCTACTTGAGCAGATACTGGTTATCACTGGGGATACCTTTTGAGTGGAAAACACACTAAAAGCATTGTTTTTACTACACTCCCATGATGAAAGTTGTTCCACTTGAGCTTCTTGGTCTTTTTCTTGCCAGTACTAATGGGGCCATTCAATGTACAGCCTCCAAGGATGGCTTTGGCTCCCATCAGAGCTGGCTGCAGTTTCTGCTCATGGCTCCCACCATCCCATCCATTTCCTCTCTTCCATCATTTCATTACTCAAGCAACTCCTATCCTTGTCTCCTACAGAGTAGTTACAGAGTTTTACCACTTGGCCCAAGGAAAATCAATTTGATTTAGCACACCAACAGTTAATTTTTAAAGGCATAATTCAGCAAAGCAACTTAAAATCCAAATCAGACAAACTAAGTAAGAATGGGATCTCTTCTGCAAATTTATAGGTGGCAAACTAAAATGTCAGGGGGTCGTATATTCATCTGTCAATGTGTAATGCAATTAGACAAGATAATTGGGCAAACTAAGTTTTTACAGAGATCTGGAAAATATATTAACTTTCCTTCATTAGCTTTGATAGCAGTGCAGAGCCCTTGGGGGTCGGTGTAAGGTGCAAAACTGAGTCTGGATTTAGGATTAAGTTCCTAAATGTATGTTCCCAATGGGGAACACACGTCCAGTCTGCTTTCTCAGTGTCTCAGGCACAGCTTACAGGAGGAACAGTTTGCTGTGTTCTCTTGTGTTGATTGAGGAGGGCTCAATAATGGAAATGGCAGGGGCAGATGTAAATATGAAGCCAGTAATATGTCTTAATTTAATCAACACTTGACAAAAATCCCAAGGAAGTAAATAATCTGTTCGCTTAGCAGATTTTACTGGGGTGTCTCCAAATCTTTTGTGGCAATGAAGCCCCAAGCTGAAGTGTAAACAGCAAGAATGATCAGAATTAGAAATACTGCATTCTGCCTCTATTTTCATTTTTTTTCTAAGAAGGGCTATGAAAGACATCTGGTCAACTTAAACAGGATCACAAGCAACAAGGAGCCACAGGGACTGGGGCAAGGAGTGCATCCTTCCACATGTTTAACTGCCCATCCTCTTTTACTCCTTGTGCATGTTTATGTGTTTATATCTGCCCTGCCATCAGTTTATCCCTGCCCTGATATCACTTTAATGGCTGGCATATTTTAGGCATCGAGTCTGAAATAGAAGCAAGAAAAAGCAAATGCAAACTCTAAGAGGCAGGTTTAGAATTACCCCTGAATTAAAAAGCAGGCTTCAATATTTAATGATGAGGTACTAAATGACGTCCTGATGATTTTATTAAACTAAAGTGAGGCAGCACATTTGATTTAGGCCATGCAAGCTTTCTATTCCCCCTGCCTAGGAAGGCCTGTGGTAGTAATCAACTCCCTATATCAGAGGAAATTGTTTCTTTATGGTTTAAAGTGTGAAGACTCTTCTGGATAACCATATATTGCATCCAGCAGGACCCTCTTTTAGCCCATTCAGCACCGGGAGAAAGGAGCAAATAGTGAAAAATTAAGGGAGAAATTGCAGAGCAGTGGCCTCGAAGTGATGCAGGGCCCTAATCCAGCAGAGCACTCAGGCTCACGTAGAACTTGTAATCTCTGTCAGTTTTCATGAGGGGGTTGTGAACCCTAAAGCTTTTCTACCTTTTTCTCAGATACATCAGCTGTCCTAATGAAATCAGGCAAAAACTTTTGGGTTTTATGTCTGCAGGCCGTTCTTGAGATCTGAATTGCTGCTGCCTTGCACCATTCAGCCTGGATATCGATGGATATTGATGCCTTCAGCCTCCTCTCAGACCTGCTTTGCAGCACCAGGACTAGGATTGCCTGGGATCCTTTAAACACACTATTTTTATGTCATAGCTGGGGGTATGGAGTTCTTTCCCACAGCCACGAGCCCCTGAGTTGATCAAAGAACAGAGTGTAGCATCGTGGCAGGTTCATTACTGCAATTTAAGCTCCACACAGAAACAGCCACCAATGAGGGGAAGGATGATCTGTTTGTATGAGCCTGAATTCCCCCAAGATTTAGCATTTAAGGCAATTACTGCACTATTCCTTCATGCCTCATATACGGGAAGCTCTTGGATAATTATCAAGTTCAGGGGGAAAAACACACAGATAAAAATTGTGGATTTTTAAGCTGTGTTAGAGTCCTTCCCAGGAAAGTCCATGCCTCGAGCAGAGCTCCCAGGGCACGGGGGCATTGGGAGGGCTGAAAAGGATTTGTGCTCGTGCACTGGGATGCCCACCACAGGTTTGTCTGTCAGCTGATCTCAAGCACCTCTGACAACGTGAATGTCCATCAGACAGATGCCATCAGTGGTTGCTGATTTCTCCCTAAGGATGCAGGAATTTTTGGAAACCACCACTTCAGCAAAGCTCTCCAGTAGGAATGGATGGCTGATGCACGGTGCTGTGAAACCTAGAATTTGAGCATGTGAGGTTAATAAACAGCAGCAAGTTGCCATAACTCACAAATTAAAGGCCCCAATTTTCACAGTCGGGCTGCGAGATCTCATTAAGGCTGGTGGTGCAATTCAGTGTTTGGAGAGTAACTGCCTTGTTTAATTTAGCCACGGATTTTTCTGCCTTCATTTTTTTTTTAAGTAGCAAAGGAAGATGAAGCAAGGCAGAGGCCTTTCCCTCAGGACTGTGTCCATCTGCAGCAGAAAGCTTCGGTTCCTCTGTGCTTTGCAGTTCATTATTACTTCTCCCCGGTTATTTTCTGGGTAATAGAGGAAGCTGCTGGGTTTATTTTATCTCCTTCACCACTTTAAACAATGTCAAAGACAGCTAATGCCCACGAAGGATGGTTTGCTATTATAAATATGAATATTATTCAGTATAATTGGTGCATCACTGTTATCTCGGCGGTGTGTGCCTCGGGCTGGATCCTCTGATGGATCTGCAGGCCATGGTGTTGTATCTGGCAAAAGGACTAAACAACCCTAAAGTCACCCTTTGTTTCCAAATAAATGAGCAGCTAATTGCAAAGCCCACAGGGGGTGAGGCTCTTGGGTATTCCTGCTCAGCCAGGTTACTGGGATATTCCTGGTACACCATGGACTTCTCCTGGAGATAGAGAAACAATGAAGAAAGGGAATTGTTAAGGCACATTCATGTTTGATGCTTCCACCCTGGGAAAGTAAGCCTCTGTATCATGGCAGATTTGAGTACCAGGATCCATTGGACTGGAGCGTGCCAAGAAATGTTCTTCATTGGGAAGGAATTCTCCCCTGTGAGGCTGGGGACTGTTGAGCCTGGAGAAAAGAAGTCTCCAAGGAGACCTCAGAGCCCTTTGCAGTATCTAAAAGGGGATACAGGAGGGCTGGAAAGGGACTTTAGACAGAGGCCTGGAGTGACAGGACAAGGAGGAATGGCTTAAAGCTGAAGGGGGATAAATCTGGGTAAGGTCTAGGGAAGGAATTCTTCCCTGTGAGGGTGGGCAGGCCCTGGCAGAGGCTGCCCAGAGCAGCTGTGGGTGCCCCATCCCTGCAAGTGTCCAAGGCCAGGTTGGACAGGGCTTGAAGCACCCTGGGATAGTGGAAGGTGTCCCTGCCATGGCAGGGGTTAGGAACAAGATGAGCTTTAAGGTCCCTTCCAACCCAGACCATTCCATGATTCAATGATTCTATCATCTATGCAGAATTATATCCACAATAAACCATTTTTTAGCCTTCAGGTAATCAAATACCAGCTGTTAAGTAAAAACAGAGTATTTTGAGTGTGGCCTTAATTTGTTTGTAACCACTTGTTTTTAATTGGTAGAGAACTGGTTCCCATAGAGGGATTAGGGTTTGGCAGCCCCTTTTTCTGATATTTAATGCCATGCTCAACCTGCCCTTGTTCCCTGTCTGCACAGATCACTCTGGTACCTGCTGTGCTGGAGCGAGGGAGAGCCCTGCAAGGGACAGAAAAGCCCATATTTGTCAGAAAAGCCCATATTTGTCAGAAAAGCAGAGTGTCCCCTTGTGATTCATGCCAAGAACCGTGGCAGTGATGGGAGGCGGCGCAGTGAGCGCCTGCCCAGGGAGCACCTGCTCGAGGGCTCCTCTGCCCACCTGGGGCCTGGCAGCTCACGCTGGGGGCACAGTCCCTCTCCTGCCTTCCTCAGCCCGTTCTGCCCAAAGCTCTGCTTCCAAGTGGTTTTCTGCTTCGCTGCTTCCCTGCTTTGGCTCAGCATCTGCTGCGGGAGCCGGGGGATTCCTCACCCGGGGTTTCTGTTTGCTGGGAGACCCTCGGGCCCTCACTTCTACTGAAGGAACAAAATATCTTACATCAGGTTGTTGAGCACCCACTGCTCCAGATGAAATCAGTGGGGAGCTGCATCCACTTCAAGTTTCAGAGCCCATTTAGCTTTGATTTGCATGTGGTATCTAGGGCAAACTCTGGGAAGTGTCTTATTTCATCCAGCCTCGCCGATGTCTGTGATTTTATCAGGAAGTCTCAGGCTATTTGGTGTGTTTTTTCCTTAACATCCCAGCTCTAACCATCAATTGATCACATCAGAACTGAGTCACCCAGTTAAAAATAAAAGCTTGTGTGCCCTGAAACACTGAGTAACAGTCGGGAAAACACAGAAGCTGCAAGAGAAAGGGAAGGGAAAGTGCAAGAACCCAGAATTTTCTATTGTGGACATCTTGTAAGGGATCCCTTGGCCAAAAAATCAGGATTTTGGGAGGTCTGGGTTTGGTAAACCTGCAGGAGAGCAGACTGTGTGAGGTGCTGGAAGGGTTTCTGGGTGTTTCCATCTGATTTGGAAAGGAAGGCTGCTCAACCCTACCTCGTTTTATCACAGGTGAACAATAAAAATATTGAGTTTATAAAAGGTAAATGATGTTGTGTGAAAGCAAGGACAAAGTGGTAGAGTGATGCCAGTGACACAGTCCATAGCAAATATGGGAAGAGCTCTCCTGGTCCAGCCCTTCTGGGTGATGCTCCTGGGTGGTTTGTGGGAGTTCTCTACCATTCCCTGGAGAAAAAGCCTCAAAATGGAAAAATATTGAACGTATGAATGATCTCAAGCATTTTTCACTCCAGTTATGGAGCAGCTGCCCTGGCATGGGACTTGCTGGGAAGGCAGGCAGGACAGGTGGGGTGGGAGCACTTTTTGAGCATCTTTGCCCATTGGAGGGGATACCAGAGCAGAGGGCTCCAAGGGGTTTGGAGCAGAGGGCAGGAGCCAGGGCTGGGGTGGGCGCCCCAGGCACATTGCATCCCGATCAGTCACCGGAGCAGAGCGTTGCTCGTTTTCCACGTTTGCAGAGCTGTAATTTGCACTTTGGCACCAGTATTCCTTCAGGCCCCCAAGGCTGCCGTATCCGCAGCTGCCCCGGTGCTGTTTGGGAAAACCAGGCACCTGATAAATGTTTGACCTAAGCTGCCCTTCCCATTTTTTACTTCTCCCCCCTCCTCTCTGTGCGCAGCCAGCGCCGTTCCTCACATCCCCACGCGGGGGAAGGGAAGGGGCAGCTCTGTCCGTGGCTCTCCCATCCGTGCGCCGGCCCTCCGCCCGCCACAGCTCCCTGCCTGTGTCTGCCATGCAAGAGGGAAAACTCCCGTTAAAACCACCAGCTCAGGGAGCTTTCCGCGTGGGCACTGCCCCTTTCTCCACAGCCATGCTGCCTCCCGGGCAGCCGGCTCTGGTCACGGCTGGCGAAGCGCTCGGCCGCTCCCCGGCGCCGGCTCCGCGCTCGCAGCGCCGCACGGAATTTCTTGGGAACGCTCCCGTCCCTGTCCCCTGCCCCAGCATTCCCCCGGCTCCACAAACTCCAGCTTGCACGCACCCAGGGGGGAACAGTCATTGTTACCTCAGGAGCGTGAGCCAAGGAGGAAAATAAGAGGACAAAAGAGCTGCTTGTTTTGTTGGGGCTCCCTGTTTGCCCTCCCCGGCTCCGTCGTTCTTTCGTTCTTTGCTCCGTCTGCAGTTCCAGCCTGCCTCAGGATATCTCTTGCCAGCCACGGATGGCCCGTGGGATTACCCTTTCTTCTCCATTGTCCTCGCCTGCTTTCCTGCTGCTAATAGGGGATGCAGCATCTTGCATCACAACTGTTCTTGGAGAAACACTGTGGCTGTGCTGGCTGACAAGGGACAGGCGCTGGGCTGGCACGAGAGAAATGTCTGGGGTAGAACTGGTGGAGTGGTGCAGTAAAAACCTTGTCATTGCTGCTGGGGTTCCACTGGTCCCCCCTGTGTGGCTGCTCCTCAGAGAAGCATCACAGACACCACAGCAGCAGAAATAAAGGGGGAATTTTCATTTCCCGTTAAAGCAGGTGTAACTGGGCTGTGCTTGGGGTCTGAGCTGGGGGAATGAGCTGCAGGGCTGCAAGGTTTCCTTTAGAAAGGGCTGGGCTGTGCCTTTGTATGAGATAATCACCAAGGAATGCTCATTCCATCATTCTTGCTCCTAAGACACCCAGTATGTTTGGTTTGGGCTGCTTTCATCCGTGACCTTGCCCAGCTGTGCCACAAAAGTCATTTCAGAGTCAGGAGGGACACAGGGACCTGCCCACACTGCAGCCTTTCTTCCCCCCTCAGGGGGTGCCAGGAGTGGTAAGGGGTGTGTGCCAGGGTTCTGCTTGCCTCCTTGTAGAATCATAGATTCTAAAGTCAGGGATTAAAGTCCTTAAAAGCAACAGATTCCTTACCAGCAAACACTTTGTGCCATCACCTGGGGCATTGGGTGACAGTTCCAAGCCTGGTTTGGCCACGAGCCTCCCCACCAGAAGCCATCCTTGTGCACTTCCCTGGCATTTGCCACTTGCCCGTGGCCCCGAGGACTCACCTGTGGCACCTGAGAACTCTGGGAAGTGTTCAATTTAGAAACAGCTCTCTTTAGAAACAGTTCTCTTTGACTTCATACAGCCATTTATTTCTCATCCTTTATTTATTTTGGCTGCAATGAAACTGCTCAGGAGGAAATTTGGGGTTTTTTCCCCAAAACTTTGCATCTACATTTAGTGCCTCTGCTGGACCTGGGCTTATGCTTTGCCTCGTGGTGTCTGACAGGGGCAGGAAGACAGGGAGATATGAAGAGGTCACAGGAATCATTTGCTTAATAAGATGTGTCTTCCTACCTACAAGCTGTTAATGTTATGCTTAGTCCCTGAACCATGAAAGGTTATAAATTACTTGTTTATCTACCTCATTTCTGGATGTTTCCATTCTCTGTGTGACATTCAGATGCCTTTTTCTGAATCATTCTGCTTTTTGGGCACTTCAAATCACATGGCACCGGTTATAATGGATAATTCTGAAAGTAAATTCAGGGTTTCAGTGGCTTATTTTCCCCCCAGCAATATCAATTTCTGAGGCTTGTTTTCCTTTTTTTTGGGATGGTGTACTGTCTAGTAAAATGCCAATAAAAATTAGGGGGGATATTTGGGGGAAGTCTCTTTTGAAAGTGCATCCCAGATGTGAGGGCTCAAGGGAAAGCAGCTGGGTTATCCCCAGCAGCCTGTGCATTCCCATGCCACTGTTCCTTTTCCAGCAAGGACTTTTACACAGTGTCTAAGTATCCAAGTGAGGAAGGAGAGGGGGAAAAAATGGAGGAGGTTGGAGGATTATGTGAAATTCAGAGAAAGAAGAGCAGAGGAGGAGGAACAACAAGAAAGTACCCCAAGGCAAGACAGCAGGCTCCAGGCAGGGAAGAGGATACAGGGATATTTTATCATTTCTTTCCTTTTTAAAATCTTATTTATCAAAACCTACCTGACAAGTTCAGCAGTTTCATTCAATAAAAAAAAAATCTTAAAACTATGAGAGACAAGTGGCAAAATTGGCACTGGGGTTTGTGAGACTGTTGGTCAGGCCATGTCCTGGGAAATCCAGATTAGAAAAAAACATGGATTTTTAAAGGCTGTCCTGAACTGATTAAATGCCACAAAATCACTCCAAAACTGTTCTAAAATTTTAATAGAAATACTCTGAATTTTTTTAGTTCATCTGAACATCCCTAAGAATGTATAAACCATATGAACAGAGGGTGATGGGCAAAAAGGGACAAAACAGGTCATTTAATAAAATCTGGGACATTTTTCAGTGTCTGGTTATAATAAATGGGTCATGCAAAAAGAGTCCTTGGATTTCCTAACCCTAAAACTAATGTGAGACATACCAAAATAACCTGTTCATCAAACTGAAAACAGAAAATTAAGCAAAACTTCTAATAGAATATTCCATTTTCCTTTGGGTCAGGCTGTATCAGCACAATCAAACCACCTGATTGTTTCAGAGGATACATAAAAATTTGCTAAATGCATTTTATTGCCAAAACATTTCAAAGCAAAGTTTATTTGCTCACATTCTGTTGCTAATTCCTCTTGTAAATATTGTGTGAAGTGTTTGTTGTTCTTTTAAACTGTGAGCAGCTGTAGTGGTCTGGGAGACAGCACTAATGAACAGATGTCTGTGGAAGAAAAAAAGCTATTATCTTCCTTTTGTTCACCAAAACTTGTTAATTTGGGACTATTTGCATTTCAAGCTGCAATTTTATTATACACCAAAGGTGTAATAGTGGGCTTTAGAAGCTGAGAGGGTTTTTTTGCCTTTAGTTTTTCTTTTCCCTTATTTACCTATCTGTAAAATCAAAATCCATGAATTACCTCTTCCAGCCCAGCTTCCTACTGGTTCCTTATGGTCTGCAAGAAGCTCAATAAAATAGACTGGGGAGAAGTCAGCTGTCATCAGTGGAAAATGAGAGTTCCCTCAGTTTACATGAGCATCACATAGATAAAACATAACAAGGAAAGAATTGGGCATGCCTGAACTTCTCTTTTCATGCCTTTAGCTGACTGTGGTCTAATTGTGGCTGTACCAAATTAAGAGAAATTCTTCGAGTGCTTCAGGAGGAGCAGGCTTAGATATTGTCTGGATGGTTGAGGTTGTTGCTGTTCTCCACGAGGTGTTTGGAAGCTTAGGGAGTGCACAGGAGAGACCTGCAACAGGCAGAATTAAAAGGTTTCAATCAGGCTGCCATTGCTGGAGCGATTTATGTCTTTAAACCACCATCAAAAGCTGGAAATCTACTAAAAAGCCATGTACAAGTGGTGCTGGTCATCTTAGGCCTTCAGCTGTGCTCCTGTGGGAAACTGAGCTTTTGAGATGTTGAAGCCCTTGGGTGGAGATCAGGGGGCTCAGTCTGGGAATGGTCTGTTGATGGATTCATAACAAGACACTATGGAAAAGAAAATCAAATAATCTCCCTGATAATCCAGAAAAATTTCCTGCAGATCCCTTTGTACTGCCACTGTGTGGAAGTGTGGAAATCCAACTGAGCACCATGGATCTAGAGAAGTCCAAACCAGGGGATTTTCACTCCTGTCCTCAGATTTTTCTTGAAGACAAAATATACGTACACTTATAACCATATATATATATGTGTGTGTGTGTGTGTGTGTGTGTAAAAAATAAATATATGTGTCACTTTGGGCTGTATTTCCCCAGCCTGAATCTCGCTTAATTTCATCCCTTTTATTTCTGGCTCTGTCCTTCTTCAAACTATTAATTTCCTCCCCACCTTTGGCAGTGACATTTTGTCACCACGTTCAGCCTTGTGTGTCACCCCACTGCACCCCAGCACCAGGGATCCCTTTTAACCTCTGCTGTAATTGAGTATTCCAGTTGCAGGTCATCGGGGTGACTCTGCTCCACCACCATGAGAAGGTGAGAGGATTTTAGGGTCACCCAAGACCAGGTGATGTCCCTCCCTCATTTGCAATGGGAACCTGTTATTATGCAGCTTGAAAACCTACAGGCAGTTCAGGCACCTGCCTCATGCTGCAAACTCATATCTTATTTACTGTCCACCATTTAAATTAAGTCACATTTACTGTGGCTCCAAGGCATCTTTTCCCCCTTGAATCTCTGTTTCCGATTATTTTCCCCCAGATGTCATTAGCTGGTATTTGCCAGGTTGCATCTCATTTTGTTTTCTGTCTTTTTGCTTAATAACAAAAAAACATGAGGGGTCACTTTGAGGCAGTGGAACTAATGGGCAATCATGGATATTACAGAAGCTTGAAAAATTATTAAGGTGATGAAATCTTTCTAGTGCCACATGCTAATGAAAACCCAGCATGGGGCTGTTTCCGAGATAATCCTATTTCTAGGCTGATTGAAACGTCATTGTGAGGGTTTTCTCCTAAACGTCTATGTTCTAAGGATCCATACATTTGGCACTCCGTGAAATCGGAGTTTGCTTTTCATGAACTCGGGTGTGAAACAGAGTAGGTGGGTGCTTGTAGAGTCGTTTTGAGCCGCTGCTGCCCGACATGCCGGGCACGGATGGAGGGACGGCCGGGAGCGGCAGGGGCCGGGCTCGGTGCGCTGCTCCTCCCGCCGGGCTCTGCCCCCCACCAGACCCGGGCTTAGGAGCCTGCTGCTCTGCCAGGAGCTGAGCACGAAGGATTTTTAAACAAATCCTGGGAAATGGCCGTATTGGCCCTATCCGGGTGTTCCTCCTGCCGGGATGCCGCGGTGGTGCGGGCACGGCTGGGCTGGGCTGGGCTGCGGAGGGGATACCGCTGAGTGAGCCCGGGCTGCCACTCAGTGCCGTTCTGAGCGACCACTGAGTGATTGCCAAATGTGACTGGGGTGGGTTGGTGGCACTTTGGTGGTTAGCAGGTTATCCCTGCCGTGAGGCTCACCGAGTTGTCACGAGGTGCCAGGCACTCAGGCTCCTCAGACCTTGGCTCACGGGACCACCACGGGCTCCTCGTGGGCAGGGGACGATGAAATGAAACACAAGGGAAGAGCTTTTCTCTGCATGACCCCATCTCTGTGCTTTGGGTGACTTTTATTCACTCCATGGGCTGAGTAAAGTCCCAGTCTGGGCTCAGCTGGAATAAACATCTGTGGCTGAATAACTGCACTAATGCAGGGAACACATGATGAAAAGTGGGGATTGTGAGCAGGGATTTTTTTTTTTATTCAGTACAAGGAAAATTCTCTCCCCAGAATGAATGGCAGCTATTCATGTCAATGAGAGGAGAGACGAGGAGTCAGGACAATTTTACTAACCCTTAATAAGGCTCCCAATCTATTTATAAATCTCCATCAGTGTGTGGCTCTGCTTTCAGCTGAAGGTGGATGGCAATGGTTTGGTTCAACCACTTTTTTCCTTAGTGCTCTAAAACCATTATGGACTTTGTTGCTGGCTTTCCTTCAATCAGGGGCTGATGTTGCTGCAGCTTGGTACCTCCTCACCCCAGGGGTGACTGCAGGGCTCTTAGGAACACCTTCCCCACAAGGCCAAGACCTCTCTTCCTCCTCCTCCTCCTCCTCCTCCTCCTCCTGAGGAACTCTTGTCACATCTGATCAGAGATGCCCCTTTGATCCTCACTGACCCTTTCACCTGCATCGTCGTCCTTCAGCTTCACCTTTCCAGATACAGATCACCCTCCCTTACCTACTGAGTTCAAGTTCCATCAGCATCTGGAAGCAGGAATCCTGTGGGATTAACTCCTCCAAGAGCTGCACCAGCACAGGAGGAGATGGTGGGTTCCTCCTACGTCACTTTCTTTCTGACTTAAGGGAATTGTGAGCTTGAAACAGTCTCTGATTGCCCAAACAACTCCTGTTTGTTCCCCCAGGAGCAGGTCCCTTGATGCTGCTTTGGCTCCCTTTAACAGCAGCTTTAACTTTCTAAGTAATCTATAAAATGACCAAAATATTAATGGTATGTCAAAAAGTGTCTATTCAAAATAGCCCAGTAACATCCCTGTTGTGTCCAGGGGGAGCTGTTGGGTGGAGGTAGAGGGGCAGTGCAGGATCACCATGGCTGGGGTGGGAATTGATGCCATTAAATGTGGTTTATTGACATTGAGGAAAATGTTTCACTCTGGACTTCATATGAATTGTTGCAGCTTTGTTGGTTTTTTGGGTTTTTAGTATATTGAGCTGCATTCTCAGAAATCACCAGATGAAATCTCTGGCCTGTTCTCTGTCTCAGGCACCCATAATGATAAATTTGGGCTCTAAAACTGCAATGCTGTTATCGTGTGCATTCCTGTAGTGCAGTTTATTGGCTTCAAAGGTCCCAATAGTATATTTCTTTTATTTTTTCTCTTTTTTCCCATGTCTATTCACATTCTTTCAAGTGCAGAAAATTAGATTTGTACACCTACTGAGTAATCCCATGCACCAAACCCCAGATGGAGGGAGAGGACACCACTGTTGTGCCTTCAATAGACCCTTCTTGGGTGTTTTTGTTCCAGGCTGCAGTTTGAAGCATTATGGGGAAATTTAGGAGGAAGAAAGGTTTCTGCCTGGCTGCTGAGATAATTTTCTCTGGAATCATATTCCAGGAGGCTTCCCTTGATATTTTATATCACATGAAGCTGTGACCCCTTTGGCTTCATGGCATATGTGTCTTAAAAACATGCTCTTTGCATAAAAGCCTTGGAAATGCTCTGAAGCCTGAGACTGCAGCAAGCACCAAATCCATGTGATGTTGTCATAACAACAAACAATAATTTGAAATGCAGATTTTTCATCTCTACTCTTTGGTTGTGATTGAAAGCTGTGGAAAAGGGGGGATTTGCTGCACTGAGATTGTTCCTATTAGAATAAGAAGGTGATAATGGGAGCTGGTGGGATGCCCGAGGGATCAGGGGGATGATTTATGAATAATCCTAAACCATAACCCAGCTAAACCAAGAATTAGCTGTGTTTCTGTGGTGGCCTATCCAGCTATTTCTGTTGAGCCTGTAAGACTGGTGTGACCACCAAGGTGTGTCTGGAACAAACACCTTTCCAAACTTGTGACCCTCTGATAAACCTGTGGAAGCTGCAGCATCTTTGGTGTTTGTTCCCAAACAGGTGTTACATCCCTTGGAGCAGATGCAGGGAGTTTGCTGGGTTATTTACAAAGAGCTTTTGCTGCTAAAAAACCAGTGTTTTCTTTTTGAGAGGAAGGAGTTGTGTGATTCCCCCACATCTGTCACTTCCTCAGCCACTGCTGCTGTCACCTGCTTTTGTGCTGGTGCTGGAGGTCAGGCTCAGCTCCCAGCCCAACCCATCCCACAAGTGCTCTCCACATGCCCTCTATAAATCCACAGCCATCCCCTGTGCTGCCACTCTGAATCCACGGGGTGCAGCCCTTCTTCCAGATGTGGATGGAGCACTTTTATCTAAATTATCCCAGCTTTTGTGTGTTTCTCTCCACCATTCAATGCAGGGTGCAGGAACAAGCCATGGCACTGCCTGGGGAGGGAGGGGTGAAAGCACAGCCCAGGGCTGGCCACTGCCTCACTTTAATATTTTATATCCAGATAAGAGAAAATCACACTCTGCCCATGAACTCCAGCCTGTTTTCTCTGCCCTTTTCTGGCTTCATTCATTCTCCTTTTGTTACTTTTCATGTTTCATGATGCCTCAGATGACAGAAACCTTCTTATTTTCCTTGATAGGTTTTGTGATTTCCTTAGTCATCCATATCTGTCCTCACTCTTTTCTTGTTCTAATATCTCTGAGAAGCCAACTCATTTCCTGAGCTTTACACAAGGGCTTTTTCTTCTCCTTTTTTATTTCTAATCTTCATTTCCTTTCTCTGTCCCTGTCCATCCTCTTTCCACTCCCTCATTTCTGCTTTTCCTGTTACACCAGCACTTCCCTCAGTCTGCCTGGGTAAAGCCTAGCCAGTTTGATTTTTATAAAAGAATAATCTGGATATGCTTTGTATACAAACAGAGGCAAGATCTGTTCTGAGCAGTGTAAATATTCTTGAGATCTCAGAACCCTTGAAATGAATCTTCTGCCCTCTGGAGAAGAGGTGCCAATGGCATTTGCTGGTGCTCTGGAGATGCTGGGCCAAGCAGGAGAAGCACATCAGTAGCCTGCAGCTATTTCAGGTTTATATTACCCCATCATCTATAGAAACAGCAGTTAGACAGAAAAGAAGATGGGGAAAAAACAGAAACAAGCCTTAGCTGCAATTATTTCTAGTGGCAGGTGCAATCTCCAAAGCTGCAGAGATTTCTGCTTGCTTCAGATAAGTCTCTCAGCTTTGGATGTCTTTTTTGGAGCCTCTTTCAGTGTTGCTTTGCTGCACAGTGGTGGGACAGACTGGTGGCTCTGGCCAGCTGGCCCAGTCTCAGATCCAGGGTCCTGCCACCACCCCTCTGCTCCCCTACAATGCTCCAGACTTGATTTGCACCCCACAAATTCGACTGCTTAACTGCCTTGTCTTACTTTATAATAATTCTGGAATAAACAACTCTTATTCAATAATAACTCGATGTTTAGGACAAATCACTGCTGTGGCTGCTGCAGCAAGAGCAGTGGTTTCATTAAGAGATTTTTAGATGCAAAAATTATACTCTGTATTTTATTCCTCGTGGTGGAATTTATTCCTTTTCCCCTCCCTTGCCTGTAGGGTCACAGTTGCAGCCTCTCTCCTCCCCATCTTTCTTAGCAAATACCAAAGCAACACACTCTTAATATTTCAGCAACATCTATTTCCTCTGTCAGCAATCCAATCCCACCGTGTCTCCAGAGGCTACTTGAGTCTCTTTCAATGATCCGTTTTTGTATTCCACACTTGGGAATAAAAAGGGGAAAAAGACTATTTGTATTTGTCTTCAGCCTTAGTGCAATTCCCATTTTCTGTCTGATGCTGCTGCTCTAAACCCCCTGCCCAACTCTCCCTTCACCCTGTGCCCCATTTGCTTCTGCCTCTGCTGGGTCAGGGCCTTCTTTCCCCCTTGATTATTCCTCCACTTCCACATTCCTGCACCATCACACATTTATTTATTTATTGCTACATAACTCCAGGGCTTAACTATTTTTTTTTTTTTTTTTTGCGCTATTTTCACCCCTTCTGTCGCCTCAGTTGTTTTCCCCAATAATTTCACCCCAAGGCTTTTTGTTGCTGTATTTTGCCCATCAGGAGGAAATCACAGACCTTGGGTAATGAGAAGTGCTAGGCTTGTGTGAGGTGATGACTGGGTCAGGTGTCCGTGAGCACAGGCCACTCTGTGTTAACCAGTGCAACTCTGTGACACGTGGCTGTTTCATCTGAGAGGAGGATATGGATGAACAAAATCAGCCACAGAGACAGAAAAGCTTGGCAGGTTTCAAGTTATGAAATACCTGAAATGCACTTACTCATCAGGCTGCATTCACAGGCAGATCCCATCCAGCCGTGAATTTGTACTCAAAAAGCTCAATTTGTCTCTTCCTCCCAGTGAATAAGGCATGTGAACTTCTGCAGCCCTTCTCCCAAGGCTTGAACACACGTGGCAGAGTTGGTGCTCTCTGCAGTTTTACTCATCTGTGATGGGAAAATTGGTGTATTTTTCAATGGCAAAAATCAACACAAAAATCCCAACACAGGCAACACAAGCCAAGATGTACATATTCCTGTTAGTGGATCAAAGTAAGTACTAGATTTCCCATTAAGGCTTGTTTTCAACTAAAATTGTGCACTAAAAGCCCTAACAGGTTTATTTACAAACAGTTTGATAACACATCTTAAACCACATTCCTCGTATTGCAGACAGGATCAGAGAGACAGGGTTTTACAACTGGCCCTGTGCTGCTCCAGCACTTCACCTGGCAGGACCAGATCAGCCAGGCATCAGTGACTCCCCCCCTGTGAATTCCTGGGTAAGGGGTCGACGCCTGGGAGCTGTGCATTCCAAGGGGGACACCCTGCAGGGGCTCACACCTCATCTGAACACAAGGCATGGGCACCAAGGCTATGAGAAACTTGGTGCTTGGAAAAAACAGTATTTTCTGACACGTCCCAGGAATGTAGCTGAATTTTGGTGCTTTGTCCTCGAACCAGAATTTGCGTTTTACGTCGTGCCCAGATGCGTTTGGTCCCAGCGTGAGGCGCGGCACGGCGCGAGGCAGCCCGGGCTGCTCTGCTCCATCCAGCTCTGTGATAATAATAGTCTCTCTTTCAGCCTTTTGCCCTTTTCTGTGTAATCAAGCAACCTCTCCAGAGCTTCCTTCGAGTTTGTGGCAGAGTCCAGGTTAAAGCTATTAAAACTGGTGGGGTTTAATCTGAAGCAGCAGAGCTCTGTGTTTCCTTGTGCCAGCAGAGAGGCATTTGAACAGGCAATACTCCACAGAGAGAGGCAGCAGCTGGTCCAGGCCCTGCTGAGTCCTTCTGATATTCCCTTGAAGTGGAGAGACGTGGAGAGCCATCCACTGGGATCACAGGCTGGCTTTCCACATCTGAGACAGCCATGGATAATCCCAGCTGGATCAAAAACCATGGCCAGCTCTGCAGTCCTTCCAGATGCTGGATGCTGCCACGGCTAATCTGCTTTGGGTAGTACCTGCCCTTTGAACTCCTTGCTGTGTGCTGTGTACTGCACATGTGGTGGTGTGTTGGCCAAAGAGGACACACAGCATTCCCTAATCCGTCTGGAGGAGCGTCAGAAGTCACTGAGAGCCACTTCACTGGGAGCCGTGAGGAGAATTTTTAATTTCCCTCTCTGCAGCATGAGATATTTTCAGCCTGGATGGCTCTATTGTGATGCTAAGGAGGCTAAAATAGCACTTTTTTTTTCTGCTGATGTCATTTTACATCAAATACAGGGCGTCATCGCTTTGGTGGCAGAACAGGGACGGGGTGGGAAAGTCCAGATGTCCTGTGCAGCCTCAGGGTGCTCCGCAGTTACTGTGACTTCGTGGAATATTTCTGGCACTGCCAGCAGGTCTTGAGCTTCTGCAGTTCAAATAATTAGTTCATCATTTGAAAAGAGAGTAAAATTAGGTGAGATATGAGGAAGAAATTCTTCCCTGTGAGGGTGGGCAGGCCCTGGCACAGGGTGCCCAGAGCAGCTGTGGCTGCCCCATCCCTGGCAGTGCCCCAGGCCAGGCTGGACAGGGCTTGGAGCACCCTGGGACAGTGGAAGGTGTCCCTGCCCATGGCAGGGTGGAATGGGATGAGCTTTAATGTCCCTTCCAACCCAAACTATCCTATGATTCAATGATATTTCCATCCAGCCCGAGAGGAAAAAGCTATTTTTAGGCTCTTTTGTTCTCACAGGTGTAGCTGGGCTGCTAACAGAAGATTCTTGGTGTGCCTGAGGTTGGCAGGGCTGCAGGCAGGAGGCTCAAGGCGCTCGCGCGCGTTTCCCTCGGGCAGCCCTGGACACCACGTTTGAGACAAGCGTCGATTCGTCTGTCAGAAACTCTGGCAGCATCACAGCTCCTTTTCATCAGCTCTTTAAAGGCTTCACGGCTGGTGGCCAAACTCCTGCTGCAGATTCAATGGAGCAATTTACTCTTCAGCCTCTCATGGCGCCGGGATCTACTGCAGGATGGCACGGTGTGGTCCGAGGGGGTGGGACAGAGCTGGCCCTGCATCTCTGTCCCTGCATCCTCTGACACCCCTGCACTGGCACAGGGGATGCAAAGCTTTGGGGAACATCAGGGCTCTGCTGGAGATGAAGCCAATGCAAGGAGCAGGGAGACAGCAAAGCACAGGGTGTGTCCTCACTGGTTTCCCATGGAGATGGTCAGCCCGCCACAGGAATAAGAAAATCTTGTCCATCCCTCTCACGTGCACCAGGGAACACATCTTGTCATTGTCAGCAGCAGCACTGCTCTCTACAAGCACCCGAAAGGAGGTGGGGGTCAGTCTCTTCTGCCCTGTCTCAAATGAAAGGACAAGAGGAAATGGCCTTAAGCTGTACCAAGGGAGGTGCAGATTAGATATTGGAAATTTTTTTTCCCTTCAAGAGTGTTCAGGCATTGGAATAAGTTGCCCAGGGAGGTGGTGGGGTTACCATCTCTGGAAGTATTCAAGAGGCATGTGGACATGGCACCTTGGGATGCAGGACTATGCTGTAATCCAGGCAACACCTAATCGAGGTCCAGACCCAACTCTGGCATTTAAATAACTCTTACTCCATCTTGAAAGTATGTTGAAATTATCTTTACGTTTTTGAGGACCAGCCCTAATATTTCATTTTGGATTTTCTGTGTTAAGCAGAACAACTGCAGCTTTCCTGCAGCTGAAAAGCTTAATTTCTCTGACTGAAACAAACCCCCAAGTCCTATGTCTCTGATCCTGGGCTATTTGGCAGCGTGCTGGATATCACTCTATTCACAGGAGACGTTATTACCAGGAATACAAGCAGGTTATTATTACTCATGCTCAGCCTGGGCTTTGATGGGTCTCTCCAGGATCTGTTTCTATTCACTGTTTATTTTCATTAGTGGTTTGAATGATAGGAGCAGTGATATGGTTACAGAACCTGCAGCTGATAAGGGTGGGAGCTGTTTCAAGCCCTCTGGAGAGCAGGACTGTGACTCAGGTTGACCTTGGCTCGTGGTGTTTCTGCTCTGCACAAGATGAAATTCAGTATCAGGGGTAGCAAAGACTTTTCCTTAGTAGGGCAAAATCAGCTCTGAAAAGTGGGGGAAAGTGACCTTGGCAGAAATGTTTGCTAAAAGGATTTGGGGTTTACTCTGGATCACAGCAAATCCACCTAGAGTTTAGTAACCTTCAGTAGCTGGTTTCAGGCTGTGGTCAGAGTCTCCTGGGAGCCTTGGAGCTCTTTTGCAGGGTCTTTAGGACTTGAACAGAAGAGTTCAATGGAAAGTGTGGAGGTCCATCACTGAAAAATGGCTGCAAGCTTTTGGTTTGGATTTTACAGATGTATCTAGAGTTTTTATTTATTATTTAACTGCATTGTATGAAGGCTATTTTCACAAGGTGCACAGTGGGCCAGTGCTTCTCTCAGAATAATACAGGTTTTTACTGCATTTCTTAGCTTCAGCCAGTTAGAGAAGGTCTCAATCATGGCAGGACTGACCCTATTATTAAGTCCATCTTTGTTAGGTTTTCACTGGAATAAAATAATATCTGACCCCATAACAGATTCCCTTTCAATGAACTACTGGCAAAGCTCCTTGTGAAGGCTCTTGTTGGAATAAATTCTTGGCAGAGCTCTGGATAATGAGATTTCCATTGAATAAGCTGTTAGCAGAGCACCTTTTAACTCGATTCAGAGGGTTAGAGAGGAGCCCTGAGAGCCAGGCCTGTCCAGTTTGGTCTCTGGCAGAGTCACTGGCCGAGCAGTCTGTCCCTGTTCCCAGGAACAGGACACTGTCACCTCCATGGTCAGGCCCATGTGGGGCTTGGAAATTCCTCAGGAATCATCAAAATACTTCATTGAGTGCAATGACATGGCTGTTGAGGGCAAACATTTCTGTCCCCGTGAGCTGAAGATGGTTCCACATTTACTGCCTGATGTGTGAAGTCGTGTGACCTTGAGTATAAATTTTTGGGTAACATCTCCGTGTAACTTCTTTAAAACTCTTCTTTCCTGTATTTCTGGAGATATTCAGGATTCTTCCTTCATTTGTGTCATACCTGAAAATGTGGTAGCAAGTGTCCAGGCACCGTGAACAGAACATACCTCTCTCTCTTCCCAAATATCATTTGTTATTCCAGCTTTCCATGTGAGTTTGGGATTATGAGTGGTCAGCTTTCATGCTACAAATCTTTATAATGGGATTAAGCAGATAAGGACATGTAGAAAATGATTAGTGCTCTCCTGGGAGCCATTAATGGTTTGTAAAATTCCTCGCAGCAGTAACACCTACCGAGTTGGGTTGTGCAGGAAGAAACTTGCACTTCCTTTAATACTAATTTTAGAGAGGCTACAACTCTCTGGGTAATGAGTATTGATTCCTTGGAGATCTGCTGAGAATTGTTAAGCAGATAGATTTAATCAGAAGTGGGATTCTGGTTGTAGTGTAGATAATACAAAGAAAATCACAGCTTTCATTAAGTTTTTTGGGGATGAAGATAGGCAGGGAAGATGAAAAGCCTCAGTTCCCTTCCTTTGGATCCTGTGCTGCCTGCTGCTCTGCAGGACCAGAAGCAGCCTCTCCCAGATAACAGATTTTTGGGATAAAATGGACTCAAATTCCCTCATTTGAGGTCCCAAGCACCTCTTCAGCCACGCTGAGACAACCTGTGGGGGCTGCACTGGGGCACCTGCACAGCAGAGCATCACCTGACAGGGGTTTGGGGCTCCCAGTGCAAACCAGCACAGCAGGAACGTGACGGGGAAAAGGAGCTCCTCCACAAAGAGCCTGTGGAACAGCCAGACACTGCAGCAAGAGCCTTTCCCTGAAGGCTGCAGCCATCCTCTGCTGTGGGTAAGAGCTGCAGGAAGGGCTCCCCCCGAGGCAAACCCTCCTCTTGCTCCGGGGTTTCGGGGTCTGGCCCCGGCTGCTCTGCGAGGGCCGGGGTCTGTGCTCACTCCTGTTTGTGGTGCAGCTAACGTGGATTTGGGATGCTCGTGGAGCGTGTCAGAAATCTGTGTCTAGCTGAGTTATTCCCGTGCTGGCTGGGAATTACAGCTGGGCTCAGGCAGAGGGACAGGGACCCCCCCTCGCTCCCCATCCCAGCAACCTCATCAGGCTCGGTGTTGTGTGAGCTTTGAATGGAGACGCCATGTGGAACTCTGTCATCTTCTGCAGGGAAGTCTGATCATCCCAATTGGATCTGGATATCTCACCGTTTAAAACTGAATTTGGTTATCTCAAGCTTTACATTTTCTATACTCTCTGCTCTCTGTGAAGGATGGATGCACAGTAAATCACAGAACACCCTGAGCTGGAAGGGACACGGCGGGGGCCACCTCGTTCACTTAACTTGGTGAAACTGGAAATGTTTTAAAATTCTGAAAAGTTCCCTGATTGGAAACACTAAACTCAAGTGGCAAGGCATGAGAAGAGCAACAGTGGCCAATAGTGAACAGAAAAAAATAAACATCAGCCCTCCAGGTTGGGTCCCTGATGCTGAAAGTAGAGGCTCCTTGAGGAAATTACTTGGCTGGCAGCCAAAGGAGCTCTTGCTTTTTCAAATGCTTCCTAATTAAGTTCTGGCTATTAATCTGTATTCCTGGGTCAAAGTTCTTCTATGAAATAACAAATTAATATGAATCATCTTGAGGAAGAGGCAGGAGGTTGGTTTGATTTGAAATCAGGTGTCACCAACCCATGTGAAGTGGAAACAGGCTGGTTTGTGGCTGAGGCAGAGTGAAGGCTTTGGAACTTCTTTTAATTGATTCTAAACCTGTATGGGCTTCCCTGTTCTCCAATGTACTGATTAAGGGTGATTATGGAATTATCTGGAAAAATATACAGTTGGATGTCATTGCCATGCAGAGATGTTCCTGTGCTCCCCAGTGCCAGGCTCTAATCCTCAGAATGGCTCATCCCATCTAACATTTTTCATAAAGCCACTGCCATGGCATTGTTATTTACCCACAAAACTCTGCTCACGGCAGAGGAGGACATCTCTACCACCAGCTGTGCCCAGGCAGGAGAACTTTGGTGAACATTGGGCTCAGCCTTTTGGTAATCATCATGGCAAACCTGATGGATGAAACCCGTGCTTGAAATTAGAGACTTGCTGGAGCTGAGGGTGTTTGGGACCAGTCTTTCATCTCCTTTGGTACAGAGTGGAGCAGGAGCAGGATCTTGGAGGTGCCTCCTAGTCACAACCATAATTTGTAGGGGTATAATGTGACTCCTACAGAATCTGGAGTGAGTGAGGTGGTTAAGAGGGAGTGATTCAAGTACCCCACCCTTTCATGACTCACCTGATGCTCTCTGCTCTGTTCCAGCACAGCAGCCACTGTCAGTGTGCCCATCCTTGCCTCCCCTGTATCCTACTGCATGAAGAAAACACCTCACCACACTCAAGGAGGGCCTGTGTGAGTGCAATTTTCTCTGAACACCTAATTTCCGAGCAGGCCAATTGCACCTCTCCTCTACCATGCAGCTGTGACACTGTAATGACTTGTAAAGCACCATTCTGGGTGCCCTCCTGTCTCCATGGGAGCAGCCACAGCACCTCAGCACTCTGCTCTGCCTCATCTTCCCTGACCCAAACCACTCAGAGTCCTGCTTTATTAGGCAAGAGAACCTCGCAGCAACTTGGTTTTTAAGTCAGGGGTTTGTTGTCCATTATCCACGGCCCCAAAGCTGAGCTCTGCCTTCCAGAGTAGCTGATCCTTCTGAACAGTCACTTTTACTAGAATGAGATTTGACTTGGGAGACTCTGGAGCACAAAACTGGACTTTCTTCTTAGGTCTGAAGGTGTGGATGGAATTTAAAGCAAGTGAGGAAAGAGGCTGTGAAAGACCCCGCTGTTATTGACCTCTATGGGGCAACACACGTGGTGAAAAGCAGGGAGGAGGAAAATATATCCCTGGTAATTGAGACAAGCTGTGTGAAGAGAGGAACACACAGGCCAAGAGAGATTCTCACACTGGATTCAAAAAGCAGATAAAAAACACCAGCAGAGAAGTGAAATTAAAAGTAGAAGAATGGAGGGTAGAGGTTCATCCATTGTTCATTTTTAGTGTGGGTCCACAGGGGCGTGTTCAGCTTCCTAGTGGTTTAACAAGGTGTCAGTCTTCAAAACCAGTCACTGATTGGTGTTGTTAGACATGGAGCAAGCTCTCAGCATCTCCTCTCAGAAAAATCATTTCCATTGGTGGCTTCTCCCCTCCTCACCAAATGTCAATTAATGCAAAACCAGCACATACATCTCTCATTAGAAAAATGAGCACTAAAATAAGATATTCTGGGTGAGTAAGCTTTGGTACATTTAACAGCAGCTTCGTGGAGTGGTTGATGGAACTCATGGATCCACTGACTGTCCAGGCTGTGGGACAGAAGGGTGGCCTTGTGGGTTCACCAAGTGGAGTAACCAAGGAAATCAAGCTAATAGCTGAAGAGCTGGCTCTGAAAATCCTGCTTTTGTCTCCTCACCCTTCCAGCCCAGCCCCTAGAAGAGAGGGAACCAGTCCACTTCTCCTCAGCCTCAGAGCTCAGTTCACACCAGGGTAATCTCACCTTTCTGGGCTTGGGTGCCCACTGGCATAGCCCCCCATTTCTCCTCATTTCTTATGGACAGAAGTGAGGACATTTGTCTGCAGGCCAATGGAAATGCCAGGAGGGAGCAGGGACAGCTAGCCTGGTTTCCCTTTTTCTCCATCTCCTGCTGCTGTCCCCATCCCAACCGAGATCTGCTGACGGAGATGTGAGGCAGTCTGGGGGAGGTGGGTAGAGATGGTTTTCATTAACACGACTGTTGAAGGTCCCTTGTGCTCTGCCTAGTCCTGTTTGCCCTCGTGCTGAATCAGCTGTGACCACAAGCATCAGTTTAGTTAGCAGGAAATAGGCAGGAGCAGCAACACAGAGCATTGTGGAGCTTCCCCTCCTCGCTCTGAGCAGATCACTCCAGTCTCGAGCTGTGTTTTGAACTTGGGAGAAGGTGATGGGAGATGAGATAAAATGCAGTTCTGCTACTTGATGCCACTTTTAGTTTCCACTGCAAACCTGCAGCTCTAGAAGGCTTTAACTTGGGCACAGCTGGGGACACGAGGATGTTCATGATCATTGCCTTCTGCTGGGATTTTATTTTGCAGGATATACCCCAGGAATATATTCTTGCAGTAAAGGCAAAGGCTTGGGAGCCAAGAGAGGGATGGGAGTAGTTCAGAAATTCCCTTTATGGCCCCCTGATTTTGGAGTGGAAGGAAAAAGTGGGGAAGGTGGGCAATGAATCCATGCCCAGTGCACTGCTCCTTCTGCTGCCTTGATGTGTAAATACCACATAAAGGTACTGGATAGGGTTTTCCAGAGAAAAAGGAACTTTCAAAGTCTGTGGTGTTTGGCTTTGATAACCATTCTTTAGCCTGTACCCAGAGTGTCCAGCTCCACAGTATCTCGTCAGCTTTAGCCCAAGGTGTGATTCTGTGATCAAAGTGCAGCCTTTAACCAGCCTGTAGCAGCAAGTTGTTTCTCAGCATCTCTTTCCAGTAACGCTGTTCTCTCTTGGTGTAGGTTTGTGACTCCATCCATCCTTGCAGCAGGAAATAACCCAGGTCAAATCCAGTCATGCCTTTACCCCCTGCATCCTCACCAGCAAAATCCTGTAAATCTCCTATAAGTAGAGTCTCCTCCTTTTCATTGATCCTACAGTTTAAAATGACTTTGTAATGAAACTTTTTAGGACTTCAGTTCATCATGATCTTTTGTTAAAAACCTAACAAACCCCCTCCTAACTGCCCCAGCACGTTCTGACTGGAGCCATAGGAGGTTCAATCCAATGGGGAAAAACAATGATTAACCAATATCCCCAAAGGTGTGTGTGTGTTAGAGCTCACTTGTGGGTCTCTTCCAACTCAGAATATTCTGTGATCTGGAAATAAAGATGAAATATTTCAACCTCTGGAGCTATAACTTTTCCCCAAGTAAATCATTTGACTAAGCACATGTTTCTGGATTTGTTCTGGCACAGAAAGCACGTGGGAAGATGCTGCTTCCAGGAGGCTCACGTGGATGGAGAAGAGTTTGTATCATGAAATCCCACTCTCTTTCAGAAACTGCTCAAATGCCATTACAGACAGCGCACAATTAGTGCTCTGACTCTGAGCTGTTTGGGTGTAGCAGGATAATTCCCAGTTGCCAACTTTCTTCTCCATTTCCAGGCTGACTTTCAACATCTCTTTGTTTCGTGCAGCACGACTTTCTGAGTAATAGGAGATGATTTACTGGATGTCACATCTAAGCTTTGATGAGCTCTGAGGTGAATCTTCAATAAATTAAATGTTTTTCAAGAGCACAAAGCTACATGCACAACTAAACAACCAAAACCACCCTGGGTTTGCTGCCTGCCAAGCTCTTGACTTCCAGAATGTCAGTCCCTCAGCAAAATGATTTGCACTACACAGTAATGAGCTTAGCTGTTGCTTAGATATCCAGAAATGTTTATTATAGTTAATATGTTTATTTTAATAGTTATAAATATGCAGTATTAATTAACATTGTTCTATATATAACTTGTCATGGTTATTTAATATAATAACAATATTAAATATTATTTATACAGGGTTGCCTGTCCCCCTTGGACACACCCAGGAGTGACACTTTGTTCCTTACAGCCACTGTGGCTTCAGCATCTGCCCACTGGTTTTTCATATCTCCCTTTTCCTGTGGAAGTCCCTATATTCCAGTCACTTCTTGCTCTTCCTGGCATAAACTGAGCAAATTAAATCATTTAAAGTCTGGATGACTCTTGATTAAGATTTGCAGGATCAGGCCTCAGATACCCTCTCTTCCTTCCCAACATATCCGTGTGTGGGATATTCATGGAATCACAGAACAGTTTGGGTTGAAAGGGACCTTCAGGATCCTGTATTTCCAGTCCCCAGTTCCGGGTGGGTTAACGGAGTGGCAAATTAAAATAAAGGAATCTGTGTGCTGTGTCCGTGTCGAAGGATCAGCCTCTTCCTCTCTGTGCTTGCACATACAGATTAGGTGTGTTACAATAAATCAATGGCCTCAGTTCCTACGGAGGCACTGGAGGAATGGCAGGACTGCAGGGGTGGATAAAGCTGAGGTTTTATCACTCTTCCATCAGCAAACATTGCAAATGATCGATTAGACAGGGAAATGTTCAGGACAGCTTTTGATTATCAGGTTGTCAGGTTCTTCAGCCTCCCCGAGCTGCACTGGGGCTGCCAGGGATGCTCCAGCTGGGAGCATCTCATCCCTTGGCACGGACCAAGGGCTCCCAGCCCTTCCCCATCCCCTGTGCCAAGGGTGGGGCGTTTCTCTCCTTCCATCCATTCTCGGGCACACTGCAATTATTGAAATCAAACCACTCGAAAATATCTCAGCAAACAGCGCCGATTTGGAATTAATCACGGTTTTAATTTGACAGAAAGAGATCCCACTCCGCTCGCTGCGACGTCTCCTCTCCCCTCCCACCCACGAAGCCGCTGCAGGGTGTCTGAGGGAAATGAGACGTGCAGCCTGCCCTGCCTGGTAAAAGCCTGTTTAAGTGATCAGCCATAGACTTGGTTGGAATATCAGGCAGTAAAACAGGTTTTCTAGAAAATGAGATTTCCCCTGGCACTGGTAAATCCATTCAGAGATCCACGGAAGTCGGGTGGATATGGTGACATTTGGGAGGCAGTAGATACATTTCTTTCTTAATAATTCTGATATGGAGGGACTATAAATTAAGCAGTTTTCAAAGGCAGGGCTTGATCCTGCTCTTGCTGTCGCTTCCTACCTGTTTTGGTCTCACTGATTTCATACATTTTAATACAGGGAAAGAAAGCTGGGATGTAATTTCTGAAGTAACTCTAAAACCCAAGCAATCCTTCCTGCTTTCTGGTAGGGTCCATGTACATGGAGAGGGACTGGCTCTGCTCCATCAAAATCCTGATGTTCTTACAGGAGGAAAAAGAACAAATGAGTGTTTTACCCAGGCCATGGCGTGACAAGGGTGATGCTTTTGGCCTCAGACATCTTTTGGGAAGGATCCTTATCCCGGCAGCACGTTTAAGACCCCTGGGGTGGGTCTCTATCCAGTCTGGCTGGTTTACCCCAACACTTACATCTCTGAATGAAGTGAGATGGGAGATCTGTGCAATGTGTCATTTTAGTAAATTAAGCGTTACAAACGCTGCTGCCACCCTTCCCCCCTCGCATATGTTCCCTCTTTTCCCAGTATTAAAAAAACAAATAGTCTGCAGAGCAAAACCCCTGAATCTCATTGCCTCATCCACTGCTTCCCAGCCCAGGAGAAGTCTTGTGTTGTAGATGCCAACTGGGTGCTCTTGGTCCTGGTGCTAGAGAATGGGTCCATAATAACAAGATTCTGCATGCTTGTTCCTCCTCCTTGCTAGATTTGCTTTTACATATTGCTGTGTTCCAAGAGGAAGAAACAAATAAATGCAGAGCTTTTCCCCAGGGCTTCAACAACAGTTGGGAGGATTTAGATTACTGTTGGCTGGGATTAAGTGTCTGGTGTGGGCTTGAAGAGATGAACCCCAGCAGTGGCAGAGGACATGGCTCTGGCAACCCCCCTGGCCCTTGAGTGTTAGAAGGGGATGAGTCTGGAAAAGCAGGGTATTTCTATTCCTTACATCCAATATTTTATTCAGAATTAAGAATGAAGAAAGATAAAGGGGTTCTTCAGACCGGAGAAGAGAAGGCTCCAGTGAGGCCTTAGAGCCTCTTTCAGTGCCTAAAGGGGCCACAAGAGAGCTGGAGAGACAGGACAGCAGTGGCTTCCCATGGCCAGAGGGCAGGGTCAGAATGGACATGGGGCCCTGGCACAGGGTGCCCAGAGCAGCTGTGGCTGCCCCATGCCTGAAGGGTCCAAGGCCAGGCTGGACAGGGCTTGGAGCACCCTGGGACAGTGGAAGGTGTCCCTGCCATGGCACGGGGTGGAAGGAGATGGGTTTTAAGGTTTCTTCCAGCCCAAACCATTCTGTGATTCTGTGACTTTCCAAGGGTGCCAAGCCAGGCCCCGGGCAGGGAGGAGAGGAAATGGTGCCTGGCTGGCAGGAGCAGAGCAAAGGACCTCTCTGGGTATGAGGTGGATGCAGAGAAGGTGTGAAAGGCAGCCCAAGGCTCCAGCCTTGCACAGGGGGAAAAGCAATTCCTTCAGGCATTACCCCCAGCTGGCTCTGCATTACCCGCTGGCAAATCCAGAGGAGCTTCAGCAGAGAGCAGACTTGGCACCCCTCATGCTCCCAGAGATGTTTGATGCTCCAACAAACCTGTCAGAGCACACGACCTGGCTTTTGGGAAGTGCTGAAGTGTCTCTGGCTTCAAGCGCAATCCGTGGGAGCTGCGGGTGTTTGCACCCCTGGATCTGACAGAGGGGAAGTGCTGGCTCCCTGTGCTGCCCAGCCTCCAGAGATACTGAAAGGCTGCTGTTAAGCAAACTGCTCCAGCATCATCCTTGGGATGCGTGCCAAGGTTCAGCCTGGTGCAGTCTGAAAAGGGAAGATAGAGAACCTGGGGAATGGAGATCCATCACGGAAGCACTGACAGTTGCTTAACTGAAATATTTTCAAGCCCTGATGGCAGGATAATTTTGTATATCTGACTTTATTTTTAGAGTTTGATTGATAGTCACAAAGAGGGAAGAGGAGAGCTGGAATTTTCTTCCAGAGGAGTCTGCAAGCCCAGGTTTCCTGTTGTGCCATGTTACAGTTACTTTCAACACGATTCTTGTTTCTGATTAAAATAATTCACCATGTTTCTGCAGCCGGCAGGAGGTTGAAGCAGTTTGTGCAATGCAAAATGTAATAAATGTTTCGGAAGGCAGGGAAAAATATTTAGCAGATCTGGAGTTGAGTCCCATCTCTCTTAATTTGGCTAAACAAGGCGGTAGATAAGGCTTCTGCTTTTGCAGAGCAGGAATTTCAATTACTTGCAGGAAGTTTGCAAATTAAGAAGAAGGAGGTTAACAATGAAAATAATTTCCTCAGGTTTGGAGCTTTGCAACGTGATTTAGAAGTGATTAAAATGATAAGCAACTCTGTAGTCCTTGCCAGTGCCTGTGCACTCCAGTTTTTTGTGGCAGCGAGTGCTGGGGAGCAGGACTCTGTCCTCTCCCAGCAGCTGCTTGCTGCTGTTTTGGTGCCTCGTGTAGCATGAAGGAGCTGTTGGTTCCCATCAGGATTTTGGCCACAGCCGGGCAAGCAGAGAGAATATTTTAAAAGCAGAATATTTAGAGATAAAGGCTGGAGGAGTAAGACATGAGCCTGTGGGAGCAGGTCTGACCTCCTGCCAACCCAGTGCTCTGCAGGGGCAGGAGCAGCACAGGGCAGCTCCGGGTTGGGGACAGGATTATAGGGAGACAAAGATTAGAAGCCTGGAGGCAGATAATGCTGGGGTTATTTCTCCTATATCACATCTTCATTCTTCCTGACCTCTCACCATTCCTGATGTTCTGCCCTGGGTTGTCCCAATCTCCTTGCAGGTTCTTTATGTCCAGTGGCAGAAGTGGGTGGCACAGATCAAGCCAAGAGAAGCAGGGATCTTACCTCCAGCTGTGTATCTAAAAGCAGGTTTATTTACTTTTTCTGGGGTACCACTGAACATAAGGACCCCCCTCTGCCTGTGGAGTCACCCAGGCCCTGCAGGGAGGCAGCCAACAACAGGCTCGTGCCCATCCAGGTTCTGAGGAGGTGCCATCTCCAACTCTTCTAGAGCCTCCTGGACTCACCTGGACATAGCCAACACTTTGGTCTTTCCAGGGGAAAAAGCAAGGGCATAAGATGTCAGAGGTGCTTGTGTTACCTTCTTGCTTTAGCACAGGCTCAGCCCAGGTAGAGCTACTGATACCAAAGAGACTCTGGGGGGGCTTGATCCAAGCCTAGATCCAGCCAGGGAGCTCATATTCTATTTGATCTGATAAAGAGGCTAAACTAAGTATTGTTCCAAAAAGCTAAACATGAGCCATCCTATTTAAGAAAAAATCACCAAAATAAAAATCGGTATTGATTTCCATTGAAATGGAAGTGGGGTGGTTATATAAATGCTACAGAGATGGGGTGCTTGATGGAAGTGGCTTGTTAGAACCCAAAGGCCAGGTTAGGCTACATTTGGTTCCTCTGGATGCTCCCAGCAGCTTTTTACAGGGATGGGGTAGTCCAAAGGGGGCTGGGGGGGTGCAAGAGCTGCCCTTGACCCACTGTAGTGACATCTCCAGCAGCAGCAGAGGGATTTTTAGGCATCATGTTCGTGCATAAAGCCCAGGGATAGAAAACTCACGGCCAAATTAAATAAAGTTACCAGTGTTTTCAGTGTTGTTTTATTTATTTTCTGTTCTGTTTTTTCTCACTCTCTCATTAGGCAGCAGCTATTCTGTGGCCACTTTTATTCTCTTCCCATCAGTTGGTTGCACTGATAATCAATCTTCTGAAGCACAGGGTCTTTTCCAGGTTTGAATTCTTTGGATTTTATTAAATAAATGTGCATTTGTGTAGAATGGAAACTTTGCTCCTTATCAGGATCATCTGTCTTGGTGAAATGACTTGGAACAGCTGTTCCATGAAGCAAAATCTGATAGAAACACAGGGACTGGATATAAACACAAACATTAGTCACTATGGAAACTGAAGTTACTGCAAGATGCCTACAAAAAGCTGTGTTTCTATATGTTTCTCATCCTAACCAAATATTCCTGGGGGATTTTGCCAGCCACTTCATTTAAAGCCGTCTGGGAATGTTCTGCTTGCGTGCATATGGATCACTTGGGAGCAGCACCACAGCTTTGGGTACCACAGAGCTCTGCTGTCAAAATTGATGGGTTATTGATTTATCCCAATTCCTGGAGGCTGGCGAAGGACAAACCAGCATTTAAAAACATCAAAGAGCAAAGCTGAATCTAGGGACTTGTGGAAATGAGAGCTGGAGCTTCAGGCTGTGGGTTTAAGCCACTTCCAGCCCCATGTCCCATCCCAGCAGGTATCTCTGTGGTATGGAGGGTCTGTGCTGGGCTGTAATCTGGATAATCAGGGGGCTTTGCTCCTCCATCTGCCAGTCCTGTGACTTCTCCATGCATTTAAAAAATGCATTGATGAATGAAGAAGCTCTGTCCCCTGCCAGAAGGGCTGCAATTAAAACCCAGTTTCTCTGTTGACAGAGAAGCTGCATCTTTAGACAACCCTTGGAGACTGTAAAAATAAATGTGATTGCTGGATGAGACTGGCACCTTGCAGAGATGAGCCAGCACAGGCAGAAAACAAAGTGTGCAAGGTACAGAAATCACCACCCAGGGCAAAACGGGCCTGTTTGAAGGGACCAACTTGTGCAGCCATGGGTGCTGTGATGGCCCTGGGGTCGTGCAGCATCTGAACACAGTCCTAAAACCCCTGCAAAGGAGACATTTCCCCTCTGCTTTCTTGGGCCTTCGTCTCCTTTTTGCAGGAGTTTTAAGAAAATCCTTGGTCTCCATAGCAACTGCTGGCTCCGTGGCACGTGTGGCTTCCCGTGGCACACGCCAGGACTGGGGGCCTTCAAAGCAGGGTGTGGGGCTCAGCCCCCAGGCAGAAACAGTGGCTGAGGCCCTGCTGCTCTCACCCCTCACCCCCTGCACTCCGGGCAGCCCCGGGGACGCGCTTGACTGGCACCTTTTCTCCCTCCTGTTGACACCATGGCCAAGGTTTGGGTGCCTGCAGGGAGCAGAGATGCAATTTCTCATCATTAATGTATTTTATGCACCCAGTCCCCATCCTCAGGCCATTGCCATCCTTCTTTATTTGTCTGTCTTGGGCAAGGTGAGGAAATTTCCTCACTGAAAGGATGGCTGGGCGTTAGAACAGGCTGCCCAGGGAAGTGGTGGGCTCACCATCCCTTAAAGTGTTCAAAATGAGTGGATGTGGCACCTGCAGACAAGGTTTAGTGGTGCTCAAGACACTGCTGGGTCAGTGGTGGAACTGGATGATCTTAGAGGGCTTTCCCAACCTGAATGATTCCGTGATGATTCTTAGTTGCTGAATTCCTCCAGTGGAGCTGGAAACACATCACAGCAGAGCAAGAGGTCAGGCACTGTGTGTGAAGGTCTTGTCTCTCCCTTGACCAGCAGTTCCTGGCAAAACACAATTCCCATTGGAAATTTAGATGGTGAGGGTTTTTCTCCCCCTGTGTCTTTCTTCATAATTATTTTATCACTCATTAGCTTTACCTAAAATCCCCTTTTAAACTGAACCCCTCCTCCACTGATCACCCACACGATTTAGCAGCGCTCATGTGAACAGAAAACCCGAGAAAGAAAACAACCCCAAGCTGGCTGAATAGCCAGTTCCTGCTGAATCCAGCGAGATTGGGGTATCTGATTGACTCAGACTCCTCCTCCTCTCTGCAAATCCCAGCCTGGCTGTCCTGTCAGCCTGTCCCATGCCAGACTGGGCTGACTTGGCAGGCACTGGGCTCAGCAGAATAAATGACCCCGGCTTGTCAGCTCCTTGCCCCCACTCCTGCAGGGATTCACCATTACTGGGGAGAGGAGGGTGCTGTGCTGGTGTAACCTCGGTGGCTTTGGCCTCGGGATCGTGTCATTATACCCACAGCAAACCTTTGGAATAAATAAGAAATCGTTCCACAAAGTCAGGCCCTGTTAGCAGCAGCAGCAGCCGAGCGGCTCCGGCTCCGGGAGCGCGGGGGGAGGAGGTTTGGGCCATTCAGCCCAAAAAGGAGCCATTTATAGAATCAGAACGGGCTTGGTTGGAAGGGACCTCAGAGATGATCTGGTTCCAGCCCCTGCCCTGTGCCAGCCCGGGGAGATGCCTCCTGCATAACTAAACGTGTTCTCTGTGCTTTAGGATGCGGGGACACCGCGCCCGTCTCCCTCCGGCCGGCAGCAGCAGCGGCGTGGGGTGGGCTGGCAATCCTGCTCCCTTTGCTTTGCCTCCTCTCTCCATTTACTGGCCCTTGGTACCCCCAAAGAGCTTCCTTTACAAAACAAAAAAATATTAAGCTCAAAGTGTAATAGTAATTAGAATATTATCAAGAAAAAAGGTAATTAAAAAAAAAAAAAAAAAAAAGCGGTCTTATTCATTTACCTCCCTTTTTTTGGAGTTGTATTTAATCCTCAGGGCCCAGCTGAGCCAAGCACTGCAGTGCCTATTTCAGTGCATCCCTGAGGGCATGTGCCTGCAGTGAGCTTCCAGGTAGGATCGCAGGTAATGAGACAGAGGTGAGAAACATCCCCTGGTACAGCAGGGTAGAAGAAAACCCCATGGGAGAAGGGAATTGCTTCCAAGAAAATGGTTTCATAGTCATGGCTGGTGACCAGCACGGAGGTTGAACTGACTGGAGGCCCCTGAGTGTTTAATCCCGGGGTTTGTAGTGATGGATTCAGGCAGCCTCCCCAAATCCAGCATAATTGGGTCTTTCATCTGCTCCCAAGATTCCTGAGCTGGATACCAATGTTATTTTCTCCTTCGGATGAGGGATGGTACAAAAAGGAAAAGGAGGAAAAAAGAGGCACACGATGTGAATTTATTTGCATCTTCCAACAATAATCCAGTCATTCTACCCGGGAAATGCCTGTCCTGCTTATGCCCCTTCAGGCAATCTTTTTTTCATGGTTCCCAAGAGTTTGTTTATGTATTTATTTACAAATTTCTTTTGCTGGGGTGGAAAATGAGGGGCAGAAAATAGCATTCCAATTTTTAAATTCAGTTTTATTATGATTTATTTTGCAAGCAGTGGCTTGGCTGGGCGTTGTCTGAGCCCCCAGGAGGTGGGAAAATTCCAGGTCATGAAGCCCCAGCTCTGCTGCTGCAGAGATCCATTGGAGCAAGTCCCAACAGTTCCAAAGCAATTTCATTTCCTACAGCAAGAAATGGCAGTTGTTGGGGTGGTCACTTCCATCCCACCTTTATACCAGCCAAGACTCCAGCTCCATCCTCAAATGCCCCCAGATCCCAGGCAGAAAACTGCATGTAGCATTCTGCCTCTTTTGCATAAATTTCATCTGGAAAGGGCAGAATTGGGAGGATTTTGGAATGGGGGCCTTATTTCAGCTTCGCTTGGTAGAAACGATCCTGTTGCTCCGAGTAATTACACAATAAATTTGTGAGAGGGATATAAAGCCGTAAAAGCAGTGGTAATGGTTTGCAATTTAATAGCTGAATTGTAAATGAATTTTCCTATAGCAGCTTTAATGCAGCAGGCTGCTACAATTAAGAGAATATTCTTTGGGGTGCCTTTAATTTTTTGTTGTTGTTGTGAAGTTCAGTGCCATTAATTCCCTGGTTTAAAGAAACCAAATCATTAACCACTTCAAGCTGTAACCCCTGACTTCGGCTTCTTCTGCAGCCAACAAAATTTTGTCTTGGAAAAGGTGTTTTTACCCCATTTGGCTCTTGAATTTTCTTATAGTAGTGGGTGTGGGGTTGCACCATGCATTGAGCTTATGCCCTTAATCCTCTTTTCATCATCACCCACCTTGCTCCTGTGACATGTGACATCTTCTGCCATTAGGGTGGAAATATTTGGCCATGCAGGAAGACCATGCTCACAGCATTTAACATCTCTTCTTAATTTTTTATTTCATAAAAGATTATTTAAATGGGGTATGTGTGTATTGCAGTGCTCTGTGTGCCCCCCTCTCCAGCCTTGGGGCTCTCTGGGCACAGGGGTCCCTATTTTGCCCCCATTGTGAGGATGCTTTGTGCAGCAATGGAGCCCTCTTAGCCCCCGTGCAAGATCTCATCTCCATCCACATTCCTGTTCCTTCCTCTTTCCCTTTCCAGCCCTCTGGATTTCAAATGTCATTGCCAAGCAGCTCAAACTTCTGGAAATAATCTTCCTGGAGTGGGTGGCCCCAGCACTGCCCCTTCCCACAGCAGTGCCAGCAACAGCTCTTGCTTTGTCTCATCAGGCTCCTCTTCTCCTTCTCACATTCCCCTAATTTCATCTTCCCACTTCATACCAGCATCCCCTCGGTGACCTGTGTTTGAAGGCAATGCCATGAAATCTGGTGTCTGATCTTGGAAGCATCTTTTGGGCAACTGAAATTGTTGCTAATTGTTGATGGTGTGTAATTACTTTGCCAGTACCACCGGCTGTCTCCATAAAGGAGCAGGGAACTGGTGCACCAGGGTGTGTTACCAATGCAAATTGACACAGGCAACCCTAATCTGACTGTGGTGGGTGATAATTAAAAGGCACAGTCGTGTGTGAGAAGCTGATAGAGACCTGAACTTGCTCTGAGGGGTGACTCCAAATCCCCTCCTCCCATCACTGAATCCAGATTAAGGGGAATGTGTGAAAATAGTGCGTGTCCTAATGCAATTTGCTCTCCTGTGCATCCTTGTTGTCATAACTTGAGCTTCAGTTTCAGGGTCTTTTTCATTCCCCAGCCCTTAACAGTTGGCTATTTGTGCTACAGTCCATGGTGCAATGTGAAAATTCCTGCCCCACTCCCAGCAGGGGTTTGACCTGGAAGTTATTGCTCCATAACCATAAAAATTCTGCTCCCTCATTGTGTTCCAGGCTGAGGCAGGTAACAGAGAGAAATGATTTAGTGAGGATTGGTCTGGAAGGGTGGCTGGATCAAGCAGGGGGAGCCTGGCCTTGCTGTGGGCCACGGGTTTGTGGGGTGCTAAGTGACCGAGCAAAACGAGGTCTCCCTATTGCAGAATCCGCTGCCCATCTCTTCCAAAAAACCCCAGAGGAACCTTGGGGTGAGCTGGGAGCAGCCCTGCCCTGCACGGCTGCCACGGAGGGGTGGGAGGGTGTGAACGGCTCTGGGGAGCAGGGATGGGATTCCTGCTCGGGGCAGTGGAATCTGCTGGGGGAGGCAGCGGCCGTGGGTGCAGCTCCTGCAGCACTTAGAGATGCAAATGGGGACGGAGGGAATGTGAGGATCCATTGTAAAGCCCCAAGGCGCTGCTGGAATCCGAGCTCTGAGCAAGGGATGGAGTCTGTGCCAGAGGACTGCAGGCAGTAGAAAAGCTTCAAAACGATGAACTTTGAATTTCTGACTCCATTTCAAGTGCCCTGTGTGAACGCCCCCGTGTGAGGTGGTGCCATTCAGTGGGTCCACCGCAACTTTCTCAACGTGCTAAGAAAAATGAAGAGAAGCTTCTTTGATTTTTCACCCAATACTTGTTGTTGACCTTGACATTTGCCACCTGCCACATCAGCCAGCCTGGTGAAACCTGTCCCACCTGGGTGTTTGCTGGGGATGGAGGTAATTCCTGTAGCCTGGGACAGTGTTTGAACAGCACCCGGCAGAGGAGCATTGCAGCCTTTTTATCTAACAAGTGCTTCAACAATATAAATATTTAAGTACAATAAACAATTATGATCAAGTTTCTTGGGTGACTGCACACAGCAAGTGAATTTTGAATTCATTTCCCATGGGTATTGAGGCTTCACATTCACTTTCTGTGGACGTTCATGGTAATAAAACTTCATTGCACAGAAAGAGAACACAAGAGGGATGCAAATATGACAAGGGCAAATTTGCTTAAGAGTTCAAATGAATATTCACCAACTTTTTATTATTTTTAAGTATTCATTCCTATTTGCTAGAAAAAGATTATTTTATCTTTACTCTCCAAGCTCAGTGAAGCTTGTTTGAGGTGTAATATGTATTTTCTTGTACTAATGGAAAGTTTTGTCACCAGCAAGTAAGGAGTGCATTTAAAATGTGCTTTATCTTCAGGAAATGTCACTACTGAACCCACGTGAGTTACCACCATCCTGATTAACATCTGTATTTCAACACATCTGTCACCCTAAGGCTGGGATCTCCTTGGTTTTTCCCTCCTTTAAAGCTGCAGATCTCAGATCCAGATCCTGACACCATTATTTTTCTCTGATTTTCCTTGCTCATCTTTCATCTCGTGCTGCCCTCAGTTATGAGGATGCTGGAGATGTTTTTCCTTCACACAAACTGAGATCCCCTTTGGAAGGACTTGGGGGTCACCGTGGCTCCATTTTGCCTGAGGCAGAGGGAGCACAGTTTTGACATCTTCATTTGATTTCTGTCCTGGAATTGAAAGAGATGCAAATTAGCAATAATGAATATTTTCATTAAAAGTGTCTAGACATTACATCTGAGAACACGATAATGATACTTCTGCTTTATATAAAAAAGTCTGAAGTAGACCCAGGATAATTTTTTTTTGTCAGAAAAGATAACATTTATTTTAAAAAAAATGTAATTTACTGTAAGTGAAATTAGGGTAATTGCTAATTATGTAACTGCAAACGAGGCAGATCTTTATCTTGAGTCAAGCTGGTCTGGTGCAGATTATGAACCATTACTTTCATGAGGTGGCATCAGAAGGCAAAAAATAGCAGTGAAACTGTCCTGAGTAATTTCTCATGCTTATCAAGAGCTTTTGGACAGTGAGGGGTGTGAGGCATGAGGGCTGGAGCATCACTGCCTCTCATTGCATGAGTTTTATGCCAGAATGGGACATTTTCCATATGCACTGGAAGGAAGTTAATAATACAAAACCCACCCTGGGGTCAAGTACTGCAGAATGAAGTCGGGAACCTTACAGGATAAACATATTATCCTCATAGAAGCTGCAGGACGTGGGCATTGGAAAAATTAAATGCACTTGAATAGCTTTGCAGATATATATCTCTGTCTCCATAATACCTACTGACAGTGAGCAAACACAGGAGCTTGGCAGTTGTCCTGTTTGGTTTAATTGCCTTTGGTGGATTGTATATCCATCACCTTCTTAAAATCCCTGTGTCAACAATCCTGGCAGCTTCTTGTCCTGAAGACTTTGGGGTGTTGGAGATGCTGGTACCCACAGAACCTCCTGCATCTGCTAGAGCCTCCCAGCATGCTTGGGTTTTTCTAAGGAACCCCCCCCCAGCTGTGCTTTTAAAAATTGTTTTTAATTTGGCCTTTGGGGGAGGCTGAAGGGGGCATTACATATCTGCCCTGGCTTTCTCTGAGACCACTTAGAGTGATCCCCCTCTCCACCCTTCCCTGTGAGGGTGCTGAGCCCCTGGCACAGGGTGCCCAGAGCAGCTGGGGCTGCCCCTGGTTCCCTGGAAGTGTCCAAGGCCAGGCTGGACGGGGCTTGGAGCACCCTGGGACAGTGGGAGGTGTCCCTGCCCATGGCAGGGGGTGGGTGGAACAAGATGAGCTTTAAGATCCCTTTAAAGGACTTTAAGGTCCCTCCAGTCCAAGCCACCCTATGATTCTATGATAAGATCATCAGCTTTCCCTCGGATCCCTCTTGCTCCACCAAGCCATCATTTGAAGGCATCTCCCTGTTCTCTGGAGAAAACATCCCCATTTTCATGAAAAACCATCAATATAAATAATATTAGTAAGTCTCACCTGCATTAGCAGAAGATAATGCTTCAAGCCTCCTCTCTAAGAGGACTGAGCTCCTCCTGGCATTCCAGCTGATGACCCGTGCAACCCATCTGGGACCACAGATTGCTCCCTGCAGCACCTGGAAATCAGCCAGAGGGGCCTGGGGCTGGCCTGGCAGCTCACAGCTGATCAGCCTCATCTACAATTTTCCCCCAAAGTGGAGGAAGTGATCAGGGAGCTGTGGCAGCCTTGGGATTCCCCCAGCCATGGCTGGGGAGTTGTGCTGCAGGCTGGGAGGCGGCTGGGATGGGAGCCTGGCTGCATGGCCCTACCCTGGGGCAAAAAGCAGAAAACACAGGAATAACGGGAACTATCTGGGATTATTTTAACTGTCAGATCTCAGAAGCAAAGTAAAATGCCCAAATGAGTTGACAGCAGCTCAGTTTGATCCCTGCCATGAACTGACTTAGAGCCCGAATTTTTCAAAGGCTGATAATCGCCTCGGAATTGATTTTGTTCCGAGGTGCTTTATCACATTCGTGTATTTGGTGTGGTTTGATGGGGGTTTTTTAGAAGTAATCTGTGTCAAAGTTAAACAGGCTTTATTAGAAGACACGTGTTCCCTGCCCTTCTCTGGATGGGTGTTCCTTCAGGGTAAATCACGGCGAGATGAAGGAGTTGCTCCTGACTTAACTGGAAAGCCTCGCTCTGTTTCATGGGTTGCAGGTGCCCTCTCCCACTGGACCTTGGTCACCCCCTGTTCCAGCCCATCTCTCCTCAGTTTCCCCATCTGGAATGATGCCTGAGGTATCCTCCTACCTAAGCCAAGAAAAAGAACACTTGTGAATTACCTGATGTAGAGGGATTCCTCTCAATCCTGGAAAAGTGCTATTTTTCAGAGTAGCCAACCTGTGTTACAAACCCTTAAAGAAATGGACATCAGTACATTCCAAGCCCCAAATTCACAGAACCAAGGAATCCATACTGACATCTTAAAACGTGACTGTAATTAAAGTAATCTGTATATGTAGAAATATAATGCCACATTTTCAGCTGCCTTCTCAATGCTGAAACTTTATCTAGGTGTATTTTTAGGTCTTTCACAGGTTAGTGGGGAATGTAATTACAGGTTTGTAATCTTATGCAATACAGGATTAGTCCACCCTGCTGGTAGCATCTTGGATAAAAGCAGGGAAAATGGGGAGGGGGGGCAGGGGGAGGGGAAGGCCGTTTTTATTGTTCCACACTCCCCAGCACATTCTGTTGTTGTGAAAGAGACTGATTTGGCAGCAGGGTGATCCCCAAACCAGGCCTGACCCAGGGCTGGTGCCACTGCCAAAACAAGGGAGGGTGATGGCACTTGGAGCAGAAGTGTGTTCTTTCACCTGAAAGAAAAGGAAAGGACTAAATTAAGTTTCAGTCTTGTCTGGACTGGGCTGTTCTGTCCCTGAAACCCCACAGGAATTTTGTGGATGCTCATGTGCTCCCTGCCTGCTGGGTGCCAATGGGGGACAGTGTGCTGTGCATGTTAAAACCCCTCTCTGTTACAGTCTGAAGTTCTCCATTCCTGAATTAATTTTAGGGTTATTTTAGAGGTCTGAACCACCCTTGAGATCTTGTCTTTCACTTACTTGACAAATATTGTAATTTAAAAAATCACATTTCTCTGTAGCACCTTCCATTCCCAGGATGCTCCAGCTGACCCTTCCCGTGTGCTCTGCCCTGAGGACCTGCTTCCAGTTCTGTTTTCTGGGGAGGGAGCAAAGGGCTGCCCTGCCACTGGTTCTGCCGGTGGTGTTTATTGCCACAGTTAAAACAGATGGGTGCAAATATTTATTTCTGCCACCTGCCCGAATTAGGACAGTGATCTTACCTGTAATCCCCCAGGATAAGCATCTGGAGGGTCGTGAACATGCAAAGGCGTCTGAGTTTCACTGTGCCTCTGCTGATGTCAAATCTTCATCGGAACTGACTTCCCAGGACAAAGGAGCTGTCAGACGAACGCTGATGCTCCATTAATGACAGGGTAGGGTGACCCACCCCAGCGTGTCACCATTTTTGCTGAGGGAAACACGGAGGCAAACCCATAATCACCTTTCCTGCATCTGTCCCACTAACACCTAATTTAAGTATGTATTTGTCTGCTGATGGATCACAGGATTTTTTTTTTTTTTTTTTTTCACGGCACCTATTATCCTGCTGAGTGCTTCACATTCTCCCTACTCATTGAAGTTTCCACATGAGCCTTGTCACAGCGTCAGAGCAGGCAGTAAATTGGGGCTGCAGAGCAAATGTCTCTGCAGACTCCCCATTCTCCCCTTCCCAAGAGGACAGGGAAGTCTCGGGGGATCAGCAGGACCTGATCTCCCGAATCAGCCCGGCAGTGAAAAAGCCCAAGCACATCTTTGCTCCCTAATTTGTGATGGGGAAAGGAGGGGGAAATGGCATTTCATACAGACTTCACCTGAAATGACAGGACAAGGGGGAATGGTTTCCCACTGCCAGAGAGAGGGGTTAGGCTGGATATGAGGAAGAAATTCTTAACTGTGAGGGTGGTGAGGTCCTGGCACAGAGCAGCTGTGGCTGCCCCTGGATCCCTGGCAGTGTTCAAGGCCAGGTTGGACAGGGCTTGGAGCAACCTGGGATAGTGGAAGGTGTCCCTGCCATGGCAGGGGGTGGAAGGAGATGGTCCTTAGGGTCTCTTCCAGCCCAAACCATTCTGTGACTCCCTGGAAACTGCTGCTAGGTGGGGATTTCTGGGGTGGAGGCCGCCCTAAATCAGAGGTATTTTGCAGGAAAGCAAAATGATCACAGCACATCATCACTACTGCCTCTATGTGCCATGAAAGAGAGCACTTCACACATAGTTTGCAGTGGAGAATGTGTTAAAATAGGAGGGTGAACCAGAGTTAATTTTTTGTCTAGGTTTATAGATTGACTGGTGAGGTGAGAGTGGGGTCATCTTGGAAATGGCTGCAGCACATCAGCCTTGCTTGAAGGTGTGAGTTTTAATGGCTTAATCCAGCCTGCAGTTGCAGGGACCAACCCCAGCCAGGTGGGAGATGCACAACAGTTTCTCTCTCTCACACAGCTCATCATCAAGGAGAAAACACCCCAAACTTGCACTGAATCCAAACAGTTTTATGTTTAGCAGAGACCCTGAACCTCCTGGGTAATCTGTCTTCGATAAGAAAGCAGAGCCCAAAAGCCCATTCAAAGTTTTGGGTCCACTGCAGCGAGAGCTCATCACTGAGGCTGATACCTCCTCACGCAGAGCTGGCTGCTGACGCCTTCCCAGTAAACATTTAAACCCAGGCCAAGCACACAGGGATTCATGGACTGCTGTAATTCATTAAACAAATGCTGGGTTTAATAGCCCCGTGTCCAGAGCCGGTGCCATGGATGTGCTCAGCTGTGAAATATGCTGTGGAAGTCATTCGTTTGCAAAGGGGTCTAGAAATCTGCTTCCTATTACTGTAAAATGGGTTTACTGCAGAAACATCTCTGGGATCACATTTTTCTCTCAATTATCCCTTCTCAGTGGGATTCCTCGAGGTCTGAGCCGGGTAACTGAGATGTGTCTGAGCTGGGGGTTTGGAGCTGGGGTTTGTTTTGATCCATTAAGCTTGTATCTCGCCACGGTGATGTAATTCCCCCAGTCTGAGACACTTTATAAACATTAATGGGTTTGTTTTCGTGGTCCCGAGGGATGTGCAGCACAGGAAGGTCGCCAGGACCATTTTACCCACACAGAAAGAGAGGTGGGGAAATGTGGCAAGGCAGCATCATGGGGAGAAACAGAATATTCACTCAAATTTTGAACCTGCCCATCCTTAGCTCTGTTTAATACACTGGTAATAACTTCCAAGTTAGTAACTTAATAAGTTATTACAGCAGTACCACATCAGCAAGGTTTGCATAAAGATGCTGCTGTATCTCCCAGCTGAGGAAGGAAAGAGTTGGTGCTCTATATTTTATGAGTGAGAGGGGAGTAAAATGCAGTTATAAATACACCTTTGCAGAGGGAAAAAAAATAGTAGATATTAACAACTGCTCTAGCTTTTGATGGGAATTATTTAGTGGAAATGTGCTGGAAGAGACTGTGGAACATGGCCCATGCTGTGCTTTTCCTGGGGATTGCTGCTGAAGTTGCTGGTCTCTTGGACTGGATTTTCTCAGTGATAAATGGCCATACAGATGCCTCTGGTGATATTTGGAAGGGGCCAGTTGGAAGCTGGCCCTACAGCGTGCCAGGGCACAGCAAACCTGAGGCACAGGTCAAACATCCCACTTTGGAGGTCTTTCTCCCACCATGGAAGGTCCATTTTCGAGCATGTACTGAAAGAAGCTGGTGCTACTCACAGTTCTTTCAGCTGGGAATTGTTCCTGCAAACAGAGATACATGGAGCAGATGAGAAATTAATGTAAATATACAGACAGAAGGCAATTTTTTTGGAGGAAGTGAGGCAGAGGCAGATAAAAAGCGATTTACATAAGCCTTCCCCATCACAGAGGTCATCATTCTGCAGGATGACACATGGAAATTCATTTTTATTAAATTCTGGATGATTATTTAATTGGAAAAAGAAGGATTTAATTGAATCAAGTCAAAGGGCCCTATTAGATTACGTTCAACCTTAACACAGAAGGCTTTTCCCATTTAGTTAAACTGGTTCCTTTGCATATTGTACATATTAAACTATAAAAAGTGGTAATCTGAATAGCAAATTCAAGGGTTTGGAAGGCCTGAATGGTACTCGTGTGCTTCTCAGCCCTTTTTCATCTTCTAAATCTTTTCATATTCCCTTTACTGCACTCCTTAGGTTGTAACAAGAGCAAAGATGAAGGGTAGAACTCTCAAACCTTCATCCATGTTTATTCTATTTATGCACTCTTGAGGAACAGCCTGCCTGGATGTGATGGCACTGTTAGAACACGTTGCCCAAAACTGAGGGTGTTTTCCAGATTTTCAGGGCTCCCCTTGCAGCACCTGAACAGATGCTGAGTTAAGTAAGGTTGAATGAAGATTTGTGACTCACTGGCACTGACTCAGGTTTCCCTTGTGTCTTTAGGAAATACTCCCAATCTCTTTATGCCTCATCTGCATGGCCAGGGACTCCCATCCCTTTGGGACACAGACTCCTTGCAGAGCTGTCAACCTCCTGGTAAAAGCTGGAATTAAAAAGATCAAATTTAAAAAAGAACTCATCAAAGCAATTTTGGGAAATAATATGTTTCTAATTTTGGGTCTTTAATTAGCATTTAATTTCCTTTTTTTCTTAATTTAAAACTAATAAGAGAAAGGGATTGAGGCACAATTCATTTCCTAAAGTTTCATTTCATCCCAATTTTGAGGTTTCCAGCAAAGGCTTGGCCTTCTGACTGGGAGCTGGCACAAGCCAGTTGGGTTAGGAATTCCCCATCCTTGTGCCTTTTCCTCGGGCTGGTATTGCTGGATTGCTGTGACACTGTGCTCCTTCCAGGAGGAAGCTCAGAGAAATCAAATTCTGCTCTGAGAGATTGAAATCAATTTTAATGGATCCAGCTGCTCCCCAGTAAGGACAGGAGGAGGCATGGGAAAGGGGAGAAAAATCTTCAGGGGATTTCAGGAAGACTTGAAAGTAGTAAGGGAAGTTTTTAGAGTGAGGTTTTTAACTTGCCCATGAGGCCACAGCCAACTTTAGGACACATTTTTTAAATAACCACGTGCTAGTGTAGAAATTCTCTTCGTCAGTAAATTAAAAAAATTCCAGCTCTGACAGTGCAGCAACTCAACCAGTCTATTATTAAAGTTAGACTGAGTAAGAAATATCATTTGGAATTTGCCTTAGCAGCTAAATGTGTTCTTGGAAGGTTCAAATCAGTTTTAACCTGATTTTTTTATGATAAAAAAAAAATGTGCCAGTACTTTAAAGCCAAGTTCCTTTCTGCTGAAGCTTTACTTTTATTCAAGTGCAATGAGTAAGTTTTGCATATACAGTACTGGGATTGCACACTCAGGTTATCTGGTTACATACATAATTCTCCCATTTGCAAACACAGTTTGCAGCACATACTCATGCAAATTAGGTATGAAACGGCATTTATCTTGATTAGAATTCACTTTCTTTATACACTTACAGAACTTTATCTCATTCAGGGATGGCTGTAGAGATGATGGAGAAAGAATTTCAAAAATTGCACTTATTCTCCTTGTGGGTTGTTTGTTTGCCCTCTGGGAATTCATTAATGAAAACAGACCTTTCCACTGATATTCCAAGTGCCCTGGTCCAGCACCCAGGTTGGGTTGCAGACACTGCTGGAAACTCTCAGTCAGAAATAATTGTCCCTTGCAAAAGCCACTGTACCATTTCATTGAATAAATGCTAAATTTTCTCTATTTTACAATATCCAGATGGATGTAAGGACTAGATACCACTTGACAAGGACTCAATCCTTTTGACTCTTGGAGAGCTGGTTGTACCCAGGATCCAGACCAGACCTGAGGTTTTGGGGGATCCAGGCTGCTCTTGTTGATGCTTTTCAGCAGACTGACACAGCAGATTTACCCCAAAAGCTGCCTGGGGACTCTGCACACCAAACCCTCTGCAGAGCCCTGTCCTTGCAGTCCCTGGATGTGTGGGATGGTGATGTGCTCCTGCCTTACCTCATGTCAAGCCTCTCCTGGAGCCATCCCTGCAGCTCTCAAGAACCCTTTTCTCTCCTTTTTACTGCATTTTGAATCAGGGCTCTGCAGTGCCAGTGCTGCACCAGGACACCCTGAAGTTCAAAGAACTGCCCCAAATTCTCAGCTTGTTCAGCCAAAAGCCTGAATTTGGGCAAATATCAGAGGGTTTAGCAAATTGTGCAGGGCTGTTTCTCCCCCTTTACTCATGGCTCATGATTTTCTCTGACTTCCTCCTTAGCAAGAGTCCTTGCTCACCATCCTGGCTCCTCGCTGTGCTTCCCACACTCACTCCTGTTTCTGTGAGGCTCCCACCCCACTACCATGGGGGCTCCTGCCCAGCTCCTAAACCCATTTGTGAACTTTTCCAGGTACTCAGGTGTGGCTCAGGTGATAACTCACAGCACGGCTGCCTGCAGATTTGGGATGCAGGGATGGATTGGGGAGGTACAGCCATGTGGGCCCTGGTCTCCAAAGCATCCCTATCTATGGGGCTTGGAGCAACCTGGTGTAGTGGAAGGTGTCCCTGCCCATGGCAGGGGGTTAGAGGGAGATGATCTTTAAGGTCCTTTCCAACACAAATCACTCTGTGATTTTGTAATTTCACCTCAGTGAGGATGAAGCCATCTGCACGGCTGCCACGGGCAGGGTGGCAGCTCTGCAGGCTTGCTGCAGCCCTGGCAAACACACAAGTGGATCCCTCTGAGGGACGGCTGAGGCACAGGGAAACATCCGCGCTCCCTCTAGCAGTCGCCAGCGAATGGATGATACCAACAATTCTCGATTTTTCACCCTGGGTTCGTGCCACGCGAACCGCCAGTGTAAGAGCTCTCGCACTAGTGCTGCTGCAGTGGTGACAGCGCTCAGGTGGCTCTTCCCCCCCGCCCCAAAATCCTTCCCGGGCGATTTTTGGAGCCCATCTTCCTCCACCTGCTGCAGGCAGCTGCTGGGCACGGGCACGGCCACGCTCAGGGTGAACCTGAGCGCAGTTAGCAGAACGGTTCATTAGTGGCATTTGGAGCTCCCCGCGGGCACTGCAGCATCCCCGCAGCACCCCTGAACTTCCCGGGGGGGGGTCTCGCCCT
>VZSE01000026.1:122798-188388 GCA_013398275.1 Promerops cafer
CCCCGCGCTCGGCCCGGCCCGGCCCGGCCCGGGGGTCGGGGGCTGCGGGGCTCAGTCCGCGCACGGCGGCCGGAGCCCACCCGAGCACCGGAACCCCCGGCACGGCCGGGGATAGGCTCGGACAGCCCCTGGGCGATGCACCCACCCTCTCTGCCCCCCACATCCCCGAAAAGTTGTCTCCGTGTCTCGGGGCCGAGCGTGGAAAGCGGGGCGCAGGGGGAGCGGGAAGAGACTTTGCCTGAAGGTTAAGGAACGGAGCCCGAATCGCTCCTGTAGTACTCGTGGTGCTCTCGCCAGGCTGAAATTCAGTTTCCTGCTAATCAAAGTGTGTTGCCATCACTGATACGTTTTTATTTGAATGCTTTTGTATTTGAAGGTTTATATTTCCCAAATAATTACAGGCTTGCGTGACAGTTTACCCCGAGCAGCCTTGGTGTCAGAACTGAAGCAGTGCAAGCCCTCCCCTTTCCCGATAACTGAATTTACACCTGTGTGATAAAAACGTCAGTAGCTGTTATTTACTCGTTACTTATTTACTGTATCTCTTGGTAGGGTGGTTCAGCGCTATTTTAAATAATAGTAGCATTTTGGTGAAGCTTTTTAAAGGTATCGTAGCGTTTGGCGGGGCATAGTTGCTGCCGGCAGGATGTAATCATGGAATTACAGAATCACGGAACACTTTGGGTTGTAAAGGATCACAAAGATCATCTTGTTTCAGCCCCCCTGCCATGGCTGGAAGTGATTGGATTGAATCGCCGGTGTGTTGTTGTTTGTGGCAAACTGATTTAGAGGGATTAATTGGTGGTTTTATTCCATCCAGCTTGTATTTCACTGTTTTGTGGGGTGTGAATTCCACTTACCCAGCTGAGCTTCCCGGTGGCTGCGGGGAAGTGAAGTTACCTGTGTGGCAAGGGATTTTCTGAAATGCTGTGCAGAGGTGCCTGTTGGGATAATCTCAGCCACCCTCTGCCATACACCACAGCCAGGCTACTGAGGCTCTTGCTTTTATAAAAATCTGCTGAAAGGGCAGGAGGAGGATGCCAGCCTCCGTCCTCCCCTGTGGAGCAGGGGCATCAGGAATGCAGATGGTGACACACTGTACAGGGCATGCACGTGGAAATGCAGCCTTCCAGCCAGGAAAGCAGGTAAAACCCTTCAGCTGCTCGTGCTCACACCGATTTCTGTGTGTGTGTTCAGTGTTTGGTTTCGTTTCCTCTCCAGGACACTTCTGGGGAGATGCACGTTTCTGCAGCGTGTCCTGGCAGGGGACAGGGGGGTGTGTTCTCTGAGGTTAGGGCTTTTTTTGTTTTCCTCAGAGGTTTTCTAATCTGTTGAGTGATGAAAAAACTCCTCTTTGTGTTCCTTTACTATCAGCATGCTGGAAAACAGTTGGTACCCTGTAAAGGCGCCAAAAAATGCACTCCGTTCCCCAAAGCCTGCGTGCTTCTGCTTAAAAACTCTGACTACACGTGCTTTGGAGTTGAGGGGTCCCTGTGATGGGGGGGAAAGGAGTGGCCCCATCCTCAGCTGGGTGGGAGACTGGTACCTGCAGCAACTGCTGAAGTTGCTGGAGGGTTTGGTCCATCTTCCCACTCTCTAAGCTGGGAAATTTGGCTCAGCACGCTGATGACTAGGAGTTGGGAGAAGGGACGCTTCCACAGCAAGGTGTGACTCCATGGCCTTGTGGCTGTGGATGAGTCTTTGTCTTTCCCCATGAATTTAATAAGCTGTTATTAAAATTGTGGTCCATCCAGCCCTGTACCACTGGTGTTGTAACAGAAGCCAATCAGTTAAGTGTAAAATTGTATCTGAACAGTGTTTTGTCTGTCAGCCTTAGGAAGGAAAAGGGGGAGAGTACTTGATCTCTGCAAAACCCACCGAGTAGATTCACTCAGTGTTTCCTCCCTAAGCTTGGTACTATTGTTTATGTGCTGCCATAAATGCTCTCCTACATCACTCTGTGTTTGTGTAGACAGGCCCAAGATATCTATAGTGAGCCGTATGCTTTTCCTCAAGGATTCTGAGACAGCGTTCAGAAGGATGGGGTGAAAACAAGCATCTCTGAATAGCTCTGCTGTTGTGTGTCTCTTAAGTAGGAGGGCTGCCAAGCTGTTTGATTTATGCAAATATATTAAAGGCAGGCAGGAGGATGGGGAATAGGGTGGCAGCCTGCAAGTGCAGATTTGGGGTGTGCTGGTGGTGCCCGGGGGGCAGGTGGGTGCGTGGTGGAGTCTGCTTTGGTCCAGGGAGAAAAGCACGTGGTGGAATCATCAGGTCCCTTTGCTTAAAGAATCCCAGCACGGTTTGGCTTGGAAGGGACTTCAAAATCATCCAGTCCCAACCCCCTGCCACAAGCAGGGAATCTTCCACTATCCCAGGGTGCTCCAATCCCCATCCAACCTGGCCTTGGACACTTCCAGGGGTTATGAAGCAGGCACAGCTTCTCTGGGCAGCCTGTGCCACGGCCTCCCCACCCTCCCAGGGGAGAACTCCTTCTGTGTGGTGGGAAGGAGCTCACGGTCACAGGCAGCTGCTCCAGGTCAGTCCTAAGCTGTGTGGAAGGAGGTGAATGTGTGTCCCCGTGCCACACTCAGTCGGTAATTAATACTGAGTTTGTCAGATGTGTTATTAGTGTAATTATGGTGCAGCTTGAGAGAGCTGGAGGTAATAACTCTGCCCCTTTTGTGCGCTCTGAGACTTTTCTCTGCTACAATGTGCTATTTTTGCCATGGCAAGGTGTGTTTCGAGGGCCTCTTTTCCGTAATTTTAATCAAAACTGGAAGAACCCTGCAAAGAGGGAGAGCAGGATGGTGGGTGTGGGTAGGTAGGCAGGAATGGAACTTGTACATTGTTACAGTCCTTAGCGTGAGTGTTAATCATTCAAACCTCTCAGCCCTGACAGTCTCTTTTAACCAGTGAGTTTGCTGGAGGTATTTTGCCTGCAGCCTCTGTCTAAACTTGGATGCAGATCAGGTGGAAATCAATACTTCATGTCCCCAGCTTTTAGCACAGCAATTACGGGCAGCGCCGGGTGTCTCTGCAGCCGCGTGTCAGCACCCTCGTGTTGGAATCCTTGTTTGGATTAGTATTGGCTGAATTGATTGTGAGCAAGAGACGTGCCCAGTGGTCCAGGGTGGGATGCTGCTGATGGGGTGGGATGCAGCAGAGCATTGCTGTGGCAGGCCCATGCTCAGCTGTGACCCCTGTCCATGCTGGCTGCACCTCTGGGCTTTTGGCTTCCTGGCTTTGCCCAACCTACTCCTGTATTTTGGTTAAAAGCCGTATCTGTGGAAAACTCAAGTCTGGTGATGACTTGCCGTGCTGCATCAGGCGTTTGGTCCGTTCAGCCTTGTGTTTCTGCTTTAGTCTCCTCCCCACATTGAATGGAAAACACCTTAATTAATTAATGTTGGTAAAGTGCTTGAAGATGTAACGCGCAATCAATCGCTGAGTGTTATTAATAACACCTGGCTCAGGGCTGCCTTACCTCATTTCTGATTTCAGAGCGGCGCTGGCACACTGTGATCACCATGTCCTGGCCCGTGCTGGTGAGGACTGGGGGTGTTTGCAATGGATGCTGCCAAAACTCAGCTGGGAATGGGCAGGAGCTGCACCCTGCTCCTGGAACAAAGGGCTGCTCCTTCCTGCGCTGTTATCTCGGGCACGTGCAGAGTAAGAAAGATTCCAGTTGTATCTTGGCATGTGGTGATGCCAAGGGGCTATGAGGACCTTTCTGCTCATGACAGCCTAAAATAGAGTTTTTTGCTTTTCCCTTTGATCTCAGTATCCTTTCATAGATACAATGGGAAGACTTTGACTTTTGCCCGGGAGGCAATCAGTTACCTCTGAGCTGTTGCTATTTTGTGAGTAATCATCTCCGGCTGTTGAAAATGTACCATTTTCATCTCTTCAGAAATCTTCCCTGCTATTTGTTCTTCCAGAGCTGGAGAGCTGATACTGTAAAGAAGCCTGAGGAATTTGGATACTGCTGCCCAGTTGGGTATCGGAAGCATTTTTGTACCATGCTTATCACAAGATCAAGGTCTTGCTGTACTATTACTCTTTCTAATCATTTCCTACTTCGTTTTGCTTTGTCCTGCGTAGTTCAGGGAGCAAGTAGTTTCATGGTTTAAAACAACTGCCTGTGCTGGGAAATAAATCTGTGCTTAGCAATGTTCCCATGGTTGCTTTAGACACAGAGAACTGCCTGTCAATAACACTCCAGGTCCCTGCTACATCTTAGACTTTGAAGATGTTAATTTAAATATCTTTTCTGGAGCTTTCCTATTCAAAAGCCTCATCTGGCATGGTTAGCATAATATTTAGATTATCATTGCTTTAGGCTTTGTCCAGGGGAGTTATAATGAAGCTCCTAAGGATGAGTAAGCTCAAGTAAACTGAAGTTGAAGGAGGAATTAATCCAGAGCTTTTGACTCACCAGTTTGAAATATAACCATGAAAATGGTGTTAGATTTGCAGGTGGGGAGAGGGACATAAAAATAAGTCCCAGTCTTAAGTTGGGGAAGATTAAGTATAATTTTGTGGGTTGTGTTCAAGCACTCTCAGATATTCACTGGCAGGGCTGGATGTCATCCAAGAGGACAGTCTCATTACTTATTCTTTTTCCTCCAGATACATGAGTGGACTTGGTGTTCTCTGTCCCTGGGGCTGAATATGGAATTCTCTGAGATGCCAAAAGAGGCGTTACAGCCTTGAGCAGGAGCTCCTGGCCCAGCCTGGGGGTGCAAACACCTTTCCTTGAGTGGTCTCTACTCCTCTCTGTGCTTCAAGTACATCACTACAGCAGGCGCTGAGCCCCAGCACTTGCACGACGCAGAGCAAAACTTCAGTCTCCAGCTTGTTAAAATTCAATCCTCACAATTTCTCATTGCCAGCAAAGCCTGAGATCAGAGCTCTGGTCCTGATGCAGCATCTGCAGAACCCTGTGCTCGTAATGCAGCGTGCAGAGCAGGGCAGCAGCTCCACAGAAAACTCCAGGGAATCAGTAACCCAGAGGTGCATTTTTCAGGGTGAAGGCTCAGGGGGTTGCTTCTCGTTGCTTTGCAATCTCTTCCTGTTTTTTCATTTCTGTGTTGTTTTACTTGAGCCTTTATGGGTGATGTTTTTGAGTATTGAGATGGAGAACCTGCAGCTAGATTATTTTGGTGTTTGGAAATGTGTCCTGTGGTAGCAGGAGGTGGGATGGGTTTAGCTTTTTTTAAGGAAAAAGAAGCACTCCCACCAGAATATGGAAGTGGAATAAATGCTTTTGAAAGCTTTGAAGCCTTTTCTGTAGTCAGTTTGTCTGCAGGAGTTGCAAAGGTGAGGAAAATCTCTTCCCAAGATTTTCCTTTTGCACCTCTGGCCAAGGGGGGTAATTGGAGGCTTGGAGGTTTGATGGTGAGGGTTTGGAGGTGTCTCCCCAGAGCAAGAGGCTGAGGTTGAGTGATGGGGAGGGGTTGTGATCTGAGGGGACCTGAGATAGCAGAGGCTCTCCAGGAGGATAATGGCTCACTGCAGAGAACCTTTGCAGAGGTACTGATCACGACTGAGCGTGACACTGGCTGGAGGCCGTGGCTCCCAGGGGTATCACTATACCCCTCAGTCCAGCTCTAGCTTCCATAATCTGATAAATTGCTGATTCCCTAATCCTGTTAGTGCTCTCCTTCCCCAGATCCCTGCAAGGAGCCTCTGGGATGGGGGCAGAGCTGACCAAAGGTGGTGCAGGCTGGCTGTTTCCCACCCAGACTTGGTGGCTTTTGGGTCAGGTTTCTGGTTTTCAGCTGGGCTTAATAAAGTGATGTGTCTGTGTCTGAAAATTGCTGAACTGCAGAGACCTCTGCCTTGGAGTGCAGGAGATGAGCTGCAGCAGAGAAATGTTTTTGCACAGAGCAATTAGTGAGAAATGGGTTTTTGTCATGAGGATTTCTGACACTTGCTTGGTGGGAGAGCTGCAGTGGGCAGGGCTGTGTTTGCACAGAGAAGTGGAAAAAGCTCTTTTGCTGTTGCTTTTCAGATGTGTGGTCAGCCACAGATTTTAAGTACCCGAGGCTAGAATTTGCTTTCAGATCACTTGGATGATGGGAAAGGAGCAGAGATGCCTACAGAAAGGTGAAGGGGAGTGTGGTAGAATCTCCTGTGGGCTCAGAGACTCAAGAGTTTGGAAGAGGATCACCCTTACCATTGAAGAAGGAAGAGGGACTGAGTGATGCTCTGCTATCCTGTGGTCCAGGCCTGGGCTTATCACAGTCCTGGAGAATCATCCTTGTCCCTTGTTGCTTCTGCAAACATTTTTTCTGGAAGGAGCATCTCTTCTGAGGGCATCCAAAAATCCATTTCTCATCCTTTTTGGTCTTTACAGAGTCATTCTGACACATCTTTTCATGCCACTTCTTCCTCTAAATTAAGATTTCACAGATTTTAGAGGCTGTATCTGGGAACTGAACCTTTAGGTTTATCTGACAGGGAGCTGATGTGTCACAGCCTTTCCTGCTGCTGTCCTGTGCCATCTCTTCTTTGTTGTCTCACCTTGCTGGGTGGCACCTGGGGGAGAATCCCAAACCTTTCCATCAGCACCTTTCTCACAGAAAGTGTTTTCTCCCTCAGTGGGGAGTTACGTCACCTTTCTCAGAAAGCAGCATGTATTGGAGGTGGAGGAAATTGTTGTTTGGTGTGAATATGTGGGATGTAAAGAGAGTAAGGGAGGACAGTGGTGTCCTGATGCCTTTCTGCAGATTTTTCTCTGACTCTTTTTTGCAGCAGCAATGAAAGCTGGAGAGCTGACATGGCTGGGAAGTGGAGGGTTTTTTGCAGGAAAGGTGAAACAGAGCTTGTACCTCTGCTCCAGCAGATTGAGGCCGTTGCCCGTGTTTGAAACTGAGAACCTGAAACTTGAATCTTTTGAGTTTCCTTTGCCTTTTAATTCTTATCAAATCATGGTGTTTGCAGAAATGGACTCTCATTACTCTGTAATTTCAGCCAGAAGATGAACTTGCTAACTGTTCCCTCAGTTCCTGTACAGCTGGAGAGTTTTCCAGTGTGAGTGCCTGTGAGTGTGCACGGCACAGAGATGATGAAGGATGAAGGCTGGCAGGGCACCCACACTGCTCCAGCCTGCTGATTTTAACTAAACTGTCCACCATCCTCCTTGGAAATTCACTGGGAAAAGCAGCACAGGATTACTGTGGGTCATCATCAGCTGAGTGGGGATCCCAGTACTGGGACTGGGCAGCAGTCATGCCATGGCCAATTCCCCAATAACAGCTTCCTTGTTCTCTCTTAACAGCAGAATATCCCAAAATGCTTAGTTTTGGCCTCGTCTGCTTTTTCAGGTGTGCACAGGAGAATCCCATAAACTTAAGGGCTGAGTTAAAAGGCATTTGTAAAATTCTGCTTTTGGTCCTTGGCTGGTTTGAGTGGTCTCTGCCCTCCCATCATAAAATGTTGGGATTTTTTTCAGGATATTTCCAATTGTTGTAAGATAGAGTTGTGGGTCGAAATTTGCTGCAGGTGCACAAGCACAGGAAGTGTTTGCCTGTTTTCCAGAGAGATTTGCTCTATTAGGGGTGGAAAGCAAAGCAAATTGATTTGAGGAATAGATCTGAGGAACTTACTTTTGATGCTAAAGATTTAGATGGTCTAGACGCTCTCTTAAGCTTCAGGAGGGGAAACATAACATGAGGAGGACTGCTGTAAGGGTTTTAGTGGTCATACTGAGATTTTCAGTAGGAAAACCCCCGAATGCAGCTGCATTTTGAAGAGCAGCTGCCCTCTGATGTGGAAGGCAGGAGGGCACAGGCAGGGCTGTCGCAGTCTGGGCACAGCAGTGCTGCCAGAGGAGACCCTGGGGGATCTGTTTTCATCTTGGAGCCCTGTTCCTCTGCAGTGTTTCACTGGAGTGACTCCTCAACGAGGGTGTGAGGATGAGCACAGCCCAGTTTGGAGTTACTTGTTGGGCTTTTGATTCTCCCTTGAAGCTGAGCAATGTCTTTGTGTGATCTTGTGTAACAGCAGTGCATTCAGGAAACAGATTCCTCTTCCTGTGATGGTAAAATATTCTCTCTCTGTGTGTTCATCATTTTTTGTTCTAGCCTTAAATGCACCAATTATTTCCTTTTATGTTTGTCAATTATTGCATTATCTGCTCCAGCAAAACCTGTTGTTTTATCCACCACAGATTCTCAACATTAATTCCTTGACCTTTTATATCCCCTGTAGTATATCCAGAGCTGCTAAATGGCTTTGCCCAAATTTGTCATTTTTTTCCTGCCGAAGTGATGGCTCGGGCAGGAGCGAGGGAACCATTTCAGGTGGAGACACGATGTGCTCCCCACCACATTTGCATCGTGTAATTGAATCTGCAAAGATCGTTTTTGTCGTCCTTGGGAAGGGAGCTTGTTTTAAAGCCACACAGGGTTTGCTCAAATGAGCTTTAGTTTCCTGCATGATCTCGTTTCGTGGTCAAGAGAGGTCCAGAACTGACAGCTCAGGGTGAGAGGGCTGATTGATGGAGCTCTTAAATTTCCATGAAAAGCAGAGGGATGTGGTGAGGCCAGAGCTGTGCAGCTCCTGTGGGGGGTGGGGGGAAACTTTGAAAATATAAAGCTCATAGCAAAACCACAGAAAGGCCACATGTTTAGTGAAAAAGCTGTATTTAATATCAAAAAGTTCTGGTTTGGGGTAGCACGTTGTAATATAAGCAGAAACTTTGCAAGATTTACTACCTAGAAGGTAATGGCTTCAGGAGAGATTCCTGCAAGGCCCTGCTGTCCTGATGCTGCTGAGCATGGATGCTTTTGGTGGGCTGCTGGGTGAGGCAGAGCTGGGGCTGGGGCTGGGAGCAGAGAAGCTGAGTGGATTGTCACCAGCTCGTCCCAAGGGTCCCCTTGTGGGCATGACCCCAGCTCGCTGCCCAGCACTCTCTGCCCCAGTTTAGGAGCTGCTGAGTGCACAGGCATCAAAGGGCGAGAACGGGGTGAACAGGGCGTGCTGGAACAGGGCATACGAGCTGCCACCTTGCCCTGCTTGCCCATGTTCTCATGCCCTTGTCATTGCCTGGCTTCGCTCCAGCTCTGGGACTCGCTCACACTCCCAGAAATTGCTCACAAGCTGCTGGAGTCTTGCTGGAGTTGTGCAAAGGTCTGCAGTGGCTGCCAGGACAGCTCCGAGTGTGGCACCGAGGACAATCTGCTGTTCTCTTCAGGCAGGGCAAACCTTCAAAGAAAGCACTTACGTTTTGCCGCCTTTGCAGAGGTCTTTTTTATGTGCTTTTCCTCCTTGGGCATGCATCATTTCCAGCGTATTTTGGTAAATGATGTAATTTAACACATCTCCTATGCCCTGCTTATCGCTGTCATTTCTGAGTGCACTCATTAGGGACCAGTTTGATTTTGGGCGTAATTCCTCTGACAGGCACATTTACTGAACATCTTTGATTCAGCATTTCATGTGTGGCAGGATTAATGGAAAGCACTTTACTAAAGAGGTTTGAATACCTTGTAGGTTCCTTAAAGATTTATTTTTTTTTTTTTNTTTTTTTTTTTTCATTTAAATGGAGCTGTATTATCTTGGGCTGGGTTTTTTTTGATGCCGTTGTGGTTTGTGGACTGAAGTGTTTCCTCTGCTGCCAGGGTTGGATTGCCATGGACTGAGGCGACTGTAGGTCCTGGAAATAGGATGCAAAATCTGGATGTATGATTACAATTACATTTGTTTTATTTTGGTTGGGGAAACCTTTATAAAAAAGCCGTGAGAGCTCTACCTGTTAATTAGCCTGACAATACCGTGGTAATGACCACCCTGCAGGATTAAAACCCCACATTCAGATAAGCATTAACTGTGCTTGTTGGCAGATAAACCGTGCAGATAATGTCAGAGGAGCAGAGCTGGCTGTCAGGGACAGCCTGTCCATACTGTGATGTCAGCCCAGAGCCCTTTGACCTCCCCACGATGTTCAGTCAAACCTGGCTTTGCACTGCTGCGTTTCCCCGTGGATTGGAATATTGTGCAGGGAGAAATCAAGTAAATCCTCCATGGTGAGGCCCTTTATGGGTAGCCTTGGGAGCAGTAAAAGCAGTATTTACACCCTTGAGATGTAAATTTGCAGGGCTGTGCCTATTTTAGGGCCCTTACCAACCTGCTGATACACCTGGTTCTTGGGCACATGGAATTCGGTGCTGCTGCCAAGGTTCCTATAATTTTGAAGGGTTGTTTCCACCCTTTGGTATCATCTTTACACCAGGAGGTGGCTCAGGGTTAGGATTAAGAGAATTTGGTGTGAGGCACTTGTGGGAACATGTGTGACCTCATCCAGTTCTTTGCCATAGTGGGTCAAGCCTGTGAGGCTGAGGCCCCTTTTTGGCTGCAGGGACCTGTCCCTTGTCAAGACACAAATAAGAGGCTTTGGCTGTTGGGTTGGGATTCCTGCTGCAAGAACCTCCCAGTGTCACCTCAGCTGGGTGCTGGAAGTCACCCAGATACTTTCAAAACTGCTGGTGTTGGATCTTCCAGTGTGTTCTGAGCTGGGAGCAGCTGAGCTTTTGGATTCTCTCAAAGAAAGAAAATTATCCAGGCCTTGAAGACTTGCTGTGATTTATTCTGGTTCCTTTTAGTTGCAGCTGTGCATAAAGACTCCAAATTGGGGGATATTTTGCTGAACTGCAGTTTTTGTGAGGTAGCTCTCATTTGCTAATTCTTCTTTGGTTGTTTCTGCCGATGTAAGTACAAGCTTCTTCTGCAGTCATGTTTTTCATCTTTCCTGGAGTTGAATCACCAAATGAGTGTTGATATCCTAGTGGCAATCTGGTGAGGAGAGGGGAAGCAGAAAAATCAAGGGATGCTCTGAAGATAATTTTGCTCAGGCTTTTTTATATCAATGGCCAAAGCCACTTATCAAACGAAGTATCTTGAGTAAGAAGAGAGGTGGATATTGTTGGCTCCAAGTAGATGGATGTAGTGTTGGAGGTAACTGGTAGGAAGTTATTAAATATACTCTGGTTCCTTTGCAGCACTTTTTCAGCATATCTTAACTTCCTTTAAGTGTGTGTGCACAGTTTAGAGGGTAATAGCATTAATTAGAACAACAGGAAAGACTAATGTAAGAGTATAACCCTCTTTAGTACACTGGGTTTATCCCTGATTAGCAGAGCCGCTCTGATCTTATGGAAATCTGTGTACATGTCATTAGGAAAGCAGGATTAAGTTGGTAATTAATAATACCAAAAAGTTTTCATCGTTGAAAAGGAGTAAAAAACGGTAAGGAAAATAAACTTTGACTATAGATAAAAACATGAAGTTTTCTCTTTATTCCAGTCTGCCAGGGAACAAGGGTGGGAAGAGGAGGCATAGGTTACCACAGATGCTACGGCTGAGGCTCAGAGTAAGCCGAGGAGGATGCCAAAGTATTGTCCTGGGGAGTATACAGCCAATTCTGCCTGAATTTTGCCCAAAATACTTCTGGGTATCAGTGTGTGTGCTGGTGTGCTGCAGCAGCAGCGTCCCGGGCCCCCGGGGAGAGGGAGGGCGTGCGGGAGAGCCGCGTTACTCGCAGGAGAGCTGTTTGGGGCTATTGGAAGTGTTGTCACGCTGAGGTGCTGGTCAGGCGCTGAACTCCGCAGGCACAGCACGGTGTCTGTCTGTGTGACAAGTGCTGCTGCCAGCAGAGAATCCTGATGAGGATCCTGCCGGGCTGGGAGCTGCACGCAGCAATTTCCTTCCTGCCTGTTTATTCAGGCAAGCCCGGGCTTGTTTTGGTAGTTCTTTCACCTCTTGTAACTGATGGCTGGCAGGGAAGATCAGCTACTTTGTGATGAGGTCTTCAATGTATACACAAATTTTGTAGCTTTAGTTTTTTTAATTTTTTTTAATGATGGAGAACAGCACAGCCGGGTTTTTGCAGAGGATGGTACCCGTGCAGGAATTTTGATCTCTGCTCTTCAGCATTTCTTCCCAGCTTATTTGCACAAAGGCTGCGCTGCTGGGCGATCGTTCCCTGTGTTTTAACCTGTTGCTCAGCTACCCCGTGCCTCCCCCTGCTCTGCTGCCGTGGAAATGGAGGTGGATAACCGGGATCTGCCGTGCTCAGACCGACACAAAGCAGCGAGGTCCTTATCAGCGCCCCGCCGATAAACCGGGGCACAGAAGCCTTGGCGGGGACCGCATCTCCTACTTACTCGGAGATTAAAAGCTCTTGAGGCTTTGGTTTGTTGTGAACGTTAATTGCGAAGCCCTCGAAGCCTGGCAGGGCTCCCACGGCGAGACCCGTCACGCCGAGCCGAGCCGAGCCGAGCCCTCGGGCGGGTGCGGGGCCGGTCCGGGCCGGTCGGGCGGGCACGGGGAGGGCGGCGGGACCGGCTGCTGCCCCGGCACGGCTCCGCCGGCTGCGGCGGCCGATGCGCCCTGCTCAGGGGGGGCTGGTCTCTGCCCCCCGCCTGGGGCGTGAGCCAGGGCAGCGGGCGACGATCCCACCCATCACCTCGATCGCCCCCCTGGCCGTGTAATTACGGCTGTGTTCGGGAAAGGCTGCCCTGTCGTGCTTGCATCCAAGCGCATCTGGAGGCGCTTGCAAGCGGGGTTGGATCCTCAGGGGTGTTCCCAGCACTGCTCGTTGCCCAGTGGCCCTCCCTGACTCGCTCAGGGAGCCTCTTCGGCCGAGTCTTGGTGTCCTGGAGCCTCCACTGCGACCGCCTCGGGGTTCTGGGCTTGTGACCTACATCCAGAGCCCTGATCTTGAGGTCCTGCGGGTGAAGGTGGTGAGGAGGTGAGTGCTGTGGGGTGTAGGAGCCCAGCCTTGCCCTGTTCATTAGCATTTCAATCGGCTCACCGCGGGAACCTTCCACACGCTGCTGCTCCCAGAGGTAGCAGCTTCTCCTCAGCCAGAGGCTGCTCAGCGCAGTCCTGAGGGAAGGGCAGAGATAAAAGCCGAGCCACGTGATTGCAGAGGGACAAGGTTTGTCGTTTTCACTTATTTATTAATTTTTAGGACGCTTTCTGATAGCTGCTGCTTGTGCAAAACCTTATGCACTAGGTAGCTGAGGGGTCTGGTGGACCACAGGTGGGTGCTCAGGTCACAGGTGTCCATGCTGGACATCTCTGGTGGACACCAAGGCTCGCTGTTGTGGGGCTGGTTTGGACAGGTTGGTCCGAGGTGGACAGTAGCTATCTGTTGCTTTGGGTCTTAGTTTTCCTCACAACCTCATGGTACTTTTCTTTTGTTAGTGATTTTATTAATGCCAGGGGCTGTGTGTGGTGTGTATTGGGTAACCACGTGGGGACCAGCTCAACCATACAATCAGAGATTGGTTGGGGTTTTAAGGGACCTTAAAAATCATCCAGTTCCAGTCCCCTGCTGTGGGCAGGGACACACCTTCCACTAGACCAGGTTGCTCCAAGCCCTATCCAGCCAATTCTCATAAGAGGGGGCAAAAGATCCCAAACAGTCTCAAGGACAACAAACAGAGCCATTCTCTATTTTAATTTCCATTCTTCATTTAAAATCAATAAAAATACTGCCCTGGTGGTATTTTTCTACCCAAACTCTGATGAAACACAAGTAAATATTACTGACCTGGCAGCACAGATGATAGGAGAATGAGAAGCAATGTATGAAATGGGTTGTCAGCCAGTTTTTGGTTTTTTTAATATTGGTCTTGTGGCATTTCTGTGGAAGAGGCCAGATAGAAAATTCTCTTGCATAATGCTCACATCAGTGGAGTATGATTGTATCCGACTGTCACAGATGAGGATGCTAAATTTATGTCTTAGTGAATTTCATCCCTCAGTTTGTGTGTCCTCTGACCTCTGGGGAATATCACAGATCCACTGTTATGGAGTACAGTGGCACATGTGATTTATCAACTCCATTAATGACCTGGTTGAAGGGAGAAACAACACGTTAATTAAATTCACAACTGGTGATAAACTTGGTGTTGCAAACATCAGGCAGGACTGTGATTTAGGAGAGAAGGGTAGGCAAGGGATGGCAAACTGGGAAGCAAAGGCCACCATGCTCGTGGTAGCTGCAAAAATGTGGAGATTGGGCATTTAGTGAGAAAATAATGCTTAGAATAAATGAGGGTGTTGGGTTGTCTGCAGTCTCCACAGATTGTGGCCCAAATCAGTGTTGCTGTAGGTGCTGCAGACTTTACCCTGGTGTGCAGTGTGAAAGGGGCAGTGCTGGTTCAGGACAAATTAATAGTTATGAAAAACCCCTGACCTACAGGTTGTCAGGCATTGAGTATTTTGGCACTGCTCTGTTGATGGTATTAACATAAATTCAAGCCTAAGTGCACTGGGATAAAAACAAACATTTACCCTCAGAAAATCCTCCGACTGAATGTGAATTTCACCGTTGGCTTTGGGCTCTTTGGTGTTTTGCATTTCTTTTCTGTGGGCTTTAGTAATGAAAACAAACCACTTGGCTTCACCTTGGGCTGGAGTTAACTTCTTCTCCAGTCATTTTCTCTTTCCCATGCATTGACACACTCAGTGGTAGAGCTGCAAGTAGGCAAAAGTTGCTCCTTTTCAGCTTGGATTGAAAATGCCTGTTTTCTAATACAGTGCAAAATGCCTGATCAAAGGCTGACTCCTTTCTCTGGAAGGATCTACACATCCAAGCACTCCTGTGTGAGATTCTGGGTGCCCCACCAGTTCCAGGCTTTGCTGTGAGCAGCCACATGCCCCAAGTTCAATTAATGTATAGTGGGGTCTGTGATGCCCGTGCATCATCTCCTCCCCTCTGCTCCTTGGGTTGTTTTCCTGACCTTCCGAATTGTCTCCAGCTGAAACTCTCCCTTCAAAGTGAGCTCAGATGAAAAATATTTTTATGTGAAGTGTTAACACGTTCTTTTGAGGGAAAACCTCTTTTGAAAGGTGGAGTAAGCTAGAATATTAAATTAAAAATGCTTTATTTTAATAAAGGTACCTGCTGATTACCTGTGAGGAGAAAAATACTGTAAACCCAGGTGTGAGTTATGGTGTATTGACCACTACAAGGGACAGTTTAACCAAAAGCCTCTTTTTCTTCACTTAAGTTGGTGCAGGTTATTGGAGGGAGACATTAGGGGACGTGTTTACAAGGAATGGCATTAGTTATTGAGGGCTGAGCTAAATAAAACTAATTTTGAACAGGAAGTGAGTTACTCTGTCCTTGTCATAACCTCTAGTCTTCATGAAAAGCACTTAAGTTATTAAAAGGCTGTTTTAAACTGAAGAAGAATTTCATCATCTTTCTTCTGGGTTGGAAGGAGGATGTTATTTTAAAGATCAATGACCTTTGTTCAGGTGCTGTTATACCATCTCAAAGACATGTAGAGTTTGGGATTTCTTTATTTAAAAAATATTTTGCAATCGACAATTTGGGATTTTTTTTTTTTTTCCTCTAAAGCTTTTTTGGTTTCTTTTTGTGTTACATCTTTTCTTCTGTGCTGTACCTTGGGGTACAATTAGGAGTGTGTTCTGCAGCTGAGTGGTGTCAGGACTGCAGCAAGCATTAAAGCCTTCGAAAGGTAAATATTGCAGAGGATGGAACAGCAGTAGTCCTGGCAAAAAGAAGAAAGCCAACAGCATTTTTGGGATTTAATCACCCCTTGCTGCTGGAAAACTGCAGAGGGAGACTGAGGACTTGGAGAATCTTGCAGACCATGGGCATCTGTTGTAGAATCTCTGCAAAGATCACGGAATCCCAGAATGGTTTGGGTTGGAAGGGACCTTAAAGCTCAGCCCATTCCACCCCTGCCATGGCAGGGACACCTTCCACTGTCCCAGGGTGCTCCAAGCCCTGTCCAGCCTGGCCTTGGGCACTGCTAGGGATGGGGCAGCCACAGCTGCTCTGGGCACCCTGAGCCAGGGCCTCACCACCCTCACAGCCAAGAATTCTTTCTCCATCTCCCATCTAACCGTGCCCTCTGTCAGACTGGAGCCCAAGGTCTGGGTGTTGTGCTGGTAATGATGGCAGGGCCAATAAGCAAAGGGCTAAGCATGGCACCAGGGTGTGCTTCACCAAAAGCACAGGCTTGGGTAGTCCTGGCATGGGGAGATGCCTCACTGTCCATGGGGGCACACGTGGGATGGAGAGCTGGGCCAAGAGCAGTGAGGGACAGGTTTAATGAGTGTGTGGCTCACCTCCCTCCCCACCTCGTGCTGTTACATAGGGCAGGGCTGAGTCTGGTTAATGTGCAGCACCAAGGGGCCCAGTGATATTAAAGGGAAGCTGATAATGTTCCTGTGCTGAGTGCTTGGAGGCATCCCTCCTTCCCCTGGCTGTTATCTGTGCAGCATCCCTGTCCCCCACCCCATCTCCTCTTAAGGAAGCAATTACATGCACAGAAGTGGGCTCTCTCCCAGCAACCAGCCTCCCCAGGCTGGGGATGTGTCCTGGACAAAACAACTCTGAGCAGCAAAGACAATGCTTTAATATGAATTTTCAGCAATTCTAAGGTGAATTGCATTCACTGGCTTGTGATAGGCTTCAAAAGTTCCTGTCGTTTGATGTGTTGGAGGAGATCAGTTGCTATTTTAGAACATTAATTTATACCATTCAGATCACACTTGTAGGGGTTTTTTTGTTTCCCAGCATTTCTTGTTTTACTAATTGCAATTGTTTCACGTCCTCTAATCTATTATACTTTTTAATAAGGCATATAATTCATTATTTAGGTGGTAGTGTTCTGATAATTAGATGGGTTATTTTTGTCAGTACTGATTAGTTGGTAAGTACAGATTAATATTTGAAGACTTGATGTGGTCTCTTGCTATTTGAGTTTCAAAGAGGTGATGTGGCACTTGTTTCATGATATTCCCAACAACTTCATCCCTTCCAGCCTGAGGAAAGTGCTGACAAATGGTAAAGAGGCTTTGAAAGCCTTTGGATCTTGTTTCCCCCTGTAAAACTCACATTAGAAAAACGGCAGCGAGTGGTGGGTGAGACACTGAAAGTGCAGCTCCCTGAGCAGACAGCAGCACCAGGTGCCACTGGGGTCTGTACCCTAAATGGTTTTGTGGGTGCACAAGTGATACCCTGCACGCTGCAGGGCAGGGACCTGCCGTTTGCTGGGTATGTCCTAGAAAAGCCTTGCCCCTTCACGAATAGAAAGCCTTGGCCTTTTTTTCTCGCCCGGAGTTAATTGCAGAGTGGGACAATGTGCCCTTTGTGTGACTGTCCCTGTGCTGGGGATGGTTTCTCCTCTCCCCCCACCCCTGCAGAGCTGGCAGCGATTCCGGTCTCTCCCCCACACAGAAGCTGCTGGCAGGATTAAGGCTTTTTTAGTCCATTTGCAGGCCGGTTAGTGAAGGGGTGTGGTGGCTGAGGGGGCAGAGTGGGCACCTGCAGGCTGTCAGGAGTTGGCTGTGCATGTCTGGGGGGTGAAGCATCCCAGTATTCCCACTCCCCTGCCGAGCAGACCGAGGGAGGCAGTGGGTGTGCTGCAGCGTAATTAAGCATGTGTTTCTGGAGCTGCAGCCTTCTGCCTTGTCCAAGATAATGTGAACCATGCTGCTGGGAGAGATGATGTTGTTGGAGCTGAGCCATGGCATTATTTGATACCAGATCTCTGGGAAGAGGGAATAAACTAAATGATTTTTAGTCACTTGGTCACCCCTACCAAGGAAACCACAGCACTCTTTGGTGGCTCCTTACTGTAGACTCCTTCCACCCTCCCTGCTTTAGCAGATGGCTCCAAACACAAATAAGCCCCGGGGATGCCTGTCACTGCCTGTGACCCTGGGGAAAGTAGAAACCACATCGGAAATGAGCGGGGATAAGGAGATGCCGAACATTTTTCTTGAGCAAATAAATGTGGCAGAGGGAATGTCAGGATAAGCTCTGTGCGTTTGTCAGCGCCGTGAGCGCACCTCGGGCAGTCCCTTTGCACCACCCCATGGTGCCAGGGGGGCTCCTGCTCCTTGGTGGTTCAAGGACACTCATGTTAATGGATGATCCCTGTATCCACAAAGATGCTGTGGGGTTTGCATGCATTTCCAGAGCCCCTCTGCATGAGGATGGGAGCTGAAGTCATGGAGATGCTCCCTTTTGAGCTGCTGGGGGTGAATTTGGCACTCACTGTGCCTTTCACGTGGAGATCCAGCTGTGAGCAGTGGTGTGGTGGTTGGGGGGATGTGGTGGCGAGTTCACAGCCTAGTGAAAAAGCAGGGCAACGAAAGGATTTGCTGAAGTAGAAACAGAGGAGGGATGCTGAGAGCTCCCATACTTCCCCTGGTTTCAAGTCTGTCGGGCTGGGGAAATAAATTAGAGTCTCAGCAACTGTGAATGGGGGACAGCAGGGTCTGCCAGGAGGGCAGAGCTGGAGCAAAGAAGACTCATGATGTCTCCATTGCCCCACTGCAGTTCTGTCAGGCAGCTTGGGAATTCCAGCCCCAATTTGCTTGGGCTGTGGTGCTGGAATTAGCACATCCTACGAGAAATAACTTGTGTTTATGCAAGGCCTCGCTGCTGCTGGGGAGGAGGGTCAGAGTGTAAAGCAGCCAGATTGCCCTGGTGTGTTTGCCACAGGATAATGGAAAATTCCTGCCACGAGCTGTGCTTCATCTGGGGCCAGAGGGAACAGGATGGAGTCTATCCCACCAGTGAAATTATAGAAGACTACACTGTGCATCTTCCGGCGCCTGCTGCCAATGGTTTTATAGGCTTGAGATTTTATTTTGGAGAAGAAGAGTATCCCCAGGCAAGGCCAACCTGCAGCCGTGCCAGCTTCTTGCCGTGTGTCCTCTCACAGTGCCTGGGAGCCATTCCCCTGGACAATTTTGGGGAACCACGTGCAAAGAGCCCGTGACAGCTTCGTTTTCTGCTTCCCAGGAGGACAGGAGGAATTCAGAGCTGTGGGGTCCCTGTGGTCCTGACACAGCACACGGAGCACGTGAGCTCTGCCAACACACTCGAGAGCCTTTCAAGGGCTGCAGGAGCCTTTACATGCTCCTGCTTTCCCTCAGTGGGTTTGGGTCCATCCTGCTGCATGAATATTAGTAATTACCATCAGAATTTGTGGAGTTGAAGGGAATCTCAGAGAATTAGTATCTAGTAAAAGCCAATGCAAGGAAGTTTTAATATCTCTTAGGACTTAGAGGCATCTTTTGTGTTACAAACCCATTTGTGCTGCAAGGCTTTGGACTGAAGGATTCAACTTGCTGTTCTTAGACTGTTATCGCTAATAAAATGACTTTGCACTTTGATAGCCTTTCACTCCAGGATCTAAAAGTACTTTAAAAAATGCTAATGAATTAAGCTTCTTGATAGCTCTTGAGTGCAGCTCTTTGTACAGGCATTTGGTCCAAAGCCTAGTGAAGTCAGTGGAAAGTTGTTTGTGTCATTAGCTCTGGCAAATCCCTTAATCTATCTTCCCTGCTTGTCCCATCCTCAACCAGAGCTGATGGCACAGAATCTTCTCATGCCAGGAGCCCTCATCCTTTCCTCAGTGGGATTTTTTCCTTGTTTTTCTGCCTGGTTCCACTGCTGAGGAGCATGGGGGGTAGCAGTGCTTTGAAGGTAAGGGAGGGTGGCATACAGATTTAGAGTTACCTGCTGTGTCTGATGTTGTGCTCTGACAACATCAGAGATTTAGGAGGACTCTGGGTTGGAAATAACATAAAATAATTCTGTGAAAGAAAGCCTGTTATCCCAGCAGCAATGCAGTGCAAAGCCATAGCTCTGTGCTCTTCATTTCCATTGTGGGCCTGCCCAAGGAGTGGTGGTTTCCTGCAGTGGGAAGATTTCCAGTCCAAGACCATCCAGTGGGCTTTTTTCATTCACCCATTTTCAGTTTGTTGGGGGTTTGCCATTGGTTTAAAATTGGGGATCATGCTTTGGAGAAGAGGGCTCCTTCTGCTGTGTGATGCAGCCAGGGACAGGAGCAGGGGAGGGCTGGGCTGTGAGGAGGAGTGGAGTGGTGCTGGTGGAAGATCTTTGATCCAGTTCATGGCTGTCAACAGAACTAGCAGGGGAATTCTTCTTACTGCTGTATTAAAGAAGATAAAAGCAGTTCTGTCCCTGGCAAAGCCATAGACACAAGACACTGTGAACATCTTGACTCCCTTTCCTCTTCCAGACGTGTGATGGGTCGTGTAATGTCCTTATGTCTGATCAGCCATGACAATCTGTATTTTATGGATTTTCACTCCTTGTCACCCTGTTACAATCTCCCCTCTCCCTACCTTTCATTAATTGTCTCTCAAAACTATCTTGTCGCTGCTCTGATGATTTTTTCCAGTGGATAAGCCTGTTAGAGATAATCTGGTTTGCTGAATTTCCTTTCTGCTGGGCAATCTCCTTAATAGCTGCCTCAGAGGATTTCATCCTGTTTGGTTTAAGGATGTGGCTTCAGATATTCTGTTTCTCCATGGTTCTTCTGCTGATTAAGGTCTGCTCTTTCTCCTAAAATACTTCTGAGCAGGAGGAGTTTCACGGAGACTTAGTGTGTGTTTGGTACTTCTGAGCCAACTGTATTGGCCAAGATGGTCAAAATTCACTGTTGATTTTGGATGCGTCAACTTGGACAGTTCAGGGCCAGAACAAAGGGAAGAAGGAAGCTGAGGGAGAGAAAAGAGTTTTAATCCTTAAATGTGGCATTGCTTGTACAACAAGGTCTGTGATTGTTGGGGTTTCTCCATGGGACAGCCCAGAGGGGATAAGAAGGTGGTCAGAAGGCAGATGCATCCTCTGTTTATCCATTCCCCACCTATGCAATAATTAATAGCATCATTTAATCTCTTTCAGAATATTGTCAAACTTCAGACATTTGCTATGACTGCTCCTTTTGGAAAAGCTCATTTTCAGCACTTTTAAAAACAAACCATTTTCATATGTGCTTCAAGAATGCTTTTTCTTTTCCCTGTCCAAATCAGCTCTGGATGGAGGGTCAGGAGATTACAGTTCTTTTCCCAGAATTGCCAGCGAGCTGCTGAATGATCTTCAGCAATTCGTTTGATCTTCCTGCGCCTCATTCTCACAAATAAGGATGCTGGTAATAACTTTCCATTGTTAAAGCTCTGGTAATAACTTCCCATTGTTAAAGCTCTTAAAGCTCTCGTATGGAAAATGCTATATGGGGACTTAGAGTAATTATTGTCATAATTTGCAAGCGAAGGTGCTGGAAATAAAAGTTTCTGCAGTAGAGGACCTTGGTTCTTGTTAAAGGGAATTATTAGAATAATTTTGGCTGGAATGACCAATAAAATGTGAATCAGGCAACTGCCTTTATTGATTTAATAGCTGAGCTACTGGGGAGTGTGTGGATTTCCATCTGAGGCATTCTGGGAGTAAAGGAAAGCCTGTGCTGGCTCCAGCTGAATTGTCATCTACCACCTGAACAGGGTATGAGTTCCTTGTACACCATGGCTCTATGCCACTCTGGCCATTTTTAATAAAAACAAACCAAACACAACTCCAACAACAACCCAACACCAAAACCCCAGCAAACAAACCCAAACCCAGGGATGTTTCTCCCACTGCTGCTTTGTGGTCTGTGGCTGCCCAGGTGACCTCAGGTGTGAAGTCACCTTGCAGCAGAGGCAAGTGCAGCACTGACTGGGACTGTCCCTGTAGTATCCAGATCCAGCAGCTAGAGGTGCATTAGGATAATGAAGATGTAGGTAAGTTTGCTCTGTATATTTCTCAACTCCTGGCTCCCCACCCTGTCCCTCATTGCCTCTAATTTTTACAGCTTGCTAAAAATAGATCTTGGAGAAGATTTGGAGCTGCTGAGATGGAGACAAAGCAAGACTGTAAATCACTTGACAGCTCATTTCCTTACAGCAAATATCCCACTCTTACAACTTCATGTTTAGATTAAAGAAGGAATAAAATGTAGCGAGAACTTGATTTGGTTATTGTGTGTTTCATTTGTGTTTCTTCTTCCCTTAATAAATAACAACAGAGGACGATACTAGTGGCATCAGTTTTTATCTTTTAAAAATGTCAGACCTGGGTGTTTTGGGTGCTGGTGTGGGGGTTGGGGTTGGGTTTGAAAGGTTGTGCAGGGCTCTGTGTGAGGAGCAGCGATGCCACACTGAGTGCCACAAACACGTCTGTGTCACCTGGTTGGAGGGTGTGCCTCACCTTGTGTCTGCCAAGTCCTTTTACCGTTTGTTTTTACCGTTTGTTGTCACTGACTCTGTGCTCTGCAACCTTTTCAGTCCTATTCCTGCAGCCAGTGGGAACTTGGCCAGTAATTCCAGTAAGGGTAGGATCGAGACCTCGCCGGTCATTTCCTGTCCTTATGCACGCGAGGCTTTCCCGAGCTCTCTGCAAATGCCCCTTGATCTGAGGTGCTCTCATGAGGCAGGCCAGAGCATTCTTCAGTGGCCAGGTTGGTTTTATTCCCTTGGGATATTTGCTTTGTACTCTGGCTGGGGATGGGAAAACAACAGGCACAGCTGGGGCTGTGGGCAGCTGTTTGACAGGACCTACATGTCTACCTCAGTCCTCTGCAAAAGCCGTGTTTCAGAGGGATCTGGTGGAGGTTATCCCTGTTTTTGATGGGCACTGCACTCTGCTCTGCTGCTGTTCTCCACCCCTGCCTCAAAGGGCCGAGCCAGACAAGCACAGAATGTGCCAAAGCTCCACCGTGCAAATACCAGGCATGGGATCAAGGCTGTAATAAAAGACTGCATCTTCTGCAGTTGGGTCTGTGAAATTAGAGTCTTGTCTTGTTGGGTGCAGCCCTGGATTATCAGCTCCATTATCCAGAGGTTGTGCTCGTTGATCGCAGCAAATATTTTGGTGGTGTTATGCATGGCTGGGTATTAGCAATGTTTAATGGCAGCTTGGGAGGGATGAGTCCTGACAAGAGCAGGGACAATGCTCTTCTTTCACCTCAGCTGCTGTTTCCCAACCTTAACACCTTTGCATGAAAAAATGCTCTGTGGCAGCCAGGGGTTAGAACGCTGCCTTAGAGTTGTTCTATCTATGTGGCACAACAACAAGAAAAAGGAGTTACCATTGTCCCAGGAGGCAGAGAACAAATTTAGGTCCTGGTCTTGCATATGCTTATCCAGCTAATTAGCTTTACTCAATGGAGCCCATTCAGCCTGTAGCACTTGTCCTTCATCTGTTCAGGACCGTGTGTGTGAATGCTCATTGAAACACACGGTCAATCGTGGTATTGTTGCACGTACATTATTGCTCATGTTCTTGTTGGAAGCCAGGAACAGTCTCTCCATTGTAGAAACTTTTTTTTTTTTTTTTTTTTTTTAATATAATACAGCTATTGCTGTGAAATGATGGGCTCAGGTAAATTTATTCTTTTCAGTTCCTGGGTCTGAAATTGCTGAGCTCGGCTGTTTAAACAGGAAACAATATTTGTCATTGCTTGTGTTGATGTGGCTCCTGATCTGGGTGTCGTGCCAGTTCCAGGACTTTGAGTAATGTACACATAATGAGTGATTACCTGATTGTTGTCGGGTGGTTGTCTATCAGGACCTTTCTGTCTTAGCAATTAATCTGCTCGTTGATGAGCACTCGACCAGCTCCTGCCAGGATCTCTTGTCATTTCAGTCACTTGGCAGCAAAAATTGCAATGAGATTTGTATCGCATCTTGAACTGGATTTTTGCTGATGCTGTTTAAGGATATAGGAGCACATAAAAATGAGCAAATCTTGTATTCAGTGGGAGAAAATGAATGCTGAGTGTGCCGAGCCCGGGTCAGTGCCACAGCTGCTTTTAGTTTGCTTCTAGATTAAAACTAACTTGTGATAGTGACAACTGAGCTTAAAAACCAGAATTTACATAATGATTCTGTGTTAATGATATTAAACATAATGGCACTAACAACAGCCTCTTAAAGGCAAATCCACAGAGATTTCTTTTTCCATTTGACCTTGAGTGCTGACGTTGGACTGGCTCAGCATCGCATTTTTTTCCCCATGTTTGAACTTGAAAGGTTCTTTAATACTCAGCTCAATGTTCCTGTTTTGCTTTTTAAATTCCTTATTATTTCCCATGGCTGCAGTGCAAACTGATACCCCGTGCCAGGTCATTTCCAGGACTTGGACCTGAATTAGATTCGGTAGCTGGAAGGCGCTGGGCCTCAGAAATGTTTGTACATGATTCAGTTCCTGGAGGACAAAGACTCATCCTAGGCCGTGGAGCATCCTACACTCCTTGTGCTTCCAGGCACTGTGAGAAGAGAATTGTGGAGGCAGGCTGTTCCCAGGATAGTCCTGTTTAAAATTTCCCGCCTGCATGGCTAATTTTGAATTTTGTCTGCTTTCCCAGCCAGTTTCTCTCTCCGAATCTTTATCAGATGCTAATTAGCATTCGTTCCCACCCAGCCCCGGGATGTTTATTAAGGTTTTGGGGAAAGCTTTGCTTCTGGCACTGTTGCAACCCTGTCGAAATCTCCCATAACCTCTTCACACCTCAGCTCCACCCCTTGTGTCCAGTCTCTGTGAGTGACTGAATTTCAGCCTTGCTTAGCTCAGGCATCTTGTGACGAGTAAGACTTTGGGATCAATAGGGTATGGCAGGATCTGCAGCACTGCAGAACTTCCAGCTGGAGATGCTGCTGGTCCTGCAGAGCCCAGCAGGTCACCGGTGGTGGCTGCAGACCAATTTCATCCTGTAGTTTGAAATTCCACTGTAAGCTGCTGCCTGTAGGGTCCGTGCTGTGTGTTACCCAAGTCAGCAGATGCCAACAGGCACTTACTGACTGTTGCTCTCCAACTATTTTTTATTTGCATGCCTGGAATTCCTGCTTTCAGCTCAGCAGCAATAAATGAGCCATTTGCATAATGAATGGTTTTAAAATCTGCATCCCTGCAGTGGCTTGAGCCTTGCCCTTCAGAAGGGCTTGTTTGCTGGGAGAAGGTGGCATGATTTAAAAAGCTAAACTCCTCTGGGAAATGGATGTTTGGATGGGAGGTAGGTTATTTTTCAGCTAATTTCTTTCGTGGTTGCATAGTTTGAAGCAAGCAGAGAAAAGGCAGAGTATTGCCCTGTGACACTGGGGCAGTTGGGTGGTGTGCTCAGGTGAATGTGAAAGAGGCAAGTGGGAAGGAGATTTGGGCTAAAATGGTGCAAGCAGTGCATCTGCAGAATAGTGGGGGAGCACCAGGGCACGTGTGCTGTACTGGGGCCTCCTTGGCAACTTTTTCAACTGGTCTGCTGGTGTCCAGGAGCACAAAAATGCACTGATCTTCAGTGCTTGGGAGATGTCAGTCCCTCCTGATTCCAAAAGGAGGAACACAGCTTGCTCTAAAATAATCCAGATGATGTGTGAGCTCTCCTGTGTCCCTGTGGATCCTTTTGGGATGACCCCACTGGAGAACACGAGGCCACCGAGTGTCCAAGACCTCCGTGTCCTCCACCTGAAACTGGGGCATCTCCCAAAAATAATGGGGTACTTCACTCCTCCCCTTCACTGGGATTGTGGAGCAGGAAATGGGATTAGGAAACCCACCACCCCCAAAGAAGCAGGAGCCCTTGGGCACAAGGAGTTTTCTGCTGTGGTGGTGCTGCCAAGCAGCCCTGCAGCTCGCTGGGTGATGGGTTTCCTAATAATTCCTAATAAATACAAACCAGGAGGATGAATAATGCACAGCAATAACTCTCCTGCAAACATTAGCATCCCACTCCTGGTGATAAGACGTCGCTCTCTTTCAAGTCCCTTAAAATGCTTTGCATGTTTCCAGGACTCTTGCTGCAAAAATTCTGCAAGGCATCGGTTTCTGCTTGTTTTCCTTTAAACTGCTTTCAAATTCCTATTTGCCGAGTTTGCCGAGCACGTAGCGAGCTTCACAGGAGGAAGAGGAGATGAGTGGAGCCGAGTCCTTAATGGAAAATAAATGTGAATCAAAATCCAGCCCAAACCCTGTAATCTCTGCCCCACACAAGAAAGCTCTGCTTCAAGGAATAAAAGTCGGAAGAACTGGGTTGGGTTTAATTGCTTTGGATGCTGTGGTACAGCAGAAGTGCGAGAAGGCGATAAAAGCCGCGGTTGAAAGCTGGGCACTGGAGCTGCTGTGCAGGGAGGTGGATGCTTTATCCCTGGCACATCTCTGCTGAGTTAAGATAAATGGTGAGCTATTAAGTTCCTGAGAGCGTTAAGAGGCTGGGAGAAGGTCACGTGCTGCTTCCTCTGTTTTGGCTTTTGCACTGCCTCGCTTCCTTTGCTGAGCTTTAGGGAGGATTCCTTCCTCCTCTGAGATTCTCCCAAATGAGCCCCCCAAAAATGCAGGGGAGCTCAGACAGCCCGGATCGGGGCTCGGGGGTCGCTTCCTCGCATAAAAGCTCACGAAATCCCAGCTGGAGCTAGCTGAGCCATGTGGGCAGAAGTGGGGTAACAGCTGGGATCTGTCTGTCCTTGGTGAGATGCTTTTGAAGGGTTTTAGAACTCCTGTTCACTTTCTCTGAACAACTCCTGGTAGAGTCACGATGGTCAATATGGTCCACCAGGTGGAAACAGAGTGTGGAGTGCCAACAGCATCCAAAAAACCTTTGGGTGTCTCCATTTCCTTGCTGTCTTGTCCCCTGAGGTGGAAAGAGGCAGAACAGTGGGGAAATAGGACAAGAGGAAATGATAGGATGAGAGGAAATGGCCTCAAGCTGCACCGGGGAGGTTTAGGCCAAATATTATCAAAAATTTCTTCACCAAATGGGTTGTTCAGCCCTGGCACAGCTGCCCAGGGTAGTGGGGGAGTCCCCATCTCTGGAGGGAATTAAGGGACATGTACACGTGGCACCTGGGGACATGGGCTGTGCTGGGTTCATGGTTGGACTTGAGGATTTTGGAGGGCTTTTCCAACTAAAATGATTCTGTGACTCTAAGATTCCATGGAAAATGCATACAGGGCAAAAGTTCTGCTCTGTCTTCCTGCTCAAATCCTGGTTTCTCTGTCCTTTGGAGGTTGGGCCAGATAAAAGACTGAAGTGAGGGAGGACAGAGGAGGGGAAGAAGATGAATCTCCTGCATTTGTTATTCTGTATGCAAAGAACATCAAAAGCACTAATGGAAAAGCCTTTTTATATTTTTCATCAAAGCAGTGGTTCAGATTCGGCAGGCTGAGTTTGGATCTGTGAAATATTTATGAATGGAGCAGCTGTGGGGCACTGCTCTAGGAGGACAGTGACCAGTCCCCCCCTCTCCTTCCCTCCCTCCTCCCTAAATATGTTTTTCCACTTGGTCCTTTTTTCTCCCCCTCTGCTTTAGCTGTGTTACTCCTATTAGAGGAACTTGCAGATGAGTCAGGACTGAGTTTGCACACTGCAGGTGTGTTTATTTTTTGTTTCACTTAAGTCAGGAGAAAAGAGGGGAAAGGGATAAACCAAACCTTAGGGATGGATGGGGAACAGCAATGGAGGTTGTTCCCTGGTTTTTCTCTGCTGCTGCTTGCATGTTAAACCTGAAAACCCTTTGAGTTCTTTCTATAGCTAATAATTCATAATGGTTTGGGTTTCTTTCCTGCCAAGAAAGACAATTGCACTGACCCAAATGAGTTTTATCTTTTATTCTTCCTTAGTAATTACACCCATCCACATGTAAGGAGCGTGAAATTATTTATGAAGGTGTTTTAATCCCAGTTTATTAACTCCTAATCTAGATTTATTATTATTCTTTCTAATTTTGCATCATCACTTGGTGAGTAAGGTGGTTCAGAAATCACAGAAGCAGAGCTCATACTCAGTTTGTATTGAAATATCAGGTACTTAGAAATAACAGGTTCACAGAGGGAAACCTGGAGCAGTCGTGTTCATCCAAGGGGGTGGGAGAGCAGCAGTTGGGATTGGTGTAAACCAGTGTGTCCATCTCACAGGCAGTGATACTCTCAGTTTATTTTAATAAAAATAAAATAAAAATTAAATTTAAAATTTTTTTTTTTAATAAAAATAAACTGCTTTTCCTTCTGGCTTTGTCCAGAACATGGTAAACCCAGTGCTGTTGTAAATCTGTGTTTTTCACAGTCATGCTATCACTGCCCTTCCCTCCTGGAGATGGTGGGCAGGTAACCAGGTGGCACCAGGATGCTCAATTTGGGATGCAGGGTGCTGAGATGGAGTGGTGGCAAGGAGCTGCTGTGGCTTTGAGGAGAATATGGGAATTTTGGAGCACTTCCAGTTCGTGTGTGTGTGTGTGTGTGTGTGTGTGTGTGTGTCCAATGCATGAGGAGGAACACAGCTATTTAAAATTTAAAGTTGCATTTCCATCAGGGTATTGTGTTCTTAAAATATAGATCTTTTGAAATGTGATAACTTTGGTCATTGAGGGATAGTAACACTAATTGTATAAATATTTATGTCATGTAAAACAGCACAAATCAGTGGTGCGGAACTGGGATAGCTCTTTGCAATTTTGAAAAGTTGGCTTGAAATCTCATGTTGTGACCAGCTGTGTATGTGGATCAGCCCATAAAAATAGGAGCCATTGTCTGAGCTCACTTCTATTTTAAAAAGTGCATTAATGCATTTGAAGAGTGTGAAGTTCCAAGCCTGCAGCTTATGAAGCAGAGTTGCAGACTGAGGTTCTCATGGGGACAGTGCTCCCCAGTATTCAGAGGGGGCACCCAAAGCATTCTGTGTGTAAATGGACAGCCAGGTCTGGTGTCCTGAGGTGCCATGAAGCCCCATCTCTGCATGGCAAACAGGGGAAACATAATGGCACTTTGTATTTGTTTGCTCTTTTAAGGTTTCTTTCTTCTGTTGTATCCTAAATTACAAAGCCTCCTGGCAGACTTTCTTATTCTGTCCCGGTGTTGATTTATCATCTGGTCAAACACCCTGTAATCACTTGCCCCTGTCCAAATCTGCTTTGTTAGGATGAGTTCTCCACTGAGGGGCCCTTGCTGGCCTCAGTGACCATCAGACCTGCTTGGTTCCCTCGGTCATGGTAAGAATTATTCTTGGGGATGCTTTCCTGGGTACCAAAGGGGGAGCACGGGTGGTCCTCCCATCCCCAACCTCTCCTAGTGTCAGCAGTGCTAAGTGGGGTCCCTTATGTCACCACCATGGTCACAGAGAGGAGGAATCCTTCCCCCACCAGCCCAGCAATGGCTGGTGCTTAATGAAGATGTAAAACCTCACACTCTCAGCACGGCATCGACTCTCCAGTCCCAACACGGCTTCAGCGGGAAGGAGCAGGGCTGTTAATCCTCCTGACATCCCCTTTGAATACCATCATATTTCAGCCCTGTTAAGCTGTTGGGCCATTGTTTATGGGCTTCGTGCTGAAAGCAAGAGCTGTGCTTAGCCTGCAAAATGCTGCTTTACTTCTGGAATGCTCATCCTTCCCACAGCAACCCAATCCCAAATCCTGCCCCATGCCCCCCGTGCAAGCCCTCGCGTGGTCAGGCACCACCTGCTGCTTGGAAATAATCTCAGCTTCACACAGATCTGCTTGCTTGAGGGAAATACCTGTTTGTCAGGGTAACCCTGTTTCCCCTTCCTTTTTGGGCTGAAAAAGCCAAGCCAGCATGTTCTCTGCCTTCTTTCCCCCAGCCGTTGTCTGGCTGTGTGTCCTTCACAGAGAGATTGATTGAATTTGATTTTCTGAGGAGTCGTGGGTTGGCGTGTTCATTAACCTGCATGCTGCTCTTCTCCCTACCCTTGCACCCTTTGCATCCATAACATCTTCCACAGCCTGTGCTTTATTAGTCAGGTTTTATTTCTTCCAGTTGCCATTCCAAACTCCAGGGCTTTCCCATCTTGCTTCCACATGTTTTCCTTAGCCTGTGGGGAGGAAAAATACCTGCCTGCTGGTCTCTGCCATGTCTCAGTGCCAGCTTGGACATCTGTGCTGGGGAAACTGGGGCATGGTGGTGCTGGAGCAGGGGTAGGTGGAAGGTGCTGCATGGTCAGTTGTGTTACCAGGACAAAAGTTGCATTTAGCTCAAAGCCAGACTTTTCAGCTGGCACCCAGTGACCCCACTGACAGGGTCTGGAGTCACCCAGCTGCAGCCACATTTGAGTCATATTTTGTCAAGAGTTTTGCAGTGAGTTTGAAATATTGCCCACGTGAAAGGTGGGAGAGGTGAATCCCAGCCATGGCAAAGTCCTGCCCAGTGAATTTGCAGGTGTCTCCCCAGGCTGCAGCTCAAGCTGCTGACAGGAGATGCTGGCAGTGATTTGTGGGGCAGGGAGTTTTCCTCCTTCCCCCTGCATAGTCTGTAATTCCCTGGTATTATAACATGTCATTTTTCTAGCATACCTGAGGAGCCAGGAAATAATATCTGAGCCCAGAGGGACAGCAACGATGGAACCTCCAAAGAGGCGAGAGATGGAGAGATTACAGCAAGAAACAAAGGTTGTAATTTATTTCTCCTCTCCATTCCTCTTAGCCTGAAAAAGTGGCCACATTCCCGGCGATCCCTTTATTTTACAGCTCTGAGCTTGTCTTTTTTTTCAAAAGCCAGAGGATGCTGCCAGTTCCCATCACCTAATCAAAGCTGCTCTGTGGAAGGGCCGCCTCGTTATTACAGCCCATTATAGCCTCCGGCAGCGGCTGTACTTCATAACCGCCCAGGAAAGCTGACAGGTAACCAATGAGATGCATATTCCAGTGACAACCTCCTGCCCCCAGGGAGCCGGGACCCTCTTCAGCACCGGAGCTGGGCTCTTTGTGGCTGGGTGCATCCCGGGAAGCAGCTGGGACCATTGTCTGCCCGGCCAGCGCGAGGCCATGGAGCAGCGAGGTTTGCTCCTTTGTTCCCTCCTCATTTCATTGTCCGCGGGGTGGGGATGGCCATGGAAGGCCCGTGCATGCCTTGGCTTGATGGGAAAGGGAAGGAGACTCGCCTGGAGATGCAGGAATCCAGCCAGAGAGGTGGAGAAGGGGAGGTGGGGGGAGCCGGGAGTCTGCGGAGGGATTGGGGTGGGGGGGAAATAATTTTATCTTTGTAGGTTGGTGTTGCACCTCAGCATGGGCTGATAGAGTATTAATTCCTGCTTCATTTCACTGATGGGATCCTGCCTGCAGCATAACGAGCCCACCTTTAAATCAATATAACCCAGTGCATGCCAGGCCTTGGGTACCAGAGGAAAAGGAATTGTGCTGATTTTGAATCAGTGTCTTCCCTGTATCCCTCCCTGTGCTTGTTCGTTGTGTTTTATTGCTTGTCATGAATTATGGAGGAACTGAAATATTTGGGTGTTTTATATTTTTGGGGCTCATGTCAGGGGCAGGGTGGGAGTGTAGTCTGGATGTAGAAGGATGAGGGATAAACTGGGATTGGAAGGGATTTTGGAGTTGGCTGGAGTGGAGTGTGGCATCTGTGATAACTTGGTGGATTTTAGGGTTTTTTTGGTTACTTGTGGGTTGTTTCCCTACTTATTTTTTTCTGTTGCAAAAATCCAAGCAATGCTGAGCATTGCTGGTTCTGGTCTGGAGGGAGGTGCTGGTACATGCAAGGATGGTGATGCAGCAGAGAGCTGTGAGCAGTGTGTCCATGCAGGCACACGGGCCTGGGGGCAATGTTGGCTGTGGCATCTCATTCTGCAAGGAATGGAGATGTCATTATAGCAGCCCAAATAACTGCTAGTGAGCACTGGGCAGCCTCAGATGAGACCTGTGCATCTCTCTTGGGTGGTTCTGAGCACCCTTTGGTCTGTGTGGAGGGCTGGGAGTGTGAGCTCAGTGCTGTAAACTGAGTGTGTGGACAAGTGGAGTCTTTCTGCCATAGAAGTGAATTTTGCCTTCTCTGTCATCCTCTGTCTCTGGTGGATGGGGCAGCCAGAGTGATTCGAGGAGCACGTTTTACTCAACTGAGTTTGCCTTCAAATCCTCCAGCTCCTGAACTGACAGCTGCTAAATCACCTGTTATTATGCAGAGAACAAAGCTGTCCTCCAGGAACAAAGAAAGGAGAATGGTCTGTGACTGGGGGGCAGGCAGAGCATGGCTGTGGGAAGGAGATGAAGCCAAGAGACACCAGCAAAGCTGTCAGGACTCAATGGGTAGGCAAACCTCCCAGTGTGGCAAATAAAACCCCAGCTGATGTTTGAAATAATGGCTGGATCCATCAGCACTGCCCTGAAGATTGCCTGGCCATGTGCTGCAGCATCTGAAGACCAAGGAAGAGCCACATCCAGGCTTGGCTGCAATTGCTCATTTTCTTCAAGACTGTCCTGTGTGACTGTAAGGGAAAAGGAGGCTTAGACCTGGATCTCCAGCTGTTGTGCCTGGGTTTGCTGACCCTCACGCTGCCCAGTGCCGGGCTGTCCTTCAGGGCTTTGCTCACAGCCTCAGCTCTCGGCGAAAGGACGCGCACAGAACCCTGGCACTGATTTCCCCCAACAGCGTGTTTAGTACCTGAGGCTTCCCTGCCAGCTCAGCCAGCAAAGCAAGAGATGCCTTTTGATGCTGTGAAGTTAATCCCTGATCCCAGCCTGGCAGAGTCACTGGACACGAGCACAGAGCTGTGCAGCCAGCAGGGCAGCGCGGGAGCTGCTCGAGGCCCGGCCGTGGTGCACAGCAGGGGTCGAGGCTTTCCCTCTCACTTCTGCAAGTGCTGTCTAAATATTATTAATAATTAAGGGCTCAAGCTGGGCTGGATATGCTTCCTGGGGGCTGCCACCGTGCACTTAAGCAACTGCACCCAGGCTGGCAGATGCCACCTCCTCTGCTTGATGGCCTTGGCCGTCCCCGGCAGCAGAGCGTGGGCCGAGAGGAGCAGCGATGGCAGCGGGAGCCCTCCTCAATATTTAAAGACTATTGATGGGCAAGTTGGGCTGGGAGGGTACAAAACAGAAGTGTCTAGACATAGAAGAAAGCAGAGAGGCTGCTTTCCTTCGGTGCAGGAAGTCCAGCAGGAGAAAACAAGCTGCTTTATTAATTCTTCCTTTCTTTTTCAATGAAAAGTGTTGTGGGCTTGCTGTTGTTGCTGGGGGAAGAGCATCATTGTGCAGGAAAACCTGTCTGGTGACTCCAGATACCTTCAAATCTCCATCTTCCCCCACCCTAGCAGCAGTGGGACATCTTCCCAGTGTGTCCAAAGATAGAGAGAGTAGCACTTCACATTTTGCTGGTTTGTCAGTAATAATTAACTGAGATGGAGGAGGAAGACTTGCGAAATAATTCTGGAAACTGAGCTCTTCAAGGAATTAAATGCATTGATGGAAAGAGAGACTCACAGTCTGGAATAAAAATAAACGGCTCTTCCTGTAAATCTACATTTCAGGGGCAAAGGCAGATTGTAAATTCTTCTGCCACTACTGGAGCAGACAGTGTTCTGAAATAAAGCTCTTGCAAGGGAAATACTGTTTGTGACCACTGTAATTTAGATTATATATGTTAGAGAAGAGAGGGAGGCAGCTGCTGAAAGCCTGGTCTAAAAGTCACCGCTGAGCATTCTCTGAAGAAGAGGCTTTTTAAAGTTGCTGTAAAACATAAGGATAAAAGCAATTGAGCTCATTTTTCTCCAAGGACCATAACATCCTTTAAGGCTTAATTCTGCTTAATATTTTGTCTGTTCTCTCTGGGCTGTGTTGTTATGGTTTAATCTGTTGCAGTGCAGTTTGGTGAATTCAGAGACATTTTGAGATAAATTTCCTTTTTTGTTGCTGGGGATTTTTTTGGTGCAGGAGCAAGAGGCAGGATTTTAGCGTAAATATTAAATGACAAGTGGTGTCCTGCTTGGGTGACTCCTGCCTGCCCCAAGTGGCCCTTGGCTTTGATTACCTGCTCAGTTTCCTGCTTTATTCCTTTCTCCTGTCCCCCTGATCAGATGGTGCTTGACTCTCCATGCTATCAGGGCAGGGAAATGAATAAATTTTATGTATCTGTCTCTGCTGTCAATATTTGTGTCAGGAAAGCACTTGTGGCATTTCTGAGAGAAGTCACCATCTCTCTTCACTGACCTTTTATTTCTTCTATCGATGGAGAGTTTCTTCTCAAATATCCTCTGCAATCTCTGTTTCAGCTGCCATTTGCTCTCTTATCACTTTTAATACACTCACTATTCATTTCCCCTCTTTGCATCCACGGGAGCCCCGCTGCTCTTTAACCCTTGAGGGGCTGCCCATGGGGATGGTAATAGCCCACTCTGGGTGCTTCTGCTGAAAAGCATCATTAATAGCTGAGAATATTCATTTATTTTAAAACTGTTTTACTGCCTAATTGCACTTGTCTTGGAGCAAAATGTGTCCTGCCTGAGAGCAGCCTGCAGAGGTGAGAGGACACCCCTGCTTTCCATTGATGTAGCATCTGGCTCATCTCCCAGTCACCTGGAGCTACTGAGGTGACATGAAAGTGCCCTCGGATGCACTGCCAGGCTGGGAGGGTGGAGTGACTGGAGCAGGGCAACGTGGTCTGTGCACATGTGGTTCATGCTCCTGTCCCCACAGCACTGCAAACCCAGTGGCACTGCTGCCCTGAAGCCTGGTGGGCCATGCAGAGCTCTGTCCTTAACTTTCAGAGCAGGAATTTCCTAGTAGATGTTTTTGTTTCCTTTCGTGGTCTTTTTTCGCAGTTATTTTATTCCATTTATCCCTGCCCTTCAGTACCAAGTTGGTAGGTTTCTTGTAAACACTGAAGAAAGAAGGCATGAGAGATTGTACACAACATTTTTGGCAGAGAAATGCTTGAGGTCACCTTTGGTTTGGCTTTTTTTCCCAGGAAGAAAGAGAAATTGTTGGCTCTTCACTGAAATTTCAAAGCAATAAGCGTTAGTTGCTCTGGTGGCCGTCCACAGGAACCAAGTCTCCCCACATCTGGGATGGCCCTTTCTGCCCTCTGCATGCCACACATTCCTCGTGTCCAGATGAGATGGGGTCTGGGAAGTCTCATTAGTTCCTCGTGACCCCGCTGGCTTTCTGCTACTTTCCCAATACTTCTGACCTTGGAAAAATTCCCCTTTTCTCTCAGATTCCTCTGTTCAGCTTTCAGTTTAGGAGATGTCCTGACACGGGGCTATGGGAATAACTTTCTTGACTTCAGTGGAATTTGAGGAGCTGACAGGGAGTTTCCTGGGTTGCTGATGGGAACAGATCACTCTCTTCTCATTCAGAATCCTGATTAAACCCACCCCCAGTGACCACTGCAAGTGTTACCCTTCTTTTAGAGGGTGATGTCCGCTCTAGGTTTTTGTGAGCAGCACTTCAGGTTGTTGAGGTGACACAGTGAGCAGATAACCACTGAAAGGAGCAATGACTTGTCCTTGAAAAGCTCCGTGGGCGGTTCATGAGGAAAGGGGAGATGCATTGACTTGGACAGCTACTTATAGAAAACAGATGTGCAAGTTAGGAAACACAAGTGATAAATCTGAGCCCATATGGCGGCTCTCTCACAAGCATTTAGAGCCACAGCAGCCACGAAGGCTACTCAGTTCCTCTTCTGAAAGAAGAATTCGTCATCCCTTGTGAAACACAAGTATGGGTTTGCTTGTGTGGGTGTCCTCCAAGCTCCACTTGTGTCAGAGACCTGCACCCTTCAGATGTCCCCTGAGTGCTGGGTGGGGAAGGAAGAGCAGGAGTGTAAATTGCTGGGACAGGTTTATGTTGTTTCCTTGCCAAATGCCAGGACTGAAGGCGTGAACAAGCACAGGACCTGTGCTGGTTTATGTAGCTGCCAGGTGCTTTCAGCACCACTCACAGTTGGGTTGGATTTCGAGTCGAGTTTCTTGCAAAAGAAGGGATTTCTTGCTGTCTCGGGGCCTTCCAGAGCTTCTCTGCAAGGCTGAGGGATTTCTGTCCCTCCCTGCCAGAACAGGCAGGAACCCTTTAGTGAGGGATGCCTCAGAGGCACCCTCAGGAGGATCTGTGTTCTGCTGGGTGGGATTTCAGTCTTTTTCCCTTTCTTCTCCTCTTTCCTGAGCTTATAAGAAAGGCAATTTCCAAGCTAACTCTGATTCTGTTATTTTCCTCATACCCGTCTGAAAACTGCTTTTGCAGCAAGTTGGGGCTTAGTGGGCTGTGTAACCTCCTCTGCACTGGAAAGCCTCTTCCACAGGCCTCCACCTCCTCTCATCTTGTGGCATCTCCTCCTCATCAGCTCTTCTGAAGTCCTTTGTATGGGAATCTGTGGGGTTTTATTGGCTATTGTCTTACTTGCACCGTTTATGAAATGAGAGTTCCTCCCCCACAATATCATAAGGAGATTAAAAAGAAAGCCTGGATCTGTGGGAAACAGAGAACAAATACATTTAGAACCTGAAGAAAGACTGCAGAAATGTATCATAAGGAGGCATTTTAAACTTTGGATCCCACTTTAACCCAATAATTACCATTAAAGTGTGGGTTGCTTTGGGTTTGTTTTTTTTCTGGTATTTGTTTTATAGAGATGACTGTGGTGCAGTTTCTGTGTTTTTTATCATTACTATGGCTTTGCTGCTGATCCCCTGGCCAGCTGACATTCCTGTTACAGCCCTTGTTTTATTTCCATCTCCTTTTTGATATATTACTGCACCCCAAATTAATTTCTTACCAATCACATTTGCAGCCCTGTGAAGTGGATGGGTCTCTGGAGGGGACTACATTGTTAATGCTGACAAATTTCATGATACAGCCATGCACAAACAGGCATAGCCTGGGAAAAGAAGTAATTAAGGAGCCTGGTGCTCTTTGCAGCCTGGCTGAAGTCCATGTCCTCTCCCAATGCTTTCAGAGAGTCCTGGTTTAGAAGGAAAACCACAAAGCACTCACTGAGGCCACAGGTAGGAGGAGTGGTGGGGAATGAGGTCCCAGGCAGAGCTCTGGCTTGCCAAGGTTCATTGTTTCCCCGTGGCATCTCTGCTCAGACTCAGACCTTGCCTGGAAGCTCATCCAGGGATCTCTTCCAGAGCAGCAGGTCCCTGCTGTCCTTCAGTGTAGGTGGGGCAGTGGGGAAGGGCTTTACTCTGACAGAGGTTTAGATGAGATACTGGGAAGGAATTCCTCCCTGTGAGGGTGGTGAGGCCCTTGCATACATTGCCCAGAGAAGCTGTGGCTGCCCCATCACTGGAAGAGTCCAAGGCCAGGTCAGATGGGGCTTCCCAAGTCCCTTCCAGCCCAAACCATTCTATGACTCTCTGATATGTTTTTTCTCAGTACATACCTATTGGTCTGTTGCAAGTCTAATCCAGTGCCACTGCTGTGCTTGCCAGCATTGCCTCGTCTACTCCTCCTTCTCTGCCACCCCTCTGTGTTAATTTGGCATCCCACACCTTATCCCGAGTCATTTGGAGAGAAGCCACCTGTTTGTCTTGCTTGTACCCTGCTTGGGTGTGTAATGTTGACCTTGCACGGGGTCCTGGGATGCTCCAGAAAATCCCACCCGTGGCCCTCTGGGCTGCTCTGGGGGCTGGAAGGGAAACACACGTGTGTGGCACTTGTGAATGAAGGTGCATTAAACTCAGAGGTGATGACAGCTGTGCCAAATTACCTGTTAAAATGATCTCAGTAATTATAACAGGAGAGTCAAATGAGGATAACGGGCCATCTAATAGCATAGGCAAGGCTGTAATTACTGAATGGAAGCCCTTTAGAAACTTGCAGGGCTAAGGACTTGCCTGTGATAAAGTCTGGGAGAACTGTTTAATAAACTTGGTGAAACCCTCAATTACCATATTTTTAAGGACAATTTAGTGTTCACTTCAGGTAAAGGTAGTACCATCCTCAAGACCTGCTTAACCCTGGACTCTTCAGCTACATTTCTGGCATTGCTGTGTTTTCTCAGGGTCTGAAGTAGGATTTTGTAATGTAAGGGAAGACTCTTCTCTTGTGCTTTGTTCGAGTTAAGCAGGCTTAAAGCAGACTCTGAAGTATCCCAGGAACTAAGATGATCTGGGAGCTCAGATTGCCCCAGTGGAAATCCCAGCTGCTGTGCCTCCTGCTGAGGGGAAGTTCAGATGGTTTGCAGATGGCACTAAATCAGAATTCCTGTGGTCGGTCCTCTCGGGCTCAGTTTGTCGGTGGCAGCGGTTCATGTAAGGGCAGGAGTCACTCACATCCTCTGCATCCTGCCTGGCAGCAGTGCCCCCAGGGCTTCCTTGTTACTATTCCAGCCAAGGAGGAGAGCTGGGCACATGCAGGGATTGTTCTCAGCTCTCTCCAGCCTTTGGAAGAGCAGTGGCTGGTGGTTGATGTCCCGGATGGTTCCACGTGAATCTTGGCTCAGTTTGGATCGACGTCCTCAGCTGCAGGGTTTGGTGGGCTCATCCTGGAAGCAATAGATCCAGGACCTTCTGCCTGCTTTCTTTTGCACTGGAAATAGTAAGAAAACATGGAAATGGTGCCATTGGGGAGGCAGCATTAGCTGTGGTGGCATTGCTGAGCACTGTTTGTATTGATTGGAGCAGAGGCAATTAAGAGCCTCCCACTGCTTTCACTGGAGGTTTTTCTACATAAGGAGGCTTGAAGCAGAGGGGAGGGCCATTACAGCATGTAAACACTGCACAGGCTGGGGTCTAGAGGCATCTCACAGCCTCGTTGAAGTCTAAAATATTCTGTACTGACTGGCCAGGGGGCCAGCATGAAACACGTCTCAGGATTGTGTCTCGTTGGCTTTGCAGCGCGTGGCTGGAAAAGGTGCCACCTCCTGCTCCTACAGGTGATGGGGTGGGGAAGGAGGGCTGGGCCCTCCTCACTGGCCTTCATCTTAGGGGTCTTCCTCCAGTGCAAATTTTTCAAAAGTTCCTTATTCCTGGAGTTGTTCTTAAATCGGCCCATGTCCCGTGAAAGTCTTTTTTCTGGAGGGTGGAAAATTACTTCTGTCTGCGAGGAAGCTGGAGCTGTGAGAGGATTGTTTGCACAGAAGGGGGGAGCTGCACTGCTTATAAATTGTCCTCATGGAGAATTTCATGGTATTGCCTCTTTCTGCTCCGTTCCATGCTCTGGTTAGATGTTGGCATTGGCTGTGGGCTCCGTCCTTGGCCACTGGGACTGTTTCATTCCCCACTAGGAAATAGTTTCTTGTGTTTCCTGGCAAGAGTTCACAAGTGTGAAATGTAAGATTTGGGATGGGTTGTAGGAAGTTAATTTGATCACTTGGCAAGAGAGCGGGGTGATCCAGTTCTCATGTGTTTCTTTTAATCTGTGTAATTTTGTCTGGGAAGAAGAGAGTGGCAGAGAAGGAACTTGGCTCTCAGTGCATTAACACATCCTTTATTGTCCTGGGGTTGAACATCTCTCTTTAAACATGATATCCTCCAGTGGGCCTCAGAGACCCTAAATTCTATTTAGACAAAGTAAGCTTTGATGAACCTGGATGTTTCTGATTCAATAACATGGCTGGGAGAGGGATGGTGTGAAAATGCTGGAGAAAAGAGTAAAAACGCAGCCTCCTCTCACTCGTGCTGCAATAGTCCTTCCCTCTTTTGCAGGATTACTTGCTGGAATTTAAAAATCTGTGTTTGTTTTAGTAGAAATGGGGATAGTTGTTTGTCTGACTGCTCCTGTGATGCTGCCAAACTCTTGGAAGGGCAGCAGAGCTGCAGGTGTTCCCAGAAATGCCTTGTGATGGGAGGTGGGCTGCAGCCCTGGGGCCCTGTGGGTGATGTCAGAGCTGTGAAGTCAGTGAGAGCTGGTGGTGATGGGGTGGGAGTCAAAGAATCATAGAATAATTTGGGTTGGAAGGGACCTTCAAAGGTCATCTATTCCAACTCCCAAGGGAGGGAGGGGCTGGAGGAGGGTGTTAATGAGGCAGAAACCTTCCCTGGCCTTGGGAGAGGAAACACAGTTCCAGTGTGCTGGGTCAGGCAGGTAGGATGTGATTGTGCCCTCCTCCAGAGAAAGGAAGTTTTGAAATTAAACTGGAATTGCAAAAATGCATCTACATATTTGCAACAAAGCAAACCACCCAAGCTGTCTCCCATTTTCACATTAAAACGGTGCCTTTGGTCTCGGCTCTAATTCTGCTGGCATGAAAACTTGTTTGCTGCTGTAATTGAGAAAAGGTGGAAGACAACATGTTTTCTTTTGCTTTGCCTTTTGTGCATTCAACAACTTTGGGTACAGTTTTCTCCTGTGAGCTTAGTGTCCTTTCAGTGAGGGATGAAGAGATGGGGGTGATACCTGGGGGTGCTTAAAACTCAGCTTGGGAGCCAAGACCAGGCTGGATGGGGCTTTGAACAACCTGGTCCAGTGAAAGGTGTCCCTGCCCATGGGAGGGGGAGGAAATGGATGATCTCTAAGGTCTCTTCCAATTCAAACCATGATTCTGTGAAACTGAGGATGGCTCTGCACACAGGAGCATCCAGTTTTATTCTTTCTACTTTGATCTGTGCCATAAGCAACTCTGCCCAAGTCTATAGTGTACCAAGGCAAAAGAGAGGAAAATCCAGCTGCACACAGTGCTGGGTGACCCAAAGGGCTGTGAAACCAGGGCAGGTCTCTGGGCTGTGCAGAGGGAGCAGCAGGGACTGGGCTCGGTGGCCTCAGCCATGGCCAGCCCCAGCCAGAAAATACAAAGTACTGGCACGCTAAGCCTCTTGTTTGCTCTAAGCTGTTTATTTTGCTGCTGAAGGATTCTATAATCTATTTGTCTGAGTGGAAGCAGCCAGAAAACCTCACACTCTGAAATTCCTGCCTGTGCTGCACGTATATATCTATTCATATATAGATATATAGATATATAATTTACTAGGCATGTATTTACTAACTGCATGTGTGTTTGCTGATGGGGAGCAGGGGGTGCTTGTCTTTGATAGCACAGTGGGACACAAACCCCAGGTCTAAGGCCAGGTCAGCACAAAGCACGAATACAAAAAGCTCTCTGGAAGGCTGGCTCACATCCATTATAATATTACTAAATACCATAATCCTGTGAGCCTTCGCCTCATAATACAATAATGAGTTATTAAAGCTAAGGAGGGTACTTAAGGGAGGGAGAGTTGGAGGGTTTGGGGTTTTTTTTCCCCTCCTGCCAGGTCTGAGCCATTTCTCTTGGTCCTTCTCCATTCATAAGAGAAGGGCTGCAGCAGTTTCAGAAGTGAACAATTTTAAAGGCTATAAAAATGCCAGTTTCTGAACACTGTGTGCCTTTTCCAGACAAGATGAACTGTTGTACTCTGTTCCCTCAGCTACCAGCTCATTCCACAGCCCTTAGCTCCTCTCCAGAAAAATACTCAAGGCATTAGCTAAGAGACAGCCACGCTCCACCAGGGTTTGAGCACAGCGTGGGCGACAGGAAAGGTGTTCCCAGGGCCACACGTGTGCTGTGCCCACTGCCAGCACACAGCAAAAGGATGCTCTTTGAATAAAAAATGTTGGAAGCATCTTGCACCCACCCCCCTGTCTCAGGCCTGTGTGTGTTTCCAGGAAATCCTGGAAACTGTGGTGAGGAAATTGTGTTGTGCAAAGTGCCAGGACTGTGGAGGGGGAAGGAGCCAGTTCTTGCTTGCTTGGAAAATACAGCAAGAATGGAAAAAAAAAAAAAAAAAATCCAGAGGAATGTGCCAGCCATAATTTACAAGCTTGTTCACTTTGGTTTTGGGAGCACTTGGCAGCTCTGGGCTATATCCAAAGCAAAGGCAGACACATAACCCTTCCACCCCAGAGTGGAGGGAAACCTGGGTGCTTTTTCCTTGTGAAATACCCTTTATTTTACCTTCCTTTTCTCTGATCAAAAATAAACACCTTGCATAGTTCAGGTCTATTGCTGGTTTTTGCTTTGCTTGGGGTTTTAAAACCCTTTGGATGAGGATGTGGCTGCATCCCCTGGCCCAGCAGCCACCTCCTCCAGCCCAATGCTGCAGCACAAGGCACAGCTCTCCAAATACCATTGTCCAACAGCACGAGGATGTGTATTATTAACCATCAGTGGCAAGCTGGAAGCTGATAAAGATCTTTATTATTTTACAAGCACAGTAATTACTACCTAGAGTTCTTTTCCTATAGTTTAAGTGCTCTCTTTCACCTTTGGGTGTCCAGGATATACACAATTTTTCCTCAGTTCCTTGAGTATCGCTGTAGGAACCAGTATTTCTCCCAGCACTCTGAATATCAAAACTTCACCTTCAAGGAGTTGTTTTCTTCTCCCCATAACAGTCAATGAAAAAAATCAAAGACAGGGCAGGAGATGAGATTTGGCTTGATTTGCTCCAGAACTTGTTAATTAAGTACTGAAGGATGCCTCCACCTGGCTATCAGGGAGAAGAGAGCGCGTCGGGGCAGAGCTCTGGGGTGGGGGGTGTCACAGAAGGAACCTGTAGCCATTGTCTTATCAGGAGATAAGACGTGGCAACAGGTGTACCACCTTCCCAGGTGTTTGTGTGCTCCTCTTGGAGTGGGGGATATTCCCAATGGCAAGTGGTGGGCGAGTGATGAAGTCCTCAGTCCAGGCCTGGCTGCAGAGCGACAGGTGGGAGCTGGCAGAAAGCAAGGAGTTGTTTTCCATTCTAAAAAGAATAATATTGCCTGTGTAAGTGTGAATACACATTTTGAGTAGTAATTTCCAGGTGAATCTGCACAGATGCATCACTGGCACAGGAGAGCAGTGGTGTGTGGGTGTAGGAATGGCAGTGCTTGGAGCGTGTGGGCAGGAACATGGGGGGGAGAAAGAGAGAGAAACCCAGGCCTTTGTCCATGGCAGGGCTGTGCAAAGGGCATTCCTGGACATCATTTTTGAAATGCTTGTGCTTTGGCCTGCCTCCCCTGATAAGGGAAGCAAAAAAGAAAGGGATTTATCCAGATGTGCAGCAGCCATCTCACCTGACAGCACATCTGGGGGCAGCATGGAGGTCATCTCTGCTCCCCCCATGCATGAGGTCCCCTTTGTGGTCACAAGGGCCCTGCCTTCATTCTCCTCCCAAGGCCATCACCTTGCTTTGTGTGTCCTGGCATTTTGGGCAGGTACTTGAAGCTGCCTTGGGCATGGTGGAGCTGGAGGAAAGGTGGAGGAGGTGGGAGAGCCATGCCAGGGGAGAGATTGAAGAGGACAGGAGCTTTGCAGAAGGTGGCATAAGGATAAAGAGACAATGCTCATGTTGGGACAGGGCAACACTTCCCCATCATGCCAATTTTTCCTTTTTTTTTTGTTTTTTATTGAAATACCAGTCTGTTTCTGTTTTTTAGCCCCCCATGTCATCCTTGGGGCACAGCAGGTGATGTGTGAAGGTCTCCCTGCTGGGTTTGGCTGATGCAAATATTGATAGCCAGAGGTGTCTCTACCATGGGATGCACCTCAACTGCTCCCAAGGCAGGGGGACACGGTGGATACCAAAAGGTGGGTGCAAAGGAGTGAAAAGGGTGATTAGCTCCCTGGTTTGGTGCAGCTGAGCTGTTCCTTCCAGCTTTCCAGGCTCTGCTTCCCACGGCAAAGCCACTTGCTGGACATCACCTGCGTTGGTCCCACCACCACTGTCTTGCCCAGCATCACTGCAAGGGACCCTCAGCACCCAGGTGACACTTTAAGTGCCCATTCCAGCTGAATACTGACATAAATACACTGTGAGTGCATTTTTCCCTCTGGGTTTCAGAAGCGTGGTCCGTGCTGTTATAGCTGGCAAATGAGCAGATCAGAGTTCCCCTGAGGTAATGTATCTCTATCAATTTATTTCTCATTAAAAATCTTATGCACTGCAATAAAGCCAATAGTGAGATAACAGTGGAGCTTTGTAACCTGTTAAATCAGGCCTCTGCTTCTACACAAAACCATCTTACATTGTTGTAGGGGTTTAGAGGGAAACCAGATCAATCCAGTGTCCCCCATCCTGCAGCTGCACAGTGCTGGGTGCAGAAGAGGGGGGTNGTTCACTTGTGCCCTTTCCTTTTGGGAAGGGCTTTGCTGGGGCTTTGCTCTCTTTAACTCCTTGACAAGAAGCTAGAGGCAGGTGGGAGTCAATCTCTTCTCCCACGTAACAAGTGATAGGACAAGAGGAAATGGCCTCCAGTTGCACCAGGACAGGTTCAGGTTGAATATCAGGGAAAATTTCTTCACCCAAAAGGGTTATCCAGCCCTGGAACAGCTGCCCAGGGCAGTGGTGGGGTTCCTATCCCTGGAAGATGTAAAAGACAGCAAATGTGGCACATGGGGACATGGTTTAGTGGTGGTCTGGCAGTGCTGGGTTAGTGGTTAGGCTGGGTGATCTTAGAGGGCTTTTCCAANCCTTCTGTGCAGATAAAAAGCCAAAGAGGTTTGGGTTTGATGGAACCTATGGTGAAAATCTTTTTAATTAACAGTGGATTAGAACTGGAGCTGTGTTTTAGCTGGAATGGCAGATGCCTGTTTTTTCTGGGCAGCAAGGCAAGCTCCTAATTATCATTTGTGAAGGCAGGAGGGTACAGGGGGTTTGCTCCCCATCCCATCCCATCCCATCCCATCCCATCCCATCCCATCCCATCCCATCCCATCCCATCCCATCCCATCCCATCCCATCCCATCCNAAGAGGAAATGGCCTCCAGTTGCACCAGGACAGGTTCAGGTTGAATATCAGGGAAAATTTCTTCACCCAAAAGGGTTATCCAGCCCTGGAACAGCTGCCCAGGGCAGTGGTGGGGTTCCTATCCCTGGAAGATGTAAAAGACAGCAAATGTGGCACATGGGGACATGGTTTAGTGGTGGTCTGGCAGTGCTGGGTTAGTGGTTAGGCTGGGTGATCTTAGAGGGCTTTTCCAACTTAAATGATTCCGTTCCCTGTGTCTCTCCAGGGGCTCAGGTGCCCCTGCTGCAGGAGGGTCAGGAGTGCCCTGTGCTGGTGCCAGATGCACCCACAGTGTCCCCTCCCTGCCATCGACTGGGCTCTGTCACATCTGGGGGCTCTCGCCACGGTCCCGCCTCGCTCCAAGCGCAAAGGAAGGGAGGAAAATCAATTCCCATCAACTGAACAGCGCCCTTTGATTTATTGCCAGTGGAGGAAGAAATTCTTTATCTCCTCCTGGAAGGGACTGCTTTGGTGTTTGTTACTAGGGAGCGTTGCTGGAACATCCCCCTGCCTCCAGACCCTGGTATTTTGATAACCTTTACCAGCTCGAGGACATCTGGACCACAGAAATGGTCTCCCCACGTGCAGTGGAAAGGGGGAAGGTGTTAACCTGGTCTGCTGGGGTGGTCAGGGCTGCAGATGAAATTACCTGTATTCCTTAGATCTCAGAGTCTGTTCTTGCACCTGACTGGGGTTATTTAGTGTGGCTTTTTGGCCTGCAAATTGAAAAGAGCATCCCTGTGCAGGGCAGAGGGGCTGCCTGTGTCCTCCTCACCTTCCAGCACCAGTCACCTCTCCCATCTGTGTTAGTCATTGTGCTGTTGCAGAGAATAGATGGAAGCACTCTGATCTACACCCTTGAAAGTTTCCCCCATCCTTCGTCTTCCAGCTGAGCTCCAGAGCAGGAGCAGGAGATGGGCACACCAGCAATCAGGATGACTGCAGGGCGATGTTTTAATTATCTCTAATTGCTAAAGCAGGTAGTGGCCAAACGAGCAAGTGCAGAGGCATGGCTGGCCTGATGTGCTGGCGTGAGCTGATACCATGACAGCGTGATCAGTGCTGATTTTGTCTTTCTGCCAAAAAAACCTCCTGGCTTTTTTGAGGCTGCTTCTGGTCTCAGTTCAAGATCAGCAGTGGTGGGAGATGGGTGGCTGTGGCTTGGTCTCAGTGGAAACACAAACTGAGTTTCCTGTGCTGAAGTTGCTCCAGTCAACCCCTTTCCTACAGGGTGACTGATTTGCAGGTGGTTTTGTACATGGGTGACACCAGGACTGTGTGATTCAGGGAGGATGGAGAAAATTCAGACCACCTCAATCCCATTTAGTGTCAAAATCAACCCCTTTGTCTCCCCTTTTAGTTACTCTGATAACATTTATTTGTGCCGTTTCCTCGGACATCGAGGTTTTATATCATCCACAATCTATCAGTTTAATTCCCTCTTTAAAGCAGTGATTGTAAGTCTTAAAATGGAAAAAAAGCCAGCAGCCTGATAGGCAGAAGGGAACTTTTTTCCAGCCTCAGGCAATGCAGCCACAGGCACCAAGTTCTCGTGGAGGGGAACCACCTAGGGTGGCTGTGCCACACCAGCAATTCTAGGTTTTGGGGGCAAATCCCAATTTTTTGGATAAGAAGCTCAGTGCAAATGAACTCCAGGGCTTTGTGAACAAAGAGAATTTTGTTATAAGCCACCTGTGGGTTGGTTTTGCATAGCTGGAGGTGATACCGACCCTGCCTGGGCTTAGATGAAGATCCTGATTTCCAGCAAGTGCTTTGAATTCCTTCCCTGGGGTCCTTCCTCGTTGCTTGTTAGCAGGTAATGGGGAAAGTGGGAACACTGGAAGGGAAGGGTGGGTTTTGGAAAACCTGGCTGGCAGAGGATGCTGCCCCAAGGTATGGAAGTGAGCAGAGCTGCTTGAGTGCTCCCCTGTCCCTGGGCTCTCCTCTGTAATTGGTGGCCAGAGGTCAGCTCAAGGTAGGTTTGTGACAAAATCTCAGTGTTTTATGGGTTAGGCATTTGGGATTTTTAATAGAGTTGCCAGTGAAGATAAATGGAACACACAGTTGGTGACCCCAAGGGGCCTGACCATCACTCTGGGTTGTGGTGGTGAATAAACCTCAGAAATCCAGGGCTGATGTTAGTTTGGGCTGGATATCCGTTTTAGGGTGAAGGTAGCTCAATTTGAACTATTGCAGCTGATTTAATCCAAATTTCTTCTGTGGGATTTCATGTATTTTTGGTCTAGAGGACCTTGTATTGTGGTCTCTGCTGTTTCACTGTGCATGAAAAGTGCTGAATCCTGCCATGGTAACCATAGAGAAAACCCCAAAAAAGTAAAATTTAAAGGGAGAGAAAGGCCAGTAGAGTCTAATGGACTTGTGCAGAGCTTGGCCAAGGACCAGAACGTGTCAAATGTGCTTCAGGGCAAGTTTTTTTCTGCAGGATTTTACAATGTAAGGCAATTACTGAGCTGAACAGCGTTCCTTAAGAAGATTATAATTCCGCATCCAGTGTGGACCAAGGGCATCCCAGTTGGGCTGCAGCAGCTCTCCAGTGTATTGGAATCCAACCAGGTCGTTAGTGGTGTTGCAGCATTAATTACTGTGAAAGCAAAAGGTTAATTTGAAGTTTTGTGGGTTGCAGAAAGTACTGGGGAGAGCAAAGCCTTTAATTTCGTGCCATCGTGTAGATGAAATAGGAAAATGTATTTTTGCAGGAATAATTGGTGGAAATGGTTGGACGTGCTGGGTGCAAGGAGATGCAGGGTCTGTGAACCCTGCTGCTTTCTGGAAGATAAAATAAAACCAAACTTTGTATTTCTTGTATTGATTTTCCTAGTGTATCCTGGATTTAAAAAAAAAAAAAAAAGGCAGGAAGGATGGAGACTTGTCAAAATGAATTATTAACGAAGTCATACTTCACACTTCCTTCCAGTCTGAGGAAGCAAAGCATGTCCTTTGCTATGATAAAGTCACTTTTTTCTCTCTTTTTTGTTCCAAGGAAGCATTTCCAACCAGTAGGCATCCAGATATTTTTCCACAGTAACTCAGGAGTCTTCAGCTTTCTGCCACAAATCTTCAGAGATCAGTCAAATCAATAGATAGTGTTTGTTTATTTTGATAGAGCAAAGCAAAAGAGGAAGAAATAATCAGACAGGTGAGGGAAAACAGGAGCTTTAGCATATTTTGTTTATATAGAGTTGTTTGGCTTGTTTTGGAAAAAACAAAACGAAAGCGCCCATCAGATTGGATTCAGATTTCCAGCCCAGACTCCAGAGGCACACGGTGCTCCTGAGCACAAAGACATGCAGCCCAAAGGGAAGATCTGTGCTTTTCTTGCCAGCACTGCCCGCTGAATATTTGAATTATTACCATTTCTACCTGCCAGTTCTGGGCCTGCGAAGGTGGTGGGCACTGGGGAGGAAATACAGACGGGGTGGGAGCCCTGGAGGCCTGACCCGTGGTATTCTGCCTCTGCTGGATGCTGCCTAAAACTCAGCCCTGCTTGCTCGGTGCTGCTGTGGCTCCATCACAGGCTCTTTGGATGGTCCCGTGGCTCATCCTGCCATAGAGCCCCCCAAACCAGCACCCCCCTCGTGCTGCCCAGTGCTGGTGAGAGCCAGCCTGGGGAGAGGAGACGGCAGAGACCTCAGTGCTGCGGAGCATCCATCGGCCCATGGTGGAATTAAAGCTGGCTGAATGAATGAAGGAAGAAAAATATGCCATCAATTCAGCTCTGTGTGTGTGTGTGAGGGTGAACTGATCTCAGCTCGTTCAGGTTTCTGGCTGCTCAGCCCCTTGCAGGCACCAATTCCCAAACCATCCGTGTCCCTGCGGCCTTACCGGGTTTGCCCCTGCTGGAAGGGAGGGAGAAGCAAACACCAGGTGCCTTCATCTGCCTCTGGATGTGAATAAGGCTATGGATGAAAATATTACAGCCCGGAGGAGGGGCTGGGGAGCTGTGCACCCTCCCCTGAGCACCGGGTGCCCGGGGCGGGGCTCGGGGTCTGTGCCTGCCCGTGGGGTCAAATGGGAACGAGCCCCCCCCGGCGTGTCCCTCCCGTTCAGCAGAGGAAGGGGAGAATATCCCCAGATCCCTTACACTCATTAAAACAGGGGTTTGCTCCCAGCAAAGTTTAAACATCTCATGACGCTTTTGGGAGAGCTGCCCTTTAAAAGTTGTTTTTTTATTGCCACTGCTCCAGCCCCTTGGTTTTAATACCAGCTTGCCTGAGGAGCATTAACCTGCAGAGCAGAGAGAAGCACACAGGGTTCATTTTCACCTGGATATAGCAGGCATGCAGGAATTATCACCAATTAAAATGTATTTGACATGACAGAAGCCAAACACATGCCTTGGCACGTTCTATCCCTGCGTTATCAAAGAGGTTCATAGGAATTGGGAGGGTCTGCACCCCCAGGAGCACTGCTTGCAGCTGCACCCCCTCTCCTTGCCACCTCAGAAAGGTAAAAATCACCCCAAATTTGGGGTGATGGCGTGTTTGCTTGGGATTTGGAGCACCCACAGCTGGAGCACTGGGCAGCTCCAGGAACTGCAGCTCCATCCGTGGGGCCGGGGTGCTGCCACATCTCCCTCGTGGGCTGTCCCTTGGTTTAAAGGTTTATCCTACACCAGGACAGGGCTGTGGGCCTGTGTGGAACAGGAGGAAATGCAGGGGGGTTTATTGTACAACCATTTCAAAGGGGCTTTGTAGATTATGATCTCTGCTTCACCCTGATGCTCACCCAGATAGAGCAAGAGGGGGGGAAAAAAGGAGAAACCTGAAGTCCCAGCTCAGACAGGAAAGGATTGGAGGTGGAACAAGTTGGAAGTGCCCAAATGGGGATTCCCTGCCCACAGATTGCACATATTGCAGAGCTGGGTAGGCTGGTGATGGTCAGCAGCTTCCCAGCCCTGGGATTAGGACGTGTGCCTGGGGGTGTTCAGGTGTCTAATGACACTAATGAACACTGGGAATTTAAGAAATTGGCAGTGTTCAAAGGGACTCTCAGTGGGATTTAGCCACCTAAATGGCTTTGGTGCTCCTAAAAATCCTGCTTAATCTTATATCTTAAATAGCTGCTGAAAATGCACCCTGAAGTGAGGGATCCCAGCTCTCCAGCACCTCTGGGCACACCTTGCAGAGGTGAAATGGGGGTAATTCTCTGTGCCCCTGAGATTACCTCCAGGCTGCCAGCAGGGAATAAAACTGAGCTGCCTGCTCCATGCCTACCAGCCTCTTCCAGCATCGCCCCATCCTTAGCTCAAACAGCATCCGGGGAGCGGATGTATTCTTAATTCTTAATTTAAAATAATGGGTTTTTTCCCATCATGCCACCCTTGGCACAGCTTTTTCCTTTTATTCTCACTCCCCTACAGCATCTCCTTTTCTCCTGCCTTTCGGCTGAAGTGGAACTGTTGCAAAAAAAAAGTTCCAAACAAGCAGGAATTTTTGGGATGAGCTGCAAAATTGACCTTGAATGCAGGGGGAGTGAGAGAGAGATGAAAACGATGCCAGAGATAGTTGTAATTAGGTTAATGTCTTCAACTGAACTTGGAAGCCAGGTAAAAAGGGGAAAGGTTGCTCTGGAAATGAAAGGTGGAACTGGATGGTTGTGGAAATTGCCAGTGGGATTTGGGAGCTTCCCAGATGCAGGTTGGTAGTTCTAGTCTGGCTTTTGGGCTGCTGGGGAGGGGGAGTCTCACAGTGAGGGGTCAGGGACCTAATGCTGGCAGTGTGTGTTGTCCTGGGCATGCTTTTACCCCTGCTGGGCTCCAAGCAGGCACGGGAGCTGCTTTTCCCATAGGAATTGCCTCTGGTGCAGGTTTGGAGGAGTTTTGCATGGGAGCATGTTCCAGCTGGAGGAGCAGAATACAGGCAGGAAATGGGGGAAAAAATTAAATTAAAATCGGGGAGGAGGAAGGCTTTTTAAGCTTACTGAGGCAGGATGATGGGACTTTGTGAGTTGGCTGCTCCCCTTTCCCAGGATCTCTTCCCATGTGTGTCCAGAACTTTGCTGCACTGGGGATGCAGGAAAGGCTCGGCTGTGAGAGCTGGGTCAGAGGAAAGAGAAAACAACTCAAGCAAGCCCTTTCCTCTGTCTGTTTTTTCATGTGTTTGATGTGCAGATCACCAAGGGGAGAAAAAAACAAATACTTGTGGAACCACAAATGTCTGGTTTGGGCATCTTCAGGGAGTTTAGTTTAAATGATACCCTAGGCAAAGGAGCTGGGCTGTGAGCTGGAAGCAGCTTGGTTTAGAGCCAGGGGTGCAGTGTCCAGGAGCTGAGCTGAGCTGAGCTTGGGCCAGAGCTGCAGGAAGGCAGAACTCCAGGGAGGAGCTCCAGGCGCTGGCAGGGACCAGCACTCGCTGGGGCGGTGGCGCAGGTGGCAGCTCAGGCTGGGAGCTGCAGGGCTTTTCCTCTTCTCCATCCCAAATCCAGCATCAGCTTTTTAACCATGCTCTAGTGCAGCCGGTTTTCCCCTTATTCCCTCCAGGCCAGGAGGGGGAATGACACCTCCTTGCCCCCCACCCTGGTGTTGAACTCTCAGACCCAGGTGGGGGGAGTTTACTCAGGTGGGGTTTGTGGAGGTCCTTTTGCAGGAGCAAACCTCGTACCTGCAGCAGAACGTTGGGCACGGTCGCTTTCGGGTTTTATCTGGCAGCAGATAAAATATTCCTTTCCAATGCACTTGGCAAACAAATGAGCGAGGCAGAAATACAGATTGTGTTTGCTAATGGTAGCAGGCTGCCAAAGAATGCATGAACCGCTATTCACTGGGAGGGAAATTCCTCCCTGCCATGTGAGATGTCAGAGCTGCAAAGCCAGGGACTGCAGCTCTTCTGAAATGCTGCAGAAATGCTGCAGAAATGCTTCTGAAATGCTTCTCACTCTGTCTTTTGCTGCAGGTTTTTTTTGGTGGGGGGGGGGATTAACGCTGCTGTGCTGGGCAGGGCTCGAGTGAGCAGAGCCCTGGCTGCTGCTGGTTCGTGGTGAGACCCCCGGGGCTCCAGAGGATCTTCAGGCAGCAGAGGTAAATGCCAGGGGTCTGCTGAATGGAGAGGAATTAGGTCTCTGCGTGCATCTGTAGTGCCCCGGCCGCTCTGGGGAGAGCTGCTGCTTAGCTGCATCTGCAGAGATGATTTTGGAGCTTAATCCAGTTAGATGGAGCGTTCCCCAGCTCTCCACATCCTCCTGGGGCTCTTTCCTGGGATGCTGAATGTCTTGCAGAGAGGACTGTGAAGTTCCCTGTGCTTGGGCAGTCTGTGCTGCAGAATTCCAAGGGCAGGTTCAGCTCCCCAGCATTTTCCATGGGAAGATGCAGCAGCCAGGGCAGTGTGTGTGTTTTATGTGCATTAGGGTGTAGTGGGGATTTTAGGGTGAGTGATCCCTGAGGAAAGGGGTCTCACCAGTTCCTGGGACACACTGGCTGGGGCTGAGCATCCCAGCTGCTCCTCAGCTCCCCACATCCACTGGGGACCAGTCCATGGATTTCCAGTTGGAAACGGTGTTTGGCTTTGAAGTTAACATTTGTAGCTTTGGGGATAGATAAGAGGAGAACTGGAGGATAGGGAGATGATGGAGAATATTCATGTGTGGAATTATCTCTTGCAAATACTATTTTTTTGGAGTATGCTTCCTTTCCCCCCTCATTGTGGGTATTAATTTAAAACATGCTTTTGACTTCAAATTAAACAATTCACATTAAAAAAGGCCTCCATGTATGAGTAACATTAGACTGCAGTAAATTATTTTTGGGAACCCCTCCAGAATGTGGAGAGGACCTGGGAAGTGCAGAGTCCTGGCACTGCAGGATCCACGGGGGTTGGTGGGAATGTGCACGTGAGCTGAGGGTAAGGCTGTGTATCCTGGACAGTAAAATCCTACACAAGTGAGTCCAAGGAGCAAGAAGTGATTGTTTTGCAGAAAACAAGGGGGGAGCAATCAATTTTCAGCCTCTGGGGTGCCTGAGCATCCCCTTGGCCAACCTTGGCAGTCTCCCCTGTCCCTGCCTTGCTGGGTGTTGCAGAGGATGAAAGGGCTGTAATTATTAAAATGGTGTGTTCAGGAGAATTTAGCCTCTCATTTGGTTTGTCCTAGTGACCCCTCAGCCACTGCTGTGGAAAGTAGTAGGCTTTGTGGCAATTACCCAGCCTGGGAGCTGCCAGTGCAGGAGGTTGGGATTCAGGCTGGGAGCTGGGATGGTTCTCCGTGGTTTCGGTGAGGCACAGCTGCTCCCTAAAATATTTTGGCAGTGCTGGCAGAGCCATCAGCCCATCTTCTCTTGTGGGGTTTGCTTCCTCCATCACCCCTAATCCCACACGGGGTGCTGGCTCAGGGGATCCCTGTGCTGAAGGAAATGCTGCCAGCACTGAGCCTCTGGGGTTCCCTCTGTGCCCCCTCATTGCTTCATCAGGGCAGGCACTGCTACTACTACTCCCTGAAAAAAAGCCTCCTGGGTTATCTAAAAATTAGGTTTTTAATTCACATTTGCAACAGGTTTGCAGTTCCTCTGGGTTTACCTGTATCTTTCCTCAAATACCTGGTGTACTCAAAAGCCCAGGAGCAGGCTGTCCTGGTAGCAGGACAAGAAACTCAGTGTCACAAATGGATTTCTCTGTTCCTGCCTCACTCTGTGTTGTGCCTTGTGCCACCAGTGCAATCCAAACTCATTATTTTCCCCACATGGCTCTTCTGATCTGCTTTTCTTCCCTTCCTCTGCTGTGATGGCAGAGACCATGAGAAGCAGCTGGAGTAAATGCCATTTGTCTGCTGCTTGGGTCCAGACAATTTGGATTAAAATCCATCTTAAAATTAAAAACCTAGCCCTTAAAATATTGTTGTCTTCCCAAGGATACCCTTTTCCTCCCTGGAGTACATTTGGAGAGAGACTCCTGCATGTAAATCTCCTTGTGCTGCTGTTGCAGAGTGGTGAAGGCTTTTCAGACCCCCTTGAAGGTATAAATGGGACCTGGTGGTGTTAACTGAGCCCAAATAATGACAGCTGCTAAGGAGGGTGGAGAGGAACCTCTCCCAAACATGCAATTCCCAGAGAACAGCTGGCTTTGGGACAAACCTCATTGTCCTGCACCACATCCTCATCTCTGTTCAAGTTGAGGAGAGCTTTGTGTGCTGCTGCCCCCTCACAGCCAGGCTCAGGGCAATGAACAGCTCCAGGGAGCTTGGCTGGTGACCCCAAATCTAAAAATAAAATGTTACAAAAATAATTTTTAAAAAAAATCTTTCCTCAATTGCAAATCATTTCACAGTGGTTCCCAACTGAAACAACTGTGTAAAGCATCACAGATAACATCCAGTCCTGCCCTATTTATAGCTGTGAAGGCAGAGGAGAGTTTCTTTTGGACACATTTTCTCTGGAGATGCTGCTTGGGATGCTGTAAGGGTTTCTCTGGAGGGCAGCAGGCGCTTCCAGCCCTCCTGGGTGTGCAGCCTCCCCTCAGGGCTGCTTTCAGCCTGCCCAGCTTGATTGCATCCACTAAGGAAGGGAATTTATGACACCTTGCAGGTGGTTTATAGGTGCCTTTCACCATATAATAAACCTTAGTCACAGGACACCCAATTTCCAGGTGTCTATTCCCAAAACTCCCAGCATGTAGGTTCCCCTGTACATCTCTGTCGCTGTATTTTGATTTTCTCCACAGTGCTTAGAGCTGCCAATGCCTGGAAAAACTGCCTTTGCTGAATTCCCCTGGAGCCCTGCTTTCCTTCCCTGGCCAGAGCTGGATCAAATAATATCTCTGCCACGCTTTGGAGATAAGGCAGGAGCTGAGCAAACCTGCCACTATCTCTTCTTTAATTTTTCCCTGCAAATAGTGTGGAGCCAATGCCTCTCCGCCCAGATCAGCTCCTCTTATCAGAAGGATAATAACTGGCTCACTAACCAACATAATTCCTCTATAACCCCCAGCAATCTTTTGGGAGGATTTTGCAAGTGGCTGAAGAACAGAAGAAAATCTCTGGCTGCAGGATTAATTGGTACAAAATCAAGGCAGTATTTGACCACGTGCTTAAAAAAAATAATTAAAAAGTAAAAATACTCTGTGTGTATAAATACAGTGACTGCATTTCCACTTGTTTCTTCTTAAGTGGTCCCTCAGTGGCTCCTGCAGATGCGGAGCCTGGGTGAAGTGTGCAGGAAATGAAGGTGCACAGGATCATGATCAAGTTTGGGATTTCAGGTGTCCAAAGCCCCCCGGGCAGTGCTGCAGGTCTGAGGGAAGTATTTTGTGTTTATGGGCCGTGTCTTGCTGTGGATGCTCTGCAGCTGCATCACCTCCTCCCTGCCCTGTGCCCCGCTCCAGGCTGTGCTGTGCTGCTGCTCCACAGCTCTCCCAGGCACACACATCCACGCCTGGGCAGGTCTGACAGCCCAGGGGATGATTTTGTCTCCAAATCTCCATTTTTTCTGCGTTTTTGAGTTCAGTTTGCCAGCGGTTTCCTTTCCGCTTGCTGAGCCCTGGGTGTTGAAAGCAAGCTGGGCTGGCTGGGCTGCTGAAGAGCTTTGGGTTTCCTTGTTGATGCTTCTCCCTTTTTTCTTTTCCCTTCCAATAAAAGGAAATCAATAGCAGCGAGCAGCACCAAATCTCTGTGTGTTGCACGATCGGATTCTTGTCCCAGGAACCAGCTGGGATTATCAGCTGCCTTTGCACTTTGAATTTTAATGGCATTAACTCCAACCCAGTCATGTTCTCCTAAAATCCCATTTCAAGTTGCCTTTGTAAGGCAGGAGCAGACACTGCTCGGGCTGTGTTTTTTCCTCCTCCCTCGCCTGCAGAAATCACAACCAGAATTAAGAGACAGATTTTGAAGGTTAGAACTTCCCAGATTGTTTCCCTCTCAGTTGTCATTTCGGGACGGTTTTGTTTTCTTTCTGATTGCATCAAATATTTCTACTCCTGTGGGGACTGTGGTGCAGGGGTGAATCTCCCTTAAGAAAATAAAGGGATTTTTTTCCATCATTTTTGTGGCGTAGCTGGGGGGAAATTGGTGAAAAGAGCAGTTACCAAAAGTGGCTCCATGTGGGGCTGGGCTGTGCCTCTCCTAAAGCTTCTGAATTATTTAAGGCATTGCTGAGACTTTGATATTTAGAAATATTGAAATGGAGACCCTTTCACCCAGCCTGAATTTTAGATACTTTTTCTTCTGATCTCACAGGCGGCCCCTGAGAGAGGGGACTTGGCCAACATCCTGTCCCAGCACAAAACAGCTTATTAACTGTTATAACTTATAAACTTTTATTTAAAAAAATCCATGTTTTACCAAGTAAAAAAGAGTTTTGAAGAATTTTGAGTGTTCAAAATCTTTTGGGTGTGCTCAGCAGTATGTGGGGGGTAGTGGGTGTCTGGTGTGTGAATGATCAGCTACTTCTTTAATTTTCCCAGTTACAAACCTAATCCTGGAGTCATTTGGGTGCCCCTTCTCCCATCCTAGTCCCACACACTGGTGCTTGCAGCAAGTAGAAAGAATTGCATTTGCCTGTGGCTTTTTTTATCTCCTCCAAATCCCCCCATTGCTTTGGGTATTTTTTTGTTATTATTGGCCTCATTTATTCAGTACAACAATGTTTTTTCTGGGAAAATGCCCAGTGCTGGGCACAGCTCGGGAGAGGTCCTGTGAGGGCAGTGTAGAAAAGGTGGATGACTGCAGAACCTTTATGTGAATAAATAGCAGGAAAGAACATCTTTTTTGTCTTCCTCAAGTACCACATTGAAAACCCATACTTGAATTATTACTCTTGATCATATTTAGCTTTGACTTAATACGATTGCTTCTTGGCTACCTGTCTCTTAGGATCATGTATGGCTTATTTTCATTTTCTAGCTCTGGCTATTCAAAAATTGTGGTTTGGGTTATGAAGTCCATGTGGAAGGGATAAGGGTTCCTGCTGTCTGCTTTGCTTGCTGAGCCTCGTGCAGCACACGAGGGAAAATGCAGGAGTCTTTTCTGCACTGGTCATGGAAATTTATTTATGAGATTTTCACGAGTCTGAGTTAAAAAATAAAGTTAGGGAAGAGAAGAAAGAAAAGAAGAATCCAGATGCAATCATTACTGTGAAATTTGTGATGAAGTGATGAAAACTGGCAGCTGCTGTTGTTGCACATCTTGCTCCAATAAACTCTCCCTTCTCTGCCTCTTTACTCCTGACCCACCTCTCTTCCCTGCTGCCCCGTGTTTACCCCTGGATGATCTCAGGAATGTCAAGGATGTCATGCTGGAGCCAGGATTCCTCCTCATGGCAGTGTCACTGAGCCCTGGCTGCTGTCCCATGCAGGAGTGGCAGGAACTTTCCAGGCTGCCCAGAGCAGCTGTGGCTGCCCCTGGATCCCTGGAAGTGTCCCAGGCCAGGCTGGACAGGGCTTGGAGCAGCCTGGGACAGTGGGAGGTGTCCCTGCCATGGCAGGGGGTGGAACAGGATGAGCTTTTAGGTCTCTTGCAGCCCAAACCATTCTGGGATTCTATGACCCAGTAAAACAGGGCATGGAAGGGTTTGTACATCCCACCGTGACCTTAACGGAGCACTGGGTCTTTCCTGGGGAGCTTGGGAAGGCATTTAGTGCAGTTTGAAAACCAAATTGATCACTCCACCACCCATTTCTAGCCACGATGCAGCTTCTGGGGTCATTGGGATGGTGTTTTCTTGGAACTTGCTCCTCTCACCTGCTCCCTGCTCACTCACCTGGTGCTTTGCTGCCACAGGAATTGCTGTGCTCGACTTCCCTGGGCTCTCCAGACTGAACATTGCAGAGTGGCTTCCCCCAGGAAGCATCACTGCTTTGCTTCATCTGCATGGAAATAATGATTTTTTTTCTCTGCTTAGCTGGGTTTCAGTGCATCCTCACATCTTCTCTGGGATGCATTTTTCCACCGTAACAAGAGTTGATCCACAGAGTGCTGAGCTCATTCCACAGGGATCCAGCCCCATATTCCAACCCACATGTCCCCACCCTGGTGCTGCCAGAACTTGAGCTTGTGCTGCTGGCTTTGACATACAGCTTCTGTGCCTTCTGCTACCCCCTTTGGTTTTATTTTATTTTATTTTATTTATTTTATTTAAAATTTTGATTTTATTCTATTCCCCCAGCCCCAGGTTTGCCTGGTGCAGTGCCCTGATAACTCCATGAGAGCAGCTCCCTGCTGCCTCCAAGCACTGCAGCACAAGCCAAGATGAATAAAAGGCTGTCACTTTTATTAACTTTGCTACCTAGTGTGGTGTTTAATTCAAGGCAGGCACCCAGTGCAGCCCTCTCAGCTTTAAATGGCTTTTCTTGCCTTTGGGAATGTGTGTAAAATAGATGGGGCAGCATTGCACCACCCATTGCCACACTCCCATCCAGTAATACTGTGAGTATTTCAGAAAAACAGGCATATTTTTGGTACTGGTTGGCATTTGCCTCCTCATTTTCTGACTGAAAAACCTCATCTCCAGTACTGATTTGTGGTCAGTTTGGGTTTTTTGCCCAGAGAGGTTGTGAACTCCTGATCCCTGCAGGTGTCCAAGGCCAGGTTGGATGGGGCTTGGAGCAGCCTGGGACAGTGGAAGGTGTCCCTGCCCATGGCAGAGGTTGAAACAAGATGAACTTGAAGGTCCCTTCCAACCCAAACCATTCTGTGATTTTATGGGCATGGGTATATTTGTTTCATCACAGCCAGGTGTGCTGTGATATTTAGTGTGATAGTAAGACTTTGGTGGAGAAAAAAAGTGGTTTAAAACCTCCAGGTGTTCAGTTTTTGCCCTGAACCTCCTGGCAGGGTAGAACAAACTTCGCAGTGAAAAGTTTTAATAAGCATAGATTAGCAGTTCAGTAAGTGGTGCATAATAGATAAGTAAAATATTATCTTTCTTGATGCTTAGGCACTTGGAAAAACCTTCAAGTTTGTTTCATTTATTTTATAAAAATACTAAAAATAAGAGGGGAAAAATAAGGTTATTCCAACAGGACTCTGGGTCTTCAGGGTGAAGGGCAGTGGAGTAGGAGCAGGATGCCCTGGGGTGCCTGGAGAGCCTGATGGGGGCTCAGCCTGTGGATTTACACCTGCCCAGACCAGCATTATCCTGTTAAATCAACATTAGCTCCCTAAGCATCAGAACCTGGGGAGTTCTCCTGCTGTCAGACCATTGCCTGCCATGGAATCGATGGGCAGGGAGGAGGCTGCTCGTGCCATCCGTGTCCGTGCTGCAGTGCAGTTATTTTTATCTGTTATATATTGTTCCCAGTGGAATTCATCTGGCCCTAGCCTGTAGATAAGGGCTGTTACTAAATGAATGTGAGCTCTGCCTTGAAGGTTAAATTGCTGCCTTGCGGGTTGGCGAGGAAGGTGGGGAGATGTTTACCCTCCTCCTCTGGAAAAAACCCGTGAGCTCCAGCCCTGACCCGACAATTTTGTTGAGTACTACTTGAAAAAGGCAAGTATTGCACTCAACTGCTGTGTTTGGTCCTCTGAATTGGTGGGTCTTCCTGATTAAAGTGCCCACCCGCTGCCAGCTCTCAGGTGGGATCCCACAGCACTGGAGGAGGCTGCCAATTTCCCCATAAATTTGGGAAAGCTCCTCACAGGCATCCCCAGGATGCAGGTCACAGCTGGGGGATGGGGCATTTTTGGGTTCGCAGCTTCAGAAAGTTATTTTGGCCAAAAGCACCCAGTTCTTAGTGGCACCATCGTGGTGCTGCTGGTCCTGCAGACTGGATTAAGCCCAGCCCTGGTGCTGGCATCTTCTGGGTGTGAAATAAATTATTATTGGCAGCAATACAGCCAAGGAAAATGCTGCTGGTCCTGCCCTGAGTCGCCCCTCCCCAGAGTTTGGTGTGGAAGGATTAGGGTGGAAAAATCAGTAGGAAAACATACAGAAAATGACAGAAATGGTGACTGCCCTGCCCAGGGGTTAATTTTTCAGTTGGCAACCAACCCAGCTATATGTTTAGTCCTGGCTTAGCCATCAGGGATGGGGTTGGTGACTGGAAGGTCACCATGGGATACACTGGGTGGGTAATACTAGGATTTACATCGCTGGAGGCTTCTCCTCATGTACTGGAGTCATTTCTCTGTTATTGTTTATAACTCAGCTCCAAGGGTTGGTCACTTAAGTGGACCCAGCAGGATGGTGACCCCGTGCAGCTCACGGTGTCCAGGTGAGCCTGCCTGGCTCCATTGAGCCAGGGGATGCAGGAATGTTGGGCTCCATGCAGGAATGTGGGGCTGCAGCTGCAGCCGTGGAGCAGAGGTTTATCTGCAGGTCCCCTTGGTTAACAAACACGGCTGCTGCAGGTTTTTAGAAGCTGTTAGCATGAACCATTAACTCTTCCTTTTAATTATTCAGGTTGCCTCTTTTAAATTTCTTTTTTAAGTGGAGCTAATAGGCTTTGCAGAGGAGGCTTCCAACCACAGCAGTTCCTCCCCAGAGGAGCCCTGTTTGTGCATCGCCAGCTAATCTCTTTTCTTCATTATCCCTTATCTTTCTCTAGCTGATTAATTGCTTTCAATTGATTTATAAATATTCTGTTGATACACACAATGACAGGAGGGGAACGGGATATGTCCAGGCTCAGAGGTCATTGATCCGTGCAGCCTCTTGGGCTTTCCTAACCTGCCTCACAAATCCCAGCCATCCCAGCCAGGCTTTATTCCCACTTTTTTTTTGTCTTTGCAGTTCCTGCAAGCAACCAAAAATTGTGCTGTAGCATCACTTGGAGTCTGTGCATGTGAACAAGCCTTATGCCAAGTGTGTGTCAGGTTTTGGGTGTATAGAAATGGGGTTTGGGTAAGTTTTGGTTGTATTGATGAATGCAGCAGGTTCTGTGGGTGTCATAGAAACCTGTTTTCTATACTGAATTCCCTAATATATATATATATATATATATATGTGTGTGTGTGTGTGTGTGTGTGTATGGATGTAGGTGGAGTAGTTGGTGAAGACAGAGCATTAGAAACACTGTGGAAGTTCCACGGCAGCTTAAAAAAAAATAATTTAAAAAGGCAATAATACCTGGGTATAAAGATAGTGGCCAGTATCAGAGTGGAGCTGCCCACCTTCAGCCCCATTAGAATCACACGTGGCTTTGAGGCTGCAAAGCCATTTTTTGAAACAGCAGCACATTTATACACAGGGATAAATCGTTAACCTTTCCCGACAGATTTCCCATTTTCCCTGATACTTCTCTGCATGCAGGCTGTTCCCTCCAAGTGCCCCCATGATCCCTGCTGAGGTGGGCTGAGCTGGGGAGCTCTGGGGACACGCTGGCCCTTGCAGTGACATCCCTGGATGTGCTGCGGGGGAGACAAGGCTTCAACAAGAAAATGTTTCCCGAAGTTTGAGACCCACCACGCAGCTCTGGGGTTTGTTGTTGCCTGATTTATTATTATTTTGCTATTATTATTATTTTCCTTCTCTTTCCCTGTACAGTGACTGGTGGCACAGGCACAACCCCAACGTGTGGCAGTGTAATTACACGTTGCTAATGAGCAACTGCAGCTCCTTTAGCAGCCCAGCCTGACACTTTATCGGGTATTTGCAGGAGTCGTGTAATTTTTGTATCATCATGTATGGTAATATATTCACTGCAGCATGACATGGGATGAGGTTCAATGAATAATGTAAAACCCAGAATAACACTGAATCTATATGAGATGTGCTTTTCCCCCCAGCATTGTTTTAAAAAGGAAAATATTGATTCTGGTGGGGTTCAGAGGTTCAAAGCTCTCGGAGAACTCACGTTTTGCTGGTGGATGCCCACCCTGTCCCTCCACAGGCACAATCGTGCAGCTGTCTGTGCCATCCCTCGCCTCTTTAGCGCTGACGAAGCTGGGGAGGGCAGGGAGGAGTCAGTGACATTTGCAGCTGGATCCAGATGTTGCAGAAGCGCAGCAGGTTCTGTTGGGTTCAGGTGAAACCTCCCTCTCCATAGCACATCAGTTTTTTTCCCCAGTTACTGTCTTGGAATGCAAATGAGGATGGATAATTTCTATTTGTTTTCCTTTTTAACCAATTTCCCCCTATTCTGATCTGTGTCATTTGTATTTGTGGGCCATTATCTTAGTCTCATTACAGCCTTTTAGCATTTGAATGAAAATATTGTAAAGAACCCAGAAGTTAGGCATAAAATGTCTGTGATGATAACTATAATCCTCGTGATAAAATTTAAAAACACAATAGAAATAACTGTGATGAGCTCAGGAAGTTGTACCAAATGAGATTGGAACCAACATGATGATGTTTGCCCTTTCCCCTGTTGCTTTTTTGCCTCTTTAAAACAGCTTTTGCAGCGCTGTTTTAAAGAAGGGGAACGTTGCTGTGTATGGCCTGGGTAGGGAGCTAACAAAAAAATTAAGATTTTTTTCTCTCTATTGAGGCTTTCATTAATAACTGCAAAAACTCTTGGTGATGTACGTGTGATTTTCAGGAGCTTAAAATACTCCGGCAGCACTGGAGGAGGAGGAGGTGCTAAGCGGTGCCAAGTTCCTCAATGAAAATTACTCTCACTGCCTCTGGTTCTGGAGCCAGATCGATGTTAATTAATCCTTGCCTCACCCGTTACGTTCTCCAACCTCACCACCATCAGATTTTAACTCAGTAAGAGCAGATGGAGGTTCCCGAAGCGCCTCCGAAATTCCCAGCCGAGCGCTCTCCTCCATGACAATGCCAATTTGTCATGAGTGAAATGTTTGACAAAAATCTGTCATTTCTGAGAGAAGTTTTTCCTTGAAAGAAAAACCAGGGGGAAAAAAGGAATCAGCTCTGTTTTGAAACATGTCCTCGCTCTGTTATCGTTACTTTGCGAGAGAGGGGGATGGAGAGGGGGGTTTCCATGGCCATGGGAGGGAAGCTTTAGTAAGTTTTCCTGGAAGCAGGTGGCATTCTGAAGCAGGAGACCTTGTATGAGGTCTCCAGATTTTTCTGTTCCGGTGGTTTTTATGGACACCTCTGTCCTCCGGGTCAGATGTGGCATCTGAAGGTGCATGGGTGCATGGCTGGCCTTCTGCAGAGATTCTCGGGCAGGGCTGAGGTTGCGCAGCGGCGGCTGCCGGTGCCTCCAGGGCAGTGACACACAGCACCAGCCATGTGCTCCAGCTGCATTTGATCAGCCACCAGCTCCTATTCCGTGTTGTGGGGAGGAAGAACTGTTCCCTTTGGAGCAGCAGTGCTGAAATGGAGTTGCTTTTTCACCAAATCGTAAGATCATCAAGGTTGCAAAAGCCTTCTAAGATCATCCAGTCCAACCAACACTGCAAAGGCCGCCACTAACCCGTGTCCCCAAGTGCCACATCCACATCTGTTAAATCCCTGCCAGGGCTGGGGACTCCACCACTGCCCTGGGCAGCCTGTGCCAGGGCTGGACAACTTTTTGACCCCAACTTGACTCTCTATTGCCAGTCTCTGGTGGGCCCTGCCCTTGGGGGTGATGGTTGGAATTTTTGGCAGAGCTGGGGCAATTTTTGGTGGTGAGCACCTGTAGCTTGCTTGCTTCAGAACCATAACCCTGGTGAGACCTCCAAGCCCAGGAAGCTGGAGATGGGACACACAATGCAGGTTTGTCCACTGGTGGGGGTTTGCCAAGTTTGGATCAGCCTCCAGAGACCTTCAGAGCCAGGCTTGGGTGGGAAGGGTCTCTTCTGCCCCTGAAGAAGGGTCTTGACTAGGGAGGGCTGAAGGAGGCTGGCCAATTTGGCATGAAGGGCCAGACCCATCTGCACAGACACCAGCACTTATCTCTTTCCCAGCACCAGCAGCAGCCAGAATCCATGGGGAGAGACTCCAGGGACAGAAATACCTCCCTGGCCTCAGCTTCCGCCTGGCTAAGGCCAGGGACCAGCACTGGCCCCACCCAGAGCCAGTGGCTTGACCCAGAGCAAGAAGAGGAGACCAAGACCCAGCCCCAGTTTAACCACAGCCAGGGGGTGCCTGCTGCCCGTCACAGGGACACGCTCGGTGCCCAGAGCCCGCACAAACCCAGCCGAGGCGTGAGCCAACTTTGACTTAGGCAGCACCATTTTTCCGTGTGCCTTCCAAAGGGATCATTAATCACAAAGGGAGGGGCAGGGGAATCCTTGCGGGTCCATCGCTGGGTCAAAGAGCAGCCGAGCTGCACGGTCTCAGCACGGCCGGGCGCTGCGGGGGTGAGTAACGCTGCCGGGCCACCATTAGTCAGCAGAAGCCAGGACTCAGCCCAGCCCAGCACTCCAGCTCGCTCACCGGGCTCCTCTGCCGGGGAGGAGGCTCCAAGGGGAGCTCCTGGGGAGCTTTGGGCTTGTGCAATGCCTGTGACGTGGGAACCTCCTCCCTCTGCTTTGGTTCGGGGCGCTGCAACTCAGCACCTTCCCGTGCCGGGGCAGGTCACACGGGCACCTTGGCTCTGGCATTGCCTAGAGAGCAGGGTTCAAGCCGCCGGTGCCCGGGGATTCCCGGCTCGCCTGGGGTGGCTCCGGCCGTGGCGGCGGTGCCGCTGCAGCGGGAGCTGAGTCGGCGCGGGCGCGCTGCGACTTGATCCCGGGGAGCGGAGTTGTGCAAACAGGGAGCGATGGGAGGTGACGCAGAGTTCTCCTGGGCTTCCCGGAGCTGAGGTGGGTGATGGCAGCGGCCGGGGCACCGCACACCTGGCAGCAGAGCCATGCCCGGCCATGTGGCGGTGCCAGCCTGTTGCGTGCACCGAGTCTGCTGCAATGAGAGAGAGACAGCGCTTGTTGCTCAACAAAACCAACTCCCTTCCCCTTCCCAAGCCGCTGGCAAGGAAGCAGCAGGATTGGGAAGGGGCAATGCACCGGGATGCCAGGAGGGTCACGGGGTGGGTGACAACCTGGTTTGTTGACCCAGGTGTACAAGGTGACCATGGGTGCAGTCCTTCCTAGCCAGGACAGCTCACTCCTCCCGCAGTTGTATTGTCGCCCACTTCCCCAAAACGTCAAAGCCCGTGGACATGGGGTGTGCCTCAGTTTCCCCATGCCTGAGATACTGCTGCTGTAGGGCGGGGGAGCTGGCTTCATGGTGGCTGGCAGAGGCTTGGTGCTGTTGTGAAGTGGAATATGGTGATTTTTTTTGTCTTGGACTGTGTTTTGTGAGCTTTGTGCAAGCACTGCCTTCCTGGGTAGAGCAGGAGGTGTGTGTTTGCAGTGTGCTGGGGCTGCCTCCATAGCATTCCCTAGCCAGCAGCTGGCTAGGCAGGGCTCATCTAGTGAGGTTAACAGTACAGAGACAGGCAAAAATTCATAAACCCAAAGGGCTTCTGCCCAGTTCTTCATCGCTTTGGCAGGTGAAAAAAATTATAAAGCAGGTCTGCTGTTGGGGGCTCAGAAACAGGCAGCCCTGGCAGTAGGGTGAGGGCAGGTAACAGTGCACCGTGGACCATAGGGAACAAAAATACTCGTATTAGGAAAAGTTTCCTCACTGAAGGAGTGGTTAAGCATTGGAACAGGCTCCTCAGGGGAAGTGGTGGAATTGTCATCCCTAGAAGTGTTCAAAAAACAAGCAGATGTGACACTGTGTCATATGGTTTAGTGGCCGTGGTGCTATTTGGTTAAAAGTTGGACTTGGTCTTGGAAGTCTTTCCAACCTTAGTGATTCTGTGGAAAAGCTATACCAGCGTGCTGGGTTTCAGAGAGTTTGGTTGTTCTGGTGTATTTTTATGTGGCTTTTATCACAGAAAGGCAGGTAGTCTCTGCATTCTCAACGGGTTTTGCTTTGTCTCTGCTCACGCCATCCCATATAAAATAAGTAACAACTGCATTGCGAGAAAAAACACTGCACGTGTTTGCCTTGCGAGGACGAGCTGGCCCGAGCTGTGGGCTGCCCGGGGCTGCCTCGCCACCTTCCTGCCTCAGTTTCCCCCCGTGCTGCCGGCGCTGGCCGAGTATCGCGAACAGCGGTGGCGATGGGGCCGCCGGGACGTGGCTCTGGCCGCTCGGTGGGTGGCAGCGGCGGGAGCGATGGATGATTCCAGCCGGGAACCATTTCCGCCGCCGGCCGGCCGCGGGTTCCTGCGCGGCCCCGGGGCTCCGGGCGAGTTGTGGGGCCCCCGTCCCGCGCACCTCGGGCTGTGCGGGGCAGAGCCACTCCTCCGAGCCGTGACATCAAGCGACCGGCAAGAGGTCAAATTCCCGGCGCAGGTAGCGCTGGCCGCACTTCCGCGCACCGCGGGCTGGTACCGGGGAGGAGCCGCCCTCCCGGGGACCCCCCCGCGCCCCCGGCCAGCCCCGGGCCCGCCGGGCCCCGCCATGCAGTCGGAGCAGGAGGAGAGCAAGGCGGGGACGTGCCGCTGCCAGCAGGGCTCCGCTCCGCGCCCGGCCCATTGTCCGGCTGCCCGGGCACGGC